>OZ038475.1:2098486-2548486 GCA_964036315.1 Acanthosepion esculentum | reverse complement strand
ATGATTTAAAAATGTTTTTATTATAACCTCTTATAATAGAAATAAAATATTATTATATACATATATATATATATATATATATATATATATATATATATATATATATATATACTTAAACATGAAAACAATAAACTAAAGATTCTTGAAGCTATATACATAAAACAGTTGAAACCTAACCTGAACAAAATAAACTATGAAATCTCCACAAATATTCTTAAATGCCTATAATTGGTAACAGAAGCCATTGGTTTATACCAACGGCTTCCCATACTTAATACATCTCGAATTGACTCTAGTGTGGTCATGTGTGACGTCATGAGCTGCGGTGCGATTTTCGCTTCCAGCGTCTAATATGCACGTGTTTATCGTTGCTTGGAAATCATCCATGTAAACAGAAACAGACTATCATCAATTTCTCGTCCGTGTATTGCTTAATATATTGTACTCTAATTGTCATCTTTGATAATGGCTTAGATTGGATTAAAAATATATATCAATATTGTAATTTTCTTTCTTCGTTTAATGATAATCTTATTAATCTTATCAGACGATACGAGAAGAATTTACATAAAATAAATAGACAACACTTGTCTATATTATTTAATGAAACACGTATGAATATATATATATATATATATATATATATATATATATATATATATATGTCAGTATTTTTAGTTTTAATATTCTCTCAATTTCTCTCTTTTATTTATACTTTTGCAATTCAGCACCCTTTTTGTTTTTTGTTTTATTTTGTTTGTTTTTTTGTTTTTCCCACTCGCTCCGATGTGTTTAAAAGAAAATCTACATTTCTCTTCTCTCAAAATTTCTCACTCTCTTGGAGGTGTTAGAAGCTTCATTAGAGAGAGAGAGGGGGGAGAGAGGGGGAGAGAGAGAGAATTTCAGAAGAAAATAGGGACCGAAAGAAACAGAAAGATGTGAATAATCTGGTCGATCAAAAATTCAGAGAGAGAGGGGTAGGGGGAGGATGGGTAGAAATTGATAAGTAAAGACAGAAATACATTTTAGTTAAAAAGTAGAACTAAGATTACATACGGGACAGAAAGAGATGGCATGTTCATGAGAGACACAGAGAGAGAGAGAGAGAGCAAGAGAGAAAGAGAGCGAGAGAGAAAGAAAGCGAGTGTGAGAGAGAAAGAAAGAAAACGAGAGAAAGAGAGAAAAGAATCGAATAAAGTAAAAGGGGAAATGTAATTCTCCATGAAAAGCGATATACAATACGAAGGTAAAAAAGATAGCATGTTGTTCCAACTACTTATGAAATGAATCGATGAGTCAAACAGACGGCGAAGACGCCACAGAAACGGACATGATCACAGACACCAGCTTATATACAGATTGGGAAAAAAAACTGACAGACGCTTGACCAAACGCCGGTAATTTGAATAAATTCCTCATTGACAATAACAGAATCAATAATTCTGATGTTAATCTCCGCAACCACGATTGATAACATTGTTATTCACTGGGCATTATTATACATGACGTATTGATGATAATTTTTAAGATAATTTCTTATCGTTTTGATTCTATGCTACGAGTAAACCGACTGTTATAACTCAATTGGTAAAAGAAAATATTTGTTTTATTGCCGTTTAATGTCTCTTCTTGTCAAACAGTTAGTGGTTGTCAAGCAAATGACAAAATGAAAAGATGAGAAAAAAATGATAATGTTCGTGATGATGTTAAATTTACTTTTTTTTTTAAACATTCGGTCAAGATCATTAAACTGCTTTCAAGCAAATTTTGCACGAGGCTAAATTTTGCTTCTGATCTAGTTCCGGTGTTAGCCTTGTACCGGATCAAAGTAAACTCTGTCAATATCTCGTTTTTATAATAACCCAGGTAATAAGTAAAAAACGAACAAGGAAATTATGTTTTTAAATCATTTCACCCCACACAAGGCAGTAAAACCAAGAGACAAATGATTACTGGATGTGAAAGAATAAGAAAAAGAGCGAAACATCATTAATGAGTGAGAACAAAAAAAAAAGACGACGGTAGATAACGATTGACATTGCATTTAAATTTAAAGATCAAAGTTGGCTGGAAAGCATGCAACCGAAAGAGAATTTCATAAACGAAAAGTGTGAGAAAAGAAATTGTTAGCCTAGAACTTACGATTATATCTAGCCAGTTCAACTGTGAATTGATGCGACATAACGATAGACCCATAAATATGTGAGATAGATTTTGGAGAGAAAAATTATCTTGCACGACACAGTGAACAAACTTTCTTAACAGCAGACATTGATAAAATATAATCTTCCCCCTTCATGTCAGCCGAGAATGTTAGCCCGAAAAGGCGCAACGGGTCTCTCTCATAAAGGTTAGTATCAGCCATGTTGATGGGAGGCAAGAAGTGGGGGTCTTTCAGGAGATTAATAGAGAAAAGTTTTGTTTTAGAGTTGTTAAAATTAACATGTCATTCCTTGCTCCAGTTAACAACAGACTGTAGGTCATTTACTTACTATCGAGACAGGAGTGAAACAGCATTTGATAAGAAAGACTAAAAATTACGACATTCACAAGAAAGAAGTCATGCACAGTATATATGCTTACGAATGGACACCGTGGTGTATGAATACAGACCCCGTTGAAACCCAAGATGACGGAAACATCTCCTTTTAGCTAACTGAATGGCCATATGCCTGCAAAGGTATATACCTGTTTTAATTCCTAAGGAGGATATATAGTGTATTAATATGGCGTCTTAGTAATGTTGATACCCGTCTTATTTTGGGGTCTGTGCGCTTATTGATCTGTATATGTGATCGTTTACTGTAATGTATGTTTCATGTACGTTAAATCTTGAGTAAATTGAAACATATACTCGGGGTGCTACAATCTTATTTTTTGTTAGTGTATGATGGACATGGCTTGTAGACGCCAAAACAAAGAGTTGGACTTAAGCCAGTATTGCGACTCTTTCAACCGAGAATCTATACACGAGCATATTTACTTGTATTTCACGTCTGGCTGAACAAAAATGAAGCAATAAAAATTTTCTGTTCGCCTTTAGAGTTCATTTTTTGCGATAAAATGATTTATATTCAATAATGCGATTGCTAATTTTCTTTTTTCGGACAATACTTTCCATTTAACCATTGTATTATCACTTAGTTATGTTATAAATTTCATACATGCAAATAAGTGCCCTACTACTTAATTATGCAGAAAGAAAAACCCTATCATACAAAATGTATCTTTGACCGGAATCTGAAAGTCCTCGATGGTAACACTCGGAAGACTGACTAAGACAACACCGACTGAACACTGAAACTCAGAATCAAGCCATATAAATATGTCGTTCTACTAAATCGGGAAACGAACAATACATTTGGTCTATGCACCCCCAACAGATGCTATTATAAATATACAACGGAGACCTCACCCAGCTTTATACCGACCGGACAATGATTACTTTTCGTTGTGTCAATATTTCGCTTCGTGTCGGTGTGACCACAAAAGTGAAAAAAAAAAGAAAAAGAAAAGAAAACACTATTTCAAATTCTTAGGGAAACGAACGGTGAATAATAAATGTCACGGGGAGAAATGAAGTCTCGGACCCTGTTTCCAATATATTTAGGTGTTTGTGCAGGGTTCCATTAGCTCTGTCTGGGTGGGTAGTTAGGTGACGAGATAATTTCTTCCAGGTCAGTCGAACAGCTCACCCATTGCCTTAACTAATCCGCTTGTTACCAACTCTCCACCTATCACAAAGCGTAGCTGACAACTGGAACAGGCTACACCAGAACTAGCCGAGAGAATTTGTACCCTGGAAAAGACGCTCCAAGATACCCACTACCGTTAATTCCAACCCTTAACCGGATTTCATCAACATCCACCTTAAAAGTTTCCACTTATTTATTTATTCTTTTGTTTCCCTCTGGCCAAATCATTAACCGCTTTGAAGAACATATCTCATCGAATTTTCTCCAAATAATAAAACACGAAACATTTGAGACCCGGTTAAAATATCACAGCCTCCTCTGGGTGCCTAAAACATAGTGTCACATTTTAAAAAAAAAAAAAAAATAATAATAATAATAATAATAATAATAAAAAAGATAATAATAATAATAATAATAATAATAATAATAATAATAATAATAATAATAATAATGCCCGTACCAAACAAGCTGACGTAGACAAAAACCGCACCCATCAGTGGCTACGTAGTGCTGGGTTGAAAGCTGAAACTGAAGGTTTTATCATTGCTGCACAGGACCAATGCTTGTTTAGGAATTATCAAGCACATATACTAAAATACTAGCCCAAGATTCAGATTCTGTGGCAAATATCCAGAAACCATTGATCATCTTGTATCAGGTTGCACGATATTGGCACACACTGAATATAAAACCCGGCATGACAGATGGGCCAATATCTGCACTGGAAAATTTGCAACTCCTACGGGAAGGGAACTGAAAGAAACTGGTACGAACACCACCCAGACCCGGTTACGGAGATATGACCTGTTATAATTCTATGGGACTACACAATATACACTGACAGAACAATCAAAGCCAACCGCCCAGACATTGTTATTAAAGACCACAAACAAAATAAGTGCCTCCTTATTGATATGGCAGTCCCTGCAGACTGCAATGTATCTTTGAAGATATTCGAAAAACTGTCAAAATACAAGGACCTTGAAATAGAAATCTCAAAAATGTGGCACATGGGAACATCAACAATCCCTGTTGTAGTTGGAGCCCTTGGACTGGTTGGAAAAGATTCCAGTAGGCTGATTGAAGGAATCCATGGAAGTCCATGCCTCAAAGAGATACAAAAAATTGTTCTGACAAGTACAGCCCACACCTTACGAAGGGTTTTATCTATGTAATTATTTTTTTTTTAATTTTTTTTTTTTTTGCAGAAGAAAGTGTCATGATGCCATTTCTAACCTTAGGTCCCTGGGCGGGACCCGAAAAGAAATGTGTAAACGCCAGATATCAAAGGAAATAATAATAATAATAATAATAATAATAATAATAATAATAATAATAATGCTTTGTTAATTTAAGTTCTTTAAGTGACATGCTTTCAAAGAAGCCCAAGGCCAGTGAGAATTGTTTAACGGATCCTGGCAACGGAAACTATTTCTAAGTCTGGGTGCTACGTCAAAAATTTCTGCAATAATTTTGTGGTTCAAATAGATACTTGTTGGCATTGATATAGTCTGATAAAAGGGCAACGATAGTTAAGACGTCGAAATAAGATCGCGTTTATAACAATTGTAAGGCTATATGAGACAAGCTTAGTCATGAGCAGAACCACATAAAAAGAATACTAAGTGAAGATTGAACTCTGGACATCAGTGAAGAGTTTGTATTAGAATTCATTCTCCTACAGGGTTTCATTTGTCTGTCGATAAGTATCAAGAAAAAGAGAGAAAACAAACAACAGAGTCATATGTCAGATTTTATGATGCAAGTCGATATTTTCGCAATTGGTATTAACCAAAACTAATTCTGGTAAAAATACTTATATGATTCATATGGAATGGGAAATTTATCTTGTGAAATCTCGGTTTTGATAATATATATGTAAAAAGAATTTTTCTAATGTGAGATTTTATTTTTTAACTCAAGTATTTTTCATCATAATATACACACACACACACACACACACACACACACACACACACACACACACACATATATATATATATATATATACAAATCTATATTTATATATTTACAAATATATATATATACATATATTTACATATATATAAATGTAAATACATACATATATATATATATATATATATATATCCGATGCGGTGGGAACGAAAGTAATCTATAAATTATACAAATTCTAACGTTCGCAGCATTCATTCAAAAAAGAGCTCAATACATGTAGTAGATATAGTAGTTAGTTCGTATCAAATTAGGACACAAATTCTTAAATCTAATTAGCAAACACTTCCCTAAAAAAGTAAATTAAGCCAGATCTTCAACCGCAATACCTTAAAAATGAGCTACAGCTGTTCTAGAAACTTAGATAGAATTATGAAATCACATAACAATAGAGTACTGAAATTACATAGTGATAAAAAACTAAACATTAATACCAATTCTAATAAACACCAAGAAGTAAGACTATGCAACTGTAGAATCCCCGATCAATGTCCATTATTAAACAGATGCTTAACCAAATCCATAGTGTATATGGCCTATATCTCATCAAATGAGAACCCCGGAGATATTAAGCTGTATGTGGGGTCTACTAGCAGACCTTTTAAGGATAGGTATTACAACCACTTGAACTCCTTTACAAATACGGTCAAACGAAATATGACATCACTTTCGAAACAATTTTGGAGACTCAAGGAAGAAGGAAAAACACCTAAAGTTAAATGGAAAATCCTAAAACAAGCCAGAACCTGTAATTCACTGAGCGAACCTTGCTTCCTATGTTTACAGGAGAAAATATGTATTATCGAACTTTTAAATAATAAACAATTACTGAACCAGAGGCATGAAACTACCGTTTTCTGTAGACATACTAAGGATTTAACATTACAATCTTGCTAAATTACAAATCCCATAAGTAGTAATCTTTTATAATTATATATACACAAAAAACGCTCTTTCGATTAAAAAATAAATAGTGATAACCCAAGCATAAAGAAATGCCATCCAATTTTTAGAATTCTTACCGAGAAACCTAAATATAACTATTCCTAATAATTATAAATGTTAACTCGAAATTCTTTTCACCTACAAAAGTGTAATATTATCCCCTATCGCTATCTTTCCTACCTCTCAAACTAGGTGGTTGACCTACCCAAACTTTGACCGATGCTTATCATCGGAAGAATGTCCACACACCATCCAACATTAACCACCCGACCCACCCAACACCAAACTGCTGTCAGCAACAACTATCGTTTTCACTTAGATTTTTTGTTAAGTACATTTTTTCTTCTCAAAAAATTGAAAAAGGAAGTGACGTTTTACATCCGGGCTTGCCTAAAAACATGATCGTTCATAACCATTTCCGACCCTCACCCGTAGATGTGCAGTCAAAATGCACTGAAACCAAGTTGCATCTTTGTCGTGAGTAAAATGGTTTTGTCTATATGAAAAAATTATAATAAATAAATAAATAAATATATATATATATATATATATATATATATATATATATATATATATATATATATGTAAAAGCGAACATAGAAGTCAACACTAAGAGGCGGCAGTCTGTTTTATGCTAGATGCAATCGTCAGGCCATGAGTGCTATTATTTTTCTCGGCTATTTGTATATACGGGTCAGTGGTGCATTGTGGGTAGTCTATTTTGGCGGTTATTTTACCGGAAGTCCTTTGTTTATTTATTTATTTGGGTTAAATTATTTGTTTTTTTTTGTCTTTTTTCTTATCTTATATGTTTATTTACTTTTTATTTTTATTTTTATCGGTGTTTTTATTAACGTAGTAAAGATTTGTTTATATAGCTTATTTAATAGTTTTGTTTTTGTTTGGGAAGATAATTAAAGCTATTTATTCATTTTGGGGGTTGATTGTTGTAGTTCGTTCTAACTATTATTTTGGCGGGAACAGTTTTTAATTTGTTTATTACTCATGTATTTATTTGGATTGATTATCTTTATTTGTTTTTTCTAACGGCTAGTTTATCGGTATCGGTTGTTAGTTTATATTTGGATATATTTAGATCAATTTATTTTACTTGTTATTATTTATTTGTTATACTGTATATTTTCTCTTTTTGGTTTTCGATTTTTAAGTAATGCAGTATATTATTATCTATCTCTGATATTGAGCACTTTATCTCATAAATACAGTACATCTTAAGACTATATTTCTTCATTCATATATATATATATATATATATATATATATATTTACAAATATAAATTAACTTACCTCCCTTAATAACGTATTTTTTTAATTAACAGATGCTGAGGTCAACACCAAGCGGTGACAGTCTGTTTCAGGCCATGTCTGTTGTGTTTTGGCTCGACTGTTTATATATACTGATCAATGGTGCATTATGGGTAGCAAGGCTTTTTGCATTATCCTTTTGCAGCTATTGTGTAGACGGTAACGGTTATGCATCAAATTACAGGAATCGGTTCCTTTCAGCGTGTCGTAAAGATAATGTTAATAAAAATCTTAATGTTTAACATTATAACGTCGAGTAGATCTATTTATAGATGAACAGATCTGTCATTCTAATAGATCAGTAGATATAGCTGAATTTAACTAAAATGAAGAATTGGTAAATTTGAAACCTTTAGGATGGGAACTTGAATTGCCCATCAAACCACTGGACACATATGACTGCTTATATGACTCTCTTTCGATTTTCAATCAATTTCTTCCTTTACTCAGATAAATCTTGAATCTAATCTAGATGTCACATCAGTGAATATTGTTACAGACTGTTTCTAATGTTGTAGGTTTATAACAGACGAAGCTAAGAATTTCAACTGGTCGTCCCGCAGAAGTCATTTAAAAATCCGTCTATCAAACTATGGTTACTATCCAGGTACTCGTCATATTGCGCCTTAATCCTAATCTAAACTTTTTCTATGTGCCGAGACACTTCCAGACATGGGCGACCATGGCTCTCCACAACTTCCTGTCCTTTGTATTTCTTAATAAGGTTTACCCTTTTGCTATCTCTTCTGATCCAGATCCTGGCAACCATCTACACAATCGCGTTAGGGGAGGTTATTCATTATTTTCCCATCTTGCCTTTAGTCTGTCCTGTGAGTTTCAAACTCTTCAAGCCGTCTTTCCACATTATGTGCCATAGACATTTCCATTGTCTCTTTCAGATTATAAGCACAATTTTCTTATTTGTTTCCATTTTCCTTAAAACTTCCTTAATACCTTCATGTTCAGATTTTCAGCTTGTTTCTCACGACATTTTCCAGTTTCTTAGCTTCTGGAAAGCATCTTTCATCGAACCAATGCGCCTTCGCATTTCACGGGCACATTTTACGAGTTCTGTTAATACACTTTCTAGATATTTAAATTTTGGAAACTTGTTTGATTTTGGTATCTCCAATTCGTACTTCGTATCCTGTTAATCTTTTCTTCTCACGTACCCTAAGCCTACCTTCTGTAGAAGATCCTGCATTTTCTTTCCGTAACGTCTGGTTAATATAAAAAGGCCTTCAACATAGCACAATGGTTAGCGAGATAGACTAGCCAACCAATTCAATAATGAAGTTAATTTCACTCGTCAAGAGATGCCTTAGTAGATAGTAAGTTATTTAAAATACTACTAGTCAATATAAAGTGTCCTTTTGCCACACTAACCCTTGCTTCGCAATCAATAAACTGGGAAGAGGCTGTTAGTGAGATTCCTTTTGTCTCCAGCGTCAAATTTTCACTTGTGTTTGTTTCATTTCTTGACCAGTCGAAGTTAACCGCTCAAAGCAAATCTGGTTGTCTTTGCTTCTGCTATTGTCTTGCGCATGCGCCATAGCATACATTACGTTTAAACCTCTAGATTGGCCGCTCCCAGCGATTGAATTGTTTGCGCTTTCTTTTGTTACTCTCTTGTTTCTGTCGGAAACCCCGAAGCAACGTTTTCTGCATAATCAATCGCCAACACAAAGCTGCATTAATATAATGCGTAGATAAACACATAGAAATATTTAAGGCTAACAGAGAAAATGATAAGCAACCGTTTCGAACGAAAAAGTTAACGCATTAAAACTCGGCTCAAACACAACTTTATTAATCAAATTAAGAAATCTTTCGAGCCGATATCTCGCCAATGATACAGCAGTGACTTTTGCAAAAACTCAGGTCACAGGAGGTGACGAACTACGGGAAGTATTTTCGACCTGCATCGTATTAGTGTACATCTGCAGTTATGTATATGCATCTAAGATCCAGGTATAATAATCCACAGGAGTCAAGTCCAGGGAATAAAATGTAATATGGAGTAGAGGTTCTTGATACCTAAATGCATTAGTTTTTATCAGGTGGGTTTTAACCCTTAAATATTAGGAAAAAATGACCTGAACGTACACACAAAAGGATTGAAAAAGTAGATAATTATTTATTAAAGGGTACATTTTATACTTTATTTTTCAATTTAATTATATACAAAATCTATAAAATTATATAATAACTCTTAGATTATAAAATTATAGATAAAAGTGAAAGATAATTTTAGGATCCTAAATTTAATATTTTAAACAGTATAAAACACTGGAATTATATATTCTTTGTACAAAGTTTCCCCTTTTTCTCATGCATGTGAGCATAACTTGGGTCTTCTAGCTTTGTTTGTAGGCAAATACTCAAAGAATGATGTCGTTTCTAGTGTCTTAGTAAATAATATCCTCACAATCCCAAAGTTACCAATTAGTCATTCAGATTCAAATCATGAATGAATGATACTGAATTATTTACATTATTCGGACTATTGTCCTCATCTTTGTCGCCATATTTATTACAACGTTTCGGCAAAAACTGGGATAGGCGGGTACAAGAGGAGGAAGACAACAACACTCGAAAACAGTCTGCCTGCCTTATGTGAAGGGGTTATCAGAGAAAATACAAAAGATCTGCGATCCATATAACATCAGGACAACACTTCGCAGATATCTCTCCCGAGTAAGACCCCCCCATAGAAGAGAACATGACTAAAGACTGTGTGCACGCTATCCCGAAGGAGAGACAGGTCGCCTCCTTAAGGTGAGGCTTTAAGAACACCAGAAAGCTGTAACACGAGCGGAAGTGGAAAAATCAGACGTGGCTGACCACATATGGAGAGAGAAGGGAATCACCGCCCTCTGTGGGATCAGGTTGAGATCATAGACAAGGAATATCATTGGAAAATTCGTAAACTTAAGGAATCAGCACATATGCTCGGCCACAAAAATCTCCTGAGCTGACCAAGCATAGAAATGAATACAATATGGGAACCAGTAATAAGGAGTGCCAGAGAAAAGTGATAATAACAACAAAGTTGCAATATGAGCTCTGGTAAAAACATGAATTGATAATAGCAAATATTGCAATATGAGCACTGGTAAAAATAGTTACTGAAGACATTAGGTTTATAATACCCAGAAATTGGTTAGATCCAGTGACAGGACCCAAAGAGTGTGAGTTCAATACCCGGTTAAAGCAGTGGAGAACTTTCAGAGGGAAAAATTAACAGGAGATAACTGATAACTGACATTCATTAAACATGCCACGTGGAAACCTGAAACGTTGTAATAAATATGGCGACAAAGATGAGGACAATAGTCCGAATAATGTAAATAATGTCTCAGAAATATAGACAGATATTGATACTGAATTGTTGGAAATAAAGTTTAAATCATTAATTTGATGATATCTGATGATCTCCAATTATGGGTTAATGTATGAGATATTATATATTATTTATATAATATTATATATATATATTATATATTGTTATATTGTAGCTGGATAATCTTCACTGCTGTTCGGAAAGGTTGTGAGATGAACAAGTTTATAAAACCAAAGAAAGATTCGTCCCAAACTGCAACTAGCATTTTGCATAAACAGACAATCAAAAAGCAAATTACAATTATTAAGTCAGTGATTATGCATTTTTTCTATTTTTGCGATTTGTGTTAGATGTCTCCAACCTGTTTTATGGACAATCGCTAGGTTTTGTTCACAATGTCCATTTCTTTAATTCTGCATGAGCCTCTACAGCTTGTCTCAGTAATTCATCGCTTAACACATGACACAAATTAGTTATATCTTTATCACGGCCCGAGAAGTTACCAGACTTATCAAAAGATTTCTCCATAAGAAAGCTGCCAGAAAGGACAAACTTCCGGTGATTGTTCGTAAGAACATTAGCCGAAAGTTGTCTCCAATCTGCTGCCTGACGGAGAAATCTATGGAAAATGCTAACTGTATGGTCTGATTTCAAGAATGCGAGTGAACGCTCATCCACTTCGCAATATGAGCCAATCATAATCCTTAGTGTTATCAGTAGTAACTTTGAGGCTATAATCAAAAAGGTCGTTGATCACTTCAACAGGGACAATATCCTCAGCGACAAATAGTATAGATTTCGATTTGCCAAGTTCACTGCTGATATCCAAATTATCATTACGCACATAACAAGTGAAATATTAAACAATAAATACATCACGATGATGATCGCCTGACATACATCGAAGGCCTTTGTCAAGGTATGTCATTGGTGTTATTACACAAACTTTCCAGCGATGGAATCTATGGAAGAGTCTTTTTAATTATCACGTCCTTCCTAACAGGTACGTCCATGAAAGTAATTGTTAATGGCCATTCTACCTAGGCTCATGAGAGCAATACAGGCGGCTGACAAAGCTTGCTCTTTGGTTTAACTCTCTTTCTACTTTACATTAATAATCTGCCTAAGAGCACACACTGATCTTTTGTAAATATCTATGCAGATGATAAAACGGTATATCTGGGTATGTCAAAAATTTCAAATGGCAAGCTGATGTCTTCTCTAACATAGTTCTAACAGCTCAACAGGGGAAAATCTCGTGGCTACATTCGATATCTCAAAAATCAAACAGCTAACGTTCCGTCGTCACCGGGTAGAACTTGACTTTTCGTTCAAGACACTGAACGAGTGTTCTCTCAACAGAATTTTATCTTTTGTTCTCGACTAAATTTGTGACAGAAGCTATCCCCAGACATCAAGTGGAACCCATCGCTAAAGATGCTGGGAAAATCGTTAGTTACCTGTATCTGACTCCTCCTGTTTTTCTTTACATAGATCAGACTGAAAGTAGAGTATAGCGGCTATATCTGGGTAGGAAAATGTTTAGAAGAGTTACAGTCCCTAGACCCCTCACAACTAAGACCCGCTATGCTGCTAACACTGAGGCGAACTACCCTCATCCCTTGGTATTCAATTAGTAAGAAGTAAGTTCCACTCGAACAGCTTCTTACCACGAACCATTACCTTGTGTAAACAACTCCCAAATAGATGCTTTTCCTACCACTAAAATCTTAACCTATTCATGTCTAGGACTAATCGTTATCTTTCCAATAGATCCTTCTAAACTGTGCTCTCTAAACTAAAAAGTTCTCCCCAGGCCTCATGTGGAACTCGTCTATATGATCTATCGCTAAAAAGCCGGAAAGTGATCGGTTGTCTTTACGTCTCTAGTAAGTACCCAACTCCTTCTGATATGTCCTATCTTGCCAAAAGACAGAACAAACCGAACAAGGAATTTTTCAGCCATAACTGAGCTGGGAGCTACGCGGCTCTCAATTTTCAGTCTTGATAGAGTTTAAAAGCATCTACGCAACCTTGTGGGTGACGAACCATTCTCAACTTAGCAATAGGCTGGCTATGTTTCGTCTGTGGATAATAAGCTACAACCCATTTCCCACAGACGAAACATCACAAACCTATCGCTACACTATTGCTATTAGCGCGTAAGTGAATCCATTATATTCATTTACGTGCTAATAACCTTAGGAAATATATGAATCCTCCTCTTCTCCTTCCAGTCATGGGTAAATAGCAGGACAAAACGGGTTCTATAGCCTTGGTGGCAACTGGTCTAGCGTAGAAAGAAATGTCGACCTACTGCGGGAAAAAAATATCTGCCTCGTCAGTCATGTATCGAAAGATACATGATCGCCTAAGCGTGTATCACGCATGGCACATAACTGACTGACTGCTATTCCCATGGAAAATACTCTAACGAGGTTCATTAACTCCACTATTTCTAACCTCCACAGCTAACCATCACCATGTTACGTACACTGGGACGAATCTTACCCATTCCTTTCGTATTCCATTAGTAAGGAGGAAGTTTCCCTCAGCTTCTTCCAATTAACCGCTAGTTTGTGTAACAGATTCATGACATACTATAGTCATAATCACTTCATAAAATGCACTTCTCACCTATTGTTCTTACCGCTCATACAATAAATTCCCACTACATTGAGTTATTCTTGGGCCTTGTATAGGGGAAATATTACAAAAAATATTAAAATTAGGCTTAACGAGATTTGGAAAAAATCACACATCTCTATGTTACCAGCAAAAATAAACATATTAACTTATTCTTTCGTAATCAGATGCACTGTAATTATAAGAAGGATGAAAAAGCAATGGCTATCACTTAATGATCCTAATAAACATCTTAGATTTATCATTTAATATCAAAATATCTAATGTAATGAAGACAGAAATCTACCTGATGTAAGGATAACGATGTTTATAAACACTCATTTTTGATTAAATCGGTATCACCTCAATCAAGGCAGTACAGCCACCAGCACACAAGGGATTATAGGGTGAGCAGGAATTAGGAACAGAAATGGCGGTAGGCAATTGACTGAAGCCGAGCCGTCAGATCAGGACCAATAATATTGCTGATTCTTCTTTGGATTTTATCGAGGATCTCAAGGGAAATAGCAGGGTCACCGGATAATATATGGCAGGAATATTACAGGCATGGGCAAATGGTAGACTTATAGATATCCAAGATAGATTCCAAAGAGAAAAATTGTCTCGTACGATATAGTGATCCGGCTTTGTTAAAGATTTCATCTACAATATCAACAAGAATATTATTATTTCATCGGTCACATATTCACAACACTCTATAAGTCCAAACTAAACCCATATCGGCTATCACATCCTGAACAACCAACGGTACAACTGATTAATGCACAACACCTTATTCGAAAACTCTAAAAAATAAAAATCGGTTCATTTTCATCCAACTTGCTTAGATGAATATTTACTGGCTAAATATACATTATATATATATATATATATATATATATATATATATATATATATATATATATATATATATATATATAAATCACTCTGATGATGGCTCATGTGAGTCGAAAGCTTAGATCGACGAACAGCATAATAAAAATATCCAAATGTTGGACAGTTTTTGTCTTTATTTTCGAAACTAAAGCCACTATACGAAGATTAGAACGGTTCATGATAAAAGATAATAGATATTCGTTGTATGTTATATTTAACAATATATGTTTGAATATATATATATATATATATATATATATATATATATATATATATATATATATATATATATATATATATATATCCCACCGAGATATTTATAGAATTGATAGGTATAATAATTATAAGCATTTGTATGCTCCCAGATAAGATAACGTAATGTTATATCAGGGCAAACTGAGGTTAACAACGGGAGGCGACAGTCTGCTTCATGCTTGAATGTAATTTTCCGGCCTGCACCAGTAGTGTTCAGAAGGCGTCAGGGGTGGGGGTAAGAGTGTACAATGGCCCCGGGCATCCATATCTCGAGGGGAACTAATCAATGAGTGAAATAAAAATTTAGTTTTTGGAATTTGAAATTGTCTCTGTTAGATTCATCGTATAGTCCCACAAGCTGGTGTCAATGTAGATTAATGTTTTGATAAGCGATACTGGAGTAGTGAGTCTTTTGATAAGTGAGTCTTAGGAGCTTACAATCAAGGAGGTGTCTTCGGACGTCACCAAACTTCTGCACATCACTGGGCCTAATTATTGCGTTTAAACATGAAACAGACTGTCGCTGCTCTGGGTTGACACCAGTGTCAGCAATATATATATATATATATATATATATATATATATATATATATATATATATATGTACATATTTTAATAGATATACATATTATCCTTCATCGATAGCTCAGAGTTTCATGCATAACGCAATCTTCAGGTGGTGAGTATCGATTGACCGTTACGTAATTCAAATTTTTAATTTAAATTTTAATAAAAATATCTGATTATCGCAATGTTGGCATAGTTATATATTATACTGGGAGGGCAGTTTTTTAATAATAAATGATCTATATATAAGTGTGTGTGTGTGTATGTATGTTTGTGTGTGTGTTTGTGTGTGTGTGTGTGTGTGCCTGTGTGTGTGTAAAATGTTAGAATTGTGAATATTAATTTTTATATTAAGCACAAAGGGAGCTTACTGGTTCCTTTTTTAAATAAATGAAAAACAAACAATCCATAATTTACATTAAAAAATAATTTGGATCAATGCATTTAAGCAGATATTTATTTTTATGCCTACATGTAACCATCAATTCATTTCTCTTGTTTAATAATCTCGGGTTATTTAAGTGTTTTAAGATAACTAATTTTCAACAAGACCAATTACATATATTACCTTTCCTATTATAAGATTTGGCTTTTGCTACAATACCCAAGGTAATAATAGATGCATTACCAACATTCCTTAAATGCCAGAAATCTTTAGAGGGAGCAGTGCTGTTTATGTGATTTTTTTATTGCCTAAAGTCATTTGATGATGGTAGAAACGAAATTCCCAAGAATTTTCAGTGTAAGCAAAATAAAATTTGACATCGTTACTGCAATGTATGCTAGCTCAGTATACAACATTATCAGGCATACATTGGCCGTTTAAGGGACAGATCATATTTTTTCGGCAGTTGCATTTATTTTTGAAAAATGAACCTTGCCTTTGTTGGAAATATATTTATTTAATATAAAGTTGTTATGTTTGGATATTGATTTATCGATGTGACTAACGCAGCTGATCTTAACATTATTTTTTCCAGAAAGTCTAGGTTGGTACATAATTAAAGTGCCTATGAATTCAATTTAGGACATTTTTTTCCGATATTCGCTTGAAGATTACGATTAAAAGATGGATGAAATCAGATAATGTTACACCGACGGTGTTTTTGTTTATATTTACCTTTTCTTTCTTTGCGAAATTCTCTAAATTTACTTTATATTTGCTTAGTTCTAAAGCTTTTATATATTTAATTTTATTATTACCAAATATTTCATTATTACTGGAGCTAGTAGACAATCGAATATATTAATGCCCCCTTCATCTTTAGACCTTCCTGTCCTTCTCTCGGCTGTTACCCCTCCATATATCTTTCATTTACTCTAGCATTCGTCCCACACTCTCATACATACACTCTCACTAAATTTTATTTTTTTTATTCGTTCGCGAAGTCAGGCCAAGAGGAGGGAGTTAGTAGTTAATCGAATAATATATATATATATATATATATATATATATATATATATATATATATATATATATAGTGTTCTTATTATATAATATTCTATCTATATTAATAAATGGAGAATTGTTTAGTTAAATGCATTTAAGAATATGAGATTATATTGTAAAATAATTTTTATATATAATAAATCTGTCATTCAGTGGCTTGCGTAGATATGTCTGTGCGTCTGTCTGTGCGCACGGCTGTTTGTGTGTGCGTTTGTGCGTACGTCTGTGTGTGTGTATAGTGATTTAACTAGATGTGATTAAACTAGTCTGGTACGAGGGTTCAGCATACAGATTTCTATCCAATATCAAATCTACTGATTTTCTGGAGTGGGATCTGCAAATCCACCCTGTAGAATATCTGTCTATCAGCATTACGCTTTTCTCCCATACATACATACATACATACATACATACATACATACAAGTATGTATATGTATATATGATACAAAGTGAAACGAAATGATAAGTTGGTTTTCGCAACTATCAACCAATCACCTTTACTGCATTTTCTTTACCTTTCTTTGTACATCTGACGGGATTTTAATTTAAACTTTAGCGATGAATCATTGCATTTTCAGAACGATATTTTTGGCACACGAGATCAGGCAATGTTATATTTGTACTCATTAAATATATATTTTTATCAGAAGAGAGGCGTTGTAAAATAATTTGCAAAAAATGTTTTCTAGATAATTTACTGTTATGGTCCAATATCCTCGCACCACTGTTATGGTCCAAGGTTAGGACCAAGGAAGAACAACACGAACACAAGAGTAGGAATAATAAAGATATATTACAACAGAATAATAAAACAAGAAGTTGAAGGTGTTAGTATGACTGTCAGTCTGGTTTAGAGTGAACTTCTATTGTCGCGACTCGTTACACTTCGTTCTATCCGTCTCTCTTGAGAGGCGCAGTCTTTATAGTATCAGGAAGAGTTTATTATCGTTACAGGTAAGATCCCATAACATTTACTAACTAAACTTGTCGATGCCTTTTCGAACTTAAAACTTACAAGGTTCAGTTTTGAGTCTGTCAATTTATGGTGAACCTATCAGTTAGAAAGAAAAATTGCGGGTAATTTGTACTAAGAAAAAGCGACGTTAATTATGGTTACTTTTTTGTTTTTGTTTTTTTTTTCATTCTTTCTGTTGTTTTCCAAGACCCAACTGCCATTATCTTCATAGTAGCGTTGGAAGTGTCTTTTGATACAATACGATTATTATGTCCTTGATCAAGAGCTCAAACTCTAAAAGTTACATTTTTGGGAACTTGATTCCCTTCCATATAATAGGATACCACATTTTGAATATTTCCGCTCCTTTCGGCCTCGAAATATTTTCATCAATCCCAAAACATCAAAAACACCGATAAAACCTGAACATTTGTCGTCGCACGGTGATCAATAATCTAATCACCTGGTTGGGAGTTCGATTTTAAACTGAGTGCAAAATTACCGTGGCAGATCCATGTTAGCTAAATTGCTAAAAAGTGGCCTACTACAATGCAATGGATTTCAAGGTAGACATGCAGATCAAATCTTTAGTATACGGGTTTCGATACTCACTGGGGAGGCTAAGCTTATACCGGACTAAGATAAGCTTAGTAAAAAAAAAAAAGCGTAACATTCTACCAATATAAAAATTCTCCTCTTCATTTGTGTTTATCTACTGGGGGTGTGGGTGAAATGTTCTCGGCATGATCCACTTCTACAAATTTAAGCAAAGAAACAAACATCTGATACTTTTTCTTTTGCGAAGTTTTCTTGACCGGGCCAAGAACTTTTCAGCACCCGACCATAATTATTTCGCGATATTTCATAAAAAAATGTTTCTAAGTCTTAAATTAGAAAGTAAAACAGTCATGTAGACTTGCTATCCAAGCTAGAAAGAAGGGAATGAAAAGCTATATACCTGATTAAATAAGGAATACATGATTGAAAGGGAAAAGGTAAATATGAGATTTAACAGGAAAATAATACTGTTTGTTTTCATGATATAAGGTTATATGTATTTTAATGATAACTTCGAGAAGAGGAGACACTTAATTATAGAGAAAAGAAGAATGCATAAAATTCTTGGAATGCAAATCAAGGAAGATGAGGTTTGGAAAGAAAAACGTTCTGAAGAAAATTATAAGGCTGAAGTGAAAAAGAAAGATAAATGATGGTCGGTTGAAAGAAAACAAACATGAAAAGAAGAAAATCTAAAATACAAATAAACAAAATGGCGTCAAATGCTATGAAAAAGAGAGAATATCAGAAAATTATAAAAAGAAGGAATGGGAGAGAGAAATAGAGATATAGAGAAGGAACGGGTGAGTGAGGTAGACAGATATATATAGAGAAAGAGAGAATGAGTGAGGGAGAGAGACAGAGAAATATATAGTGAGGGAGTGACAGAGAGAGAGCGAGATAAAAAGGGAAGTGAAGATTGATAAAAATGCGGAAATCTACATGTATTATAAAAAAAGAAACTAGAAAAAAAGGAAAATAAAAATGAACACGGTAAAGAAGGCCATGAAGATCGAAAAAATGCTGATGAAGGAAGAAAAAAGAAATGAGAAGAAACCATGAAATAATGGTGGGGAAAGGATTGGAAGAGAAATGAAGACGATCGAAAAAAAGGTAAAAAGGGGGGAGAAAATGTTATTATCAAAGAAAAAGAAAGAAAGGGAGGAAGAAACAAGGAAGAAAATATAAAAAGATTGAAGTAAAGAAAGAAAGAAAGAATGGTAAATTAAAATGTAAGCTAAAGGAAATAAGCAAAAGAAAAATGGAAGAAGAGAAAAAAAAAACAGTTAATAAAAAGTTACCGAAGCGAGAAAGTGGGAAGAGAAAATAACGCAGGAAGAGGGAGTGAGAGGGGGAAAAAAGAAAAAGAAAGTTAGAAATGTGGAGAAAGAAAGGAATGAATGAAATTTAAGATAGAGAATTGTGAAGGAAGGAAAGAAAGAAAGAAAGAAAGAAAGAAAGAAAGAAAGAAAGAAAGAAAGAAAGAAAGAAAGAAAGAAAGAAAGTAAGAAAGAAAAAAGGATGAAAGGAAGGAGGAAGGGAGGGATACAGGAAGGAAGTACAGATAAGATAAAGAGAAGAATTAAGAAATTAAGTAATATATAAGTAAAAGAAGAAGAAAGAAAAAAGGGACAGGGTAAATGAACAGGAAAGAAAGGAAATTAAAGAAAGCAAAAAAAAAAACGAAAAAAAAGAAGAGAAAAAAAGAAGGAGTAAAAAAGCAAAGCATGAGAAACGATAGAGAGAAAAGCCATTGGAAATAAGAGAAAAAGAGGAGGAATGTAAAGACACAAAAGGAAAAAGAAGAGAATTAAATACTAGAGATGGGAATTGAAAAGAGAAAGAGAGAGAGAGAGTGGAAGAGGGGGAGGAGAGGAATTAAGACATCAAAAAGAAAATGCAAATAGAATGTGAAGCCGAGAATGAAAAGAAGAAAGAAAGAAAGAAAGAAAGAAAGAAAGAAAGAAAGAAAGAAAGAAAGAAAGAATATATGAACGGAAAAGAAGTAAGTTAAAAAACAATAGAAATGGAATACGAAACTGACGAAAGAAATATAAAACAAAAGAATGGAGAATGGGAGGTGGGTGAATAAAATGGACAGAAATGAAAGATGTATGTGAATGTTTTGAAAAAAACAGGCGATACGAAAGTTGAACACGTGACTTAATCAAGAAAAATGGTGAAATGATCGTCTATTCGTCTGCCGCTCTGATGACTTCTACAGTAAATTCTTTGTACGATTTTTAACCGCGCCTGATTAAGCGTTCTTCGGTTCGACAATAGCGTCAATATTTGAAGTGCAATCTAATGAAATTATGATTAAAACCAATCATCAGAAAAAATCAATCATAACGGATTCTTTTTTCTTTTTATGTTTCCCCTTCTACTTGACCGAATATTAATTCTCAATAGAAATTAATAAAACCTATGAAACACATACGTAGTAATTTTTTAGGCCTACCTTGTGGATGAGATAGTTGGATGTTCCCATTTACGCTTGTGATCGGCGTTTTAGTGCAGTTGAAAGACATAGTTTCGAAAATCTTCTTAAAACACGATTTCGTCTTGTGCGGCACTCATCAAAGTTTAGTAATGATATATTAGAATATTTGTATACTTCCAAATGAGATTCAAGAACAGATAAAAAACAGTCTTTTTATTCAAATTCTATTCTTGTTTTCCTCCTTTGTCAGACAAAGATAAAAACAAGTAAGAATCATGCATAGAGTTTGGTACGCGCTAAATAAGTACCTACAATTGAATTGTGTTGCGTGGCCAAGTGGTTAAAACATTCGCTTTCCGACCATGGGGTGGATTTTTCTGGGAGGAGACATTGATGTTATCGAGCTTTGGAAGGTCATAATCGCGCCCGGTAGTGTTGGGAATTCCTGGGAAAACATAACCCCGCTGGTTGACCCATGCCTTCTGAGTGAAATCGAGTAGACGGAATTAGTCCAAAGCCTATAGTTATGCAAAACATAATCACAATTCATTCATGGTTTGAGCGTACTCGCCTTGTTCAAATGTTGATCATATATATATATATGTATATATATATATATATATATATATATATATATATATATATATATATATATATATAATTCAGACCCAAATCAAACGCCCTCAATAGGGGAAACATTGTTACGTAACCTAAGACGACCAATCAGAATACATGTATATGAAAATTCAAAAAACGTAACCATTAGTGTATTAAAGTTAGATTATGCTGATACCAACTGATTTTAAACGTATTTTGTGTACTTACAATGTAAATTCTTTTAATATTCGGGTTTTCAAGTGTAGAAATAGTATTAAGATAAACTAGGGGACTAGCTTGGCAATCTTTTATAATAGGCAATCATTCAGTAATTCCAATGATTGCCCATTACAAAAAAAAATGCCAAGCTATCTCCCTAATTTATCTTAGTACTATTTCTACACTTGAAAATACGAATATTACAAATTTTACATTGGAAGTACTAAAAAGCCTTTTAAAATCCGTTGCTATCAAGATGTATTCTCCTTCAAAAATAGTTCTCATAAATACAGTACTTCGTTGTTCAAGTTCATTTGGAGTTTAAAAGAAAAAAAAACTTTCTATTATTAAATGGAAATTAATTAGAAGAGATCAAACCTGTAATTCCCTATATGCATCATGTTATCTTTGTCTCAATGAAAGTTGGAAATCATTAAATTTAAAGACAAGATTAACCTCTTAAATCAATGGTATAAACTGACTCTTAACTGCAGACATAGTTCAACATTTACCTTGCAATCTTGGTAGAAATATTATGTATGACAATTGGAATGGTATTGTAAGGTTGTATTATTATCATTATTATTGGTCCTTAATTTATTTATATCCATGTATATATATATATATATATATATATATATATATATATATATATATATATATAAATACATGTGTGTGTGTGCGTGTGTGTGTGTGTGTGTGTATAGTCGTTAATTATAATCTACTCTTATTTGATAGTGTTTTAACCTATCATAGATTATTAAACTGATATTGAATAGTTGTGGCACTTCATGCATTAATCTTACATGGACTCCGAATTCATTACGGTTATCTTAGTAAGCATGTATATATGTATGTTAGAATCTTTGTTTCTACTTCTTTTTATACATGGATGTGTTTTTCCAGGTGTATGTGTGTCTATGTGTTAATTCATTTATGTCAATATGTATGTTTGTATGTGGTGTTTATGTTACTGTATTGATGTTTTTATCTTTATGGTTCTGCGTGTGTGCTTATGTGTATATTTATGTGTATTTATGCATATATTTGTGTATATGTATTTATGTCGGTGTGTTTTTGTTTTTGCTTATATGCTGTTTTTATGTGTACGGGTTTTGTTTGAACTTACAGATTCAGTTATCCGGTTTTTTATATATGTATACGTATGTGTGTGACTGTTTATATGTGTGTGTATGTATATATATCATTTCTTTATTTATTTTGTTTATAACCTGATATGCGTATTTTAATTACTTATTTGTATGCATCGTACATTTGCTAGTTTCTTGTCCTTATTACCTTTATTTGACTCCTTTTTATCTATATGTTTGTTCATGTACGTAATATTTGGATGGTTGGTTTGTGTCGTTTTATTATTGTATTTGTGCTTGAATCTTGGAGGGTTTGTTTATTTTTATATGGGTAAAGGTGTGTGATTACTTGTATTTGCTATTGCTTTATATGCTTGTATCTGATATAATTTTCTTCTGCGTCTTTGTTTGTTCTTATTCTTTTTCTTTTAATCTTCTTTTTATTCTTTATTTTTATTTTCCTATTTTGAAATTTTTGAATTATTTCCTTTTTTGCTTTTCTTTCTTCTTTTTCTTTTTTTCGTTTTCTTCTATTTCCTGCGTCGTTCTTAAATTTGCGTGCATATATCTTTATTATATTAAGTTGTCGGTTTATTATGATGCGAATGTGTTTGTCATGCCATTTGTATAATCTGACTTCCTTGTATCTAATGTTTGTAGCGTTAATTGATACTTCTTGCATCAACGTCGAATTTAACGGATAAATTGGCACTTAGCTAAGAACAGTAATAATAATAATAATAATAATAATAATATATATATATATATATATATATATATATATATATATATATATATATATAGGGTGTTGCAGCAAAATTCGACACTTGACAAAAAGAAAACGAAATAGACAATAACAACAAAAGTTGTATATACAGATACCCGACAGTTTGACAACTAACTAACGTTTTTCTCTCTACCCTTTTCCAGGATGGAATATGAGCGCAGAGCAGCGGTAGTAGCTTCTTTTCGCGTCGGGAAGAAACCTGCGGAAGTGATGGCCTGCTTTGGTTTCAAGAGGACCATGGTCATGGCCATTTGGAGGAAGTGGAAGACGTTTGAGAACAAGGGCGAGTTTACTGCCAAACGAAAGGCCCACAACGTTCGTTTTTCGGCTCTTAGGACCGACGAGTTCGACAATGATGGAAACCAGAGCTACGCCAAGATCGCCGCTGACATGGGCTGTCACAAATCGGCGATCTGCCGAACGATCAAGAAGTCTCACCGTATGCTCATCACGAATGCCTCCACGATGTCGAGGAAGGTCAAGGCGGCAGCTTTGCTGAACGAGTTCAAGCAGGGGCCCGCCAGAATGCTGAGGTTCTACTCTGATGAAAAGGATTGCATCCAGGACCAGACAAGCAACAGGCAGAACGACAGGTGGATCTGCAATGACATCGAGGAGGTTCCCGTCGTGAAACGTACAAAGTTTTCCTCCTCCATCATGGTCCTTGGCGTCATCTCCAGCAAGGGGGACGTCATGCCACCGTTCTTCTTTCAAAAGAGCCAGAGAATCACCGCTGACATCTATTTGGAGGTTCTGTGGAGCGTGGTGAAGCCCTGGATGGACCAGATCGCCGCCTGACGCTCCTACGTCTACCTGCTTCTACACACAAGGCCAAGACGACCCAGGCGTGGCTGCTCAATAATGTTCCTCACCACTGGTCGCCGGACTTGTGGCCGCCCTCCTCACCCGACTGCAACATCCTTGACTATGATCGAGGCCAAGAGCAAAAAGCACGCCCACAAAACGGTCGAATCTCTGAAGGCTGCCATCGTGGAGGCGTTCGCCCCTATGGACAAGGGCGTGCTCGCCAAAGCGTGTGACTCATTTCGCGCCCGCCTTGAGATGGTCATCGCCGCCGCCGGCGGTTACATTAAAACATAATGTAGCAGGTAACTTTAACTGTTGCTAAATAAACTGTCGGCTCATTGTTTTTATTGTCTCTTTCCCTTTCTTTTTGTCAAGTGTCGGATTTTGCTGCAACACCCTGTATATATATATATATATATATATATATATATATATATATATATATATATATATATATATATATATATATATTTCACCCTATCCATCTCTGAATAACTTTGTAATATTTTAAACCTAATGCTAATTTGAATTTGAAATATGTAAATTTCAATCTTTAATTTTACCGTGAAATTAAATCTTATTTATTTCATATTAATTTCTAGTTTAATCTAACATTAACTTTAAATTGTTTGTATTTAGAATATGCTGTCACGTTTTTTGAATTTTCATATACTTGTATCGTGATTGGTCGTCATAACTTAAATAAGAATGTTTACTCTATTGACGGGTTTTGATTTGGTTTTGAATTTTCAAAAAAAACCTCTTTAGTCCACAATCAACACCATCACTTGATACGACACCAGAAGAGTTAAAAGAAAATAGCTATTTTTGTAGGGATCTTATAATATTCTTATGTTATAATTTTTGAATATATATATATACACACACACACAATAGCTGATATCCCCTGACGAATAAAGTGAGGGGTCGTTTAGGAAGTGCTAGAATCCGAATGATGAAAATTTTTATATTTGTATTAATTCTCTCTCTCTCTCTCTCTCTCTCTCTCTCTCTCTATATATATATATATATATATATATATATATATATATATATATATATATATATATATAACAATAGTATGCTAAATTGGGAAAGGTTTTGTGACGGGTTTTACCTGTTAGGATTTCATCGGACTATATTGTTGATATATAAAATTATACAAAATTATATATCGTTATATCATTCATATATATTTATATATACACACACATATATTTATATATATATGTGTGTGTGTGTGTGTGTGTGTGTGTGTGTGTGTGTGTGTGTGTGTGTGTTGTGGTGTCCTTCCTCTAAAAAGTCTATGTTGGACTCTTCCGCCTACTATAAGATTAGTAGGAGAGAAGGCCTTGGGGGAATAGTCGAATAGATTGAACGCTGGTCAACTGACATACACACACTAGTCGTAAAATACTCTTCCTTTGTACTTACTGTTTAATATATGATATATCTGCAACACTTGTTTTGTTATTTCTTTTGTTACCAAATATAGTAAATCAAATAGTAAAATCAGACTTATGATCCTCGAAGCAATACTCATACAACAAAAAAAACAACCATCTATAAATAAAAACGATTATAACTTAAGAACCCGCATCCTGAAATGTATATAAAAACAAATAAGCAAAATAAACACACATACACGTCACACCTCGCCTACATCACCCCCGCTGCCTACACCCCCCGCTGCCTACACCCCCACCCCGCCTACGTTGCAACACTCTTCGCCCACGTCGCTACAATCCCAAGTTCTACGAGACTCACTATTTTCTCTACCTACACAGATGATGACTTAAAAAAGTGGAAAGCTTGGTCCGTATTTCTTTTGGACAATTTACCTTCTTATCTGAAAAGTCGATCAATAAAAATTAATCGCCACGAAGCATCTGTTGTCTTTAATAACAATTGCCTCACACACACAGACTTACACACCCACACACATACCATATATATATATATATATATATATATATATATATATATATATATATATTAAACAACACATTGTTAACGCCTAACAAAACAAGTTAATCTGGAGTAAGTGTTTATCTGACGCTAACGAGCTGTCTATCTGCTGAATAGTTTCGATTATAAGCTGCTGTAGTCGCATAATAGGAGCATTGGTTACACCGTAAGAACGGATAACGTACGCAAGAACAGAATCAAATGTAATATTGTCCAATTTAGGCAACTCTGTCAAAAAAGGAACGATCAGGGCCAAAGTCCATATATAGTTCTGAAGCGGGTTCCAATATAAATTTTGGAGTTTCATTAGAATTACAATTAAAGCGAGTTGCTAATAGATAAATATATGTTGGATGAAAGATATTAATTCTTCTTGTTGAATGTAAAGCGATGATGTCTGGGATAGTGATTGGGACGTGGAAAAAGTCAATGAACATGCCTTAGAATATAATGGTTGTTAGGTGAATTAATGTGCTAGTTACTATTATGTGCAGTGTAATTAAAGGTTCATAACGAAGGTGATACAAAAAATTATTGTCAGTTCTTGGACAAAATCGTTTTTAGCGTGGTACAGATCACAATTCAGAGACATTAAGGTTAAGAATACATTCTTCTAAGATAATGTTGCTTCACAATCTGACTATTACGCACCTTGGCCTAAAATAATTTAAAGGCAGTCAATTTCGAAACATTTCTCTTAGTCTCAACAGAAAGCCTTTGCTTGATTATTAAAAGAGATGTACATGTGATTGGAAAACAATCAAATCTTTAGGAACAAATATCAAAAAACAACTGCAAGTAAAGCTCAAGTCGAAACCTCATGTAAAATATTAAATAATCGTGTTTTAGTTTGATGCGACATTTACGTAAATCGGAAATGTTCTTCTAATCCATATTTTTGAATTCATTAATAAGTAATACTGTATATTTTACTTATCTTGCATATTTAAAAAAAGAAGGACAAAACAATCCATCAATGTTTTTTTCTTTAAATAATAATTGACATTATAAGCAGAAAGTCACACGATATATTTTGCTTATATAGGACTATACTGACAATCTTAGCCAAATTGTTTGCTTAATAATGTGAAAACATTGACTGCTTATTAAAATACACACATAGTATATATATATATATATATATATATATATATATATATATATATATATATATATATACAGAGAGAGAGAAGGAGAGAGAGAAAGAAAGAGAAAGAGAGAGACACACAGAGAGAGGGGAAGAAAGAACGAAAGAAAGAAAGAGAGAGAATGAAACAATGTGGACATAGTAATGAACACTGCATTGTGACTGGCAGTTTCTCATGTTAGTGTTATCAACAGATTATTTGTCGCCATTGTCTTTCTTACTTTATCTTTCTTTTTTTCTGTTTATCTTTCTGTCGTTCGCTTCACACACACATACACACGCGCGCAAGCACGCACACACACACACACACAGACAAGTGCTCAATATCAGAGATAGAGCGCATGTAAATATAAACATAAAAGTGAATATTGAAGTCAACACTCAGAGGCGACAGGCTGTTTCATGCTAGTCGCAATTGTCAGGCCGCCCGATTGTGTTGCGCCCGATTGTGTTGCGCCCGATTGCGTCTTGTATGAAACAGCCTGTCGTCTCTGAGTATTAACTTCAATGTTCACTTATATATATATATATATATATATATATATATATATATATATATATATATATATGTGTGTGTGTGTGTGTGCGTGTGTGTGTGTGTGTGTGTATGCACATTTCATTAAAAACGACTGACAAGGTGCTTTTATTTAGCTTTTTATATAATTTCTCGTGCGATCTAAAGGTTTTCTTTTCAGATGATAAATTATGTAAAAACTGTCCGTTTTTAATGAAATGTGCATGAAAGAAGGATTGCTGCCTAAATACACAAATATATATATATATATATAATATATATCAGCTATTTTAAGCAAACAATATATATATATATATATATATATACATGTATAGAGTGTATTTGGGTAGCAGTTTTTCACTTATTAATGGTTGATAAAAAACGAAAGTTCCTTGTTTATATATATATATATATATATATATATATATATATATATATATATATATCAGAGATACCGTTTATTCAGTTATGTATATATATATATCGTGGGTGTGAATAATTACTAAGGAGAACAAAAACCGAATTGATGGTGGTTTCCGGGGTGGGGTGGTCCCCTCTGGCAGAAGAAACTGCTGAATAACAAACAGAAGAATTTTACCCGTTCAATCGCTTTCTCTAACAATTGGTTTTTATTTAACAATGGTCTTCATTTAATGATTATTTGCAAAAGAAAAATACTTAAAAGAACAGCAGAGAGAGGGAGAGAAAGAGAGAAAAAACAAACAAAGCAAATACGATGAAAGAAAGAAAGGAAGAAAGATAAACCTATGAGGCTATGGCGCTTGATCTGGAAACACAAAACTCTAAGTTGGTGCTTTTTTTTTTAATTGACGCTCCAAAATAATCGAGTGTTTAAGAAATTGAAAATTGCCCCAACAAATCGTAATTTGTATGAACGTTGAAAATATCGTTTTTAATGAGAATATTAATTTGAGAGAGTTGTTCTTTTCCTTCTTTTGATAACTGCAAAAATAAATCTAATAAAATGTAGAAAGAAATTGTTTTTCAAAACCTACGCACAAACTGGCCTTTCGGGTATGATTTGGAAATAATGAAAAAATATTCTCCACACTTGAACAGGAACGCGAAAGCACATGTGGAAAGAAGACATATGAACGCTACGGACTTATTATTAAAAAAAAAGGTTTATTGGAAAGATAAGACAGGAAAAGAACACAGTGAAATAAATGTTATCATTTGGAAATTGGTTGAAAATAGGCATCATTGAAATTAAAAGAGGCAATGATTTTAAATAAGATTCGATAACACACGGGGACTTGGAAAGTTTGCTGTAAATTGCTGCAATTATATTCACATACATTCAGGTATCTTTAGCAATTAAAACGTAACAAAACGGGGCTATGTTTCTACTTGCAAATTCTTCTGACAAAAATCATTATGAGAATAAACCCAAGTTTGATTCTTACATATCTATCTATCCATATATATATATATATATATATATATATATATATATATATATATATATATATATATATATATATATACATATATATATATATATATACACACAAACACACAGACATATATATATATATATGTGTATGTGTGTGTGTGTGTGTGTGTGTGTGTGTGTGTAATTTGGCAGCAACTTTTCTTTTAAACATGTTGTGTTGAATGTTAAAGACAACATCGTCCTGCATATTTTCTTTTGAATTTTCCCATATTTTCTAATGAGACTTTTTATTTGAAAATGATATCGAAATAAATATTGTCCGTACGATAACCTAGTACTTTCGAACATCATTGTTCATCTTCAGGGTCAAAATTTTCAGTCAAAATTTTTAAAAAACATTTGCCAATTGTCTTGTAGCGTAATCATGTTGCTACATTTTTTTACAAACTAAATAAACGTTAAAATCCTTTTAATTTCAAAAGACGCGATGATGTTATCACGTGCATGGCGAAGATTTTTAATCATGTGACGGCGTGAAAAAGATTTTTATTATACAAGCCAAAAGATCGAAGAATACGTTATAAAATTTTAAAATTTAAATATATTATAAACATTGTAGGATGTTTCCAGAAATATTGAAATCTATACGATTAATAAGAGGTCTTTTGCTTTTAATATGTAATGCTTCTAAGATTTTAAGGCGTCTAATATCTGTATATTTATCTATAATTTTAGTATTATCTATACTTATAGATAATACTAAAATTATAGATAAACATACCGTGTCTGCTCGGGGTGGCACTATCATACGAATATACACACATACATACAGGTGTACGCATTATAGTTCACACCAACGCATCCATAAATTCAAGGCTAAGCGCAGATACATATCTGTACGTTCGGGCATACATGCATACGAAGTTGTAATTCTATTTCGGTGTCGGGCCCTTAACTTTTTTTGTGTAGCGATGTTCGTTTCAACAAGAAGCGAGTAGGGGTGTTCTTGACGCTTTTCAGATCTACCGCATAGGCCGTCACGCTATTATTAGTCTGGGCGTTTTCATTACCACGTTGGTTAAACTAGGTTCTGTTTGTGGTTATGGTGATGATGATGTTTGTATTTTCAACGCTAACTTCTTGTGTGTTTTTGACGGTTGTCATTATACTGAGAGTGATAATAGCTGTGATATTAATTATTATTGATAATGTTAATAATAGATATTGATGTGATAACGGTTAATTTAGCCTTAATAACGGAATTATAAAAAAGGGGGTGCTGCAATAATGTCAATCGTAGCTATGATAATAATACAACTAATAATTTAACAATAATGACGATAATAAAAACAATGGCGTTCACATTGGAGGAAACGGGTCGGCAAATATTATTGTTTTTTTACATTTATAAATATTGTCTTTTTCTACAGGTTAACCCTGAGAAATCTTTCATACACACACACACACACACACACACACACACACACACATATATATATATATATATATATATATATATATATATATATATATATATATATATATATATTATGAAATGGACAAAGTCCGACAATTATTTTAAGACATTTTTAATGTTTATACATTCTTTTTATAGATACAAATATTTAAGTAAATGCTCTGTTTATAATAAACAGTATTAACAACATTTACCGGCCTGAATGTCCGAGAAATTTTCATAGAAAATATGCGTCCTGATAAATGTTGTTAATACTGTTTATTATAAACAGAGCATTTACTTAAATATTTTATCTATAAAAAGAACGTATAAACATAAAAAAAAGTCTTCAAATATATATATATAGATATATATCGATTATGTGAAGAAAATGAGGTAATATATGCCGATAATATCGAAATTCATCGCTAAATCATTGTACCTTGTTTTTGTGGCTGACTTTGCTCGCTGTGTTCAGACAGAACAATCTTTAACGATTGTGATCGGTTAATATAATTTGAAGCTTTCGTTTTCCATCAGACTCTCTCTTTCTTTTGAAAAGTCGACATAATTAAATTAATTACCTCTCACACACACATTCTCTCTCTTCTCTTGCCCTCTTTTTTCTTCTCTTTTTTATATAATATTCTTATTGATTGATTTCGTGTGCTAAGGTTTGGAAGCGTTTTCCAACTGTCTTTTAATGACTTTCAGATAGCGTTATCCACCCGGGATAGTAACGCTTTATCACATCGACTGCTGGGGGGGATTTGGTAGCCGACGAATGGCTGTGACCACCGAGATCTGTCTTTTTCATGATTCAGCGACCACCAGATAGATTCAACACCATCACACTGCCCTGTCGGTTTTTTGAATCCATTTTAATTATGTGCACGTGGCTGATGAGCTTGGAAGCTTAAGTTCCGACATTGGGATGCGCGTTCGAATCTTACCATGGCGACTTACCAGTTTGGAGAGAAAAAGGCAGCTCGCGACACATTTGGAAAGTACCTGTAAATTATAACAAGAATTGACCCAAAACATTTTAGTGAAATAGGATATGAAACTATTCGGATATCGTCGATATTTGTGCTAGTACGAAGTGACAAGTCATCGTGACCGAGATTTTAAGCCGACTGGCTTGGTTCAAATGGTAAACACGCCAAACTGTGCTCTTTACTAGAAACTGTAACTGTAATTCAATCACAGTTACAGCACGAGTTTGACCCTATTAGTGTTGAAGAAACAAATGTGCCCGAGCAGACATCGGCAATTAGCGATACTAGTTGGTGGCTAGACACCGAAAAGATTAGCCAGCCATTTTACAGTTGAATCTGGTGGAAACTACGGACTCGGTGTCATACAGAAGAGTGGGTAATACAATGATTTTGTAAACTTGTTTTCATGTCTTTCGTGAAGATTCTATTAGACGAGATAAGTTTGTGTAGTCACCCAAATTCTTGATAAGCTTTGGTCAATATGCTGGCTATTTCTCTAACCAATCTACTAGGTAAACCTCTGCACTTGTCCCAAGCTCCACCCAACTAAATGTAACATCAAATCTCCGCCTCTAGCAACTCTAAGAATTCCTACTAATTCATATTTAGTCATCTAACAAGAGTAAAAATATACAAACTGCACAGTTCCTAAATATGTTGGTTAACAAACTTTACATATAGATAGATAGATAGATATCCAGGTAAGATGAGAACGAATAGAGTACAATAGCAACGTTCGTAACATTTAAATTAAAAGAGGAGCTCAATACAAAATAGAGCAATATTGTTTATTTTAAGATATTACATCGAAAACATGCCAAAATCTCTATATAACTGCAGTCGTGTTTCGATGCACATACATCACATCTCATCGGGCGTTTGTACATTATTGTAATTGTAAATTGTTCACTTGCCAATTTACAATCGCCTGATGAGATACGATGTATGCGCATCGAAACACGACTGCATTGTGTAGCGATTTTGACATATTTTCCATGTAATATTCTAAAATAAGTATATATATATATACATATATATATATATATATATATATATATAAAGGGTAAAAGTAAGTGAACGCAAGTTTTAAAACCATTTTGAAACAAATGACTATAAAATGGGGTTTATGTAATTACAACAAATTTCCAATTGTCCTTCCATTTTGTTGTATATCCAAAGGTTGCACGTTTGATTAAACAGACTATGCATAACTTGAGGTGTGTTCTCAGCTTCTAAAGAATGCCTCTGACTTGAAGGAATATCATGCAGTGTCTTTGTGGTTTCAAACTTTTCTATCAGACGAGTAATTGTTGATAGAGCAAAAGGATTTCTGTTTTAAATGAATCATTAGAGTTTAGCAGCATCGATGACATCACACACACACACACACACATACATACAAACATATATATATATATATATATATATATATATATATATATATATATATATATATATATAGTAATTACCTATTTTACTATAAAGAAACATTCTGCATTCATTGCTCAAACAGTCACTGCTATATATATATAAAATTCTTGTAAAGCAATTTTGTGTAAATTATTTTTATCAAGTCCTGTAGCTGTTATCGCTCTTTCCAGTGATGATGGGTGTTTCTTTCCTAAGCTTTTGTTTGAAGCCGTGTAGAACACTACAATTTTGGCTATGCTATTATTTTCTCTTCCGGTTACATCTGCTATCCATTTTAGTTATTGGTGCTGTTGGAAGTCTTTAAAATGAGATTGTGATTTTCTGTTTGCAGGAAATAAAGTAAATATGGACAGACTTCTGTATGGAATTACCGTATTTGTTCTTTTATTTTGTTTTTGTATCACTGAGATTCGAACAAGAAACTTATGCTTTTAATTATGTAAGTATTCGGAGTAAAATGATAGTTTTGCATTTGTCTTTTAAATCAAAAGGACTTGTGTACCTGCTTAGACACTCAGTATTTTAATTTTTGGATTTTTATCAGGATTCGATCAACGATCTCTGATACCGAAAAATGTATGTACCTATCTCTTTTACGATCGTAATTATTCCGTAATTGTTATTCTTTCTATCATTATTGTCTCTTTCTCAGATTGTTTTTATTTGTTACCGCCAATATTGTAGTCGACCATTTCTTATGTTCGTTCGCTCATTGTCCGTTTCTAATTACGTTCAACAGAATTAATCGTCATTTTTTTTCTTCAAATCTCTTTCTTCAAACATGATTGTAAGTTTCATTTTTTTGCTATAATTAATGTTGCAGGATTATCATTTAACAATGGAATGTCTATCAAATTAAGACAATATCAACTGCATCCAAACTAACAAACGTATTCATACGACGCGTGCAATTACGCTTTCAATAAAAAATGATTCTGTACATCTATTCATTGTTAAAGAGAGAAAGTATTATAGCAATCGACATTTCTTTCTTTAGTTTATTCTTTTATAATCTCGGGTTTGTGATTTTTTCTTTTCATCTCGCCGATGACAGAAATACAGTGGACCGATACGAGTTTATCAATTATACGTCTGATATTTAAAATCCGGAATAAAAGATAAATAAGTATATGAATCTCCAAAAAGTTTATAAAATAAACTGAGAAAATCATCAACCAAAAAATGAAATCACTATCCTGATAACGTTCTTTTCTTATAACACATTGTTCATCAGACGCGCAATAACTGCCAATCAAGCGCAAATATTCAAGCAGTCATATTCACCAAATGAGACAAGCAAATAAATACAGAAAAGAATCGAAACATTAATATATCTTATCCAGATCCCTGTAGATAGAAACCCGTACTTTTTTGGTTTCATATCTAACAGTAAAAGAAAACTTTCGAACAAGATAAATTTTGAAAAGCAAGGTATAATGGGAATAAAGAAATAGCTAACAATATCTTGCAAATCTTCCATGTTAACTACGACTCATATTAATAAGTAGATTTTGGAAGGAAGCCATCTTTAGCGCAAAGCAAACATTCATGACGCAAACATTAGGAAATTAAAGTATTAAGAATATTAAGACGCTGACCTTCAACGTCATGCGCTCCTGTCGACCAAGTTATCGACTGATCGAGTTCGCTATCACATTCCGTCAGTACCTATTAAATAATCATATCAGCCTTCAGGATTATGTTTAATAAATTATATGAATCGAACTAGTGATAAAATAAAATAAATTAATTTTTATCTCTAGAAATAAAGTTATCTAAAGCTGGCACAAGATCAAAAAAGAAGCGAATTCATACCGAACTCATTGTTGATGAACTAAGAAGTTGCTTAACCATTGATTTATGCTGTGTGAATCTTCGTATCTTAAACTTTGTTTCATGCTATGTGAATCACTGTGTATCTTAACCACTGTTTTATGCTATGTGAAATCCATGCTTCTTAAAATTTGTTTCATGCATGTGAAATGTGTGCTTCTTAAATTTTGTTTTATGCTATGTGAACTGTGTATCTTAATTATTGTTTTAGGCTATATGAATCTGTGCGTTAAACATTTTTTATACTTTGTGAACCCCTATGAATCTTAACCATTGTTTTATGGTATGTGAAATCTGTGCTTCTTAAATTTTGTTTCATGCAATGTGAATCACTGTGTATCTTAACCACTGTTTTATTCTATGTGAAATCTATGCTTCTTAAATTTTGTTTCATGTATGTGAATCACTGTGCTTCTTAAATTTTGTTTCATGCAATGTGAATCTCTGTGTATCTTAACCATTGTTTTATGCTGTGTGAATTTATTAACCGTCGTCGATCCTAATCAGCGGTAACCAATAATGTCACGCCACCCATCGGTTTTCATGTTCCTTCACACCGCCGTGGTTACCATTTAGCTGACTTTTCTCTCTTTAGTGCATGACTCGTTTTGTCGCTGGTATTGTGGTGGTGGCACGATTCTACTCGACATAGGTGGCGTTGGTCTGTTCACGACCATTCACTCCTCTGCCACGTTGTTTTTGATCTCAGAGGGTGATGAAGCAGACTGAAGTAAGGACTGATCTGATCGCTGGTGCTACACAAAAAACGAGAATCCTTTGGAATAAAGAATTAACTTGGGATAAAAATCTAACAACAATTTGATTTATATATGATTTGTTCTATAAAGTGGTTTTAACCCTTCCCTCTTGTTGTTATAATCAAATGACTCTGGGGTCCCTTTTGGGGTCTGCAGCTTGTTTTAGTAGTAACTTAAATTTCTAATTTCTGTTCTTCAGGTCCGGCACAAGGTCTTGGTCAGGATGTCTCGGCGAATGATATGGATTCCAGTAGTAATTGTGTGGGAACTCTATCTTTGTCTACGTGTGTGTCTCAGTTTCCCAAATCTCCAACATATATGAAGTTCTGCGTCCGGTATGGGGGGGGGACTAGATTTTGAAACACGAATTCTATATCCCGGGAGCTCATCTTACATTGATAATGCATAAACCACGAAAGATTCATGACTAAGCAGAGTTTTTATCAATAGCCCTTCTGTCATTAATTCATTTCGATTTTTTTCCTCTGCCATATTGTTTGACTATTTTCTATTAGTATTAGTAGCAGTCTTGATTTTTTTTCGATTCTGAAAGGAAGCATTTGTATTGTTACTTTTTAACGAATTTATTTTGCTTTCTACCAAATTGCTTCTCCCTAATTAGTTCTTTTATAATAATAACATTTTAGAAAAATTAGTTCTATAAAACAATAAAATGGCTTCCAGGAAAAAAAGTCGTCTGATAAAAAAGAAGCAAATAGTTAAACAAAATTACTAAAACATTTAGCAATTTATTAGTCATATGCGATATTTTTTAATTAAAATGTTTTTTTTTCTATTCAGAACCATTTTTCCAAAAATAGTGCAATGTGTTTTTCTATAGACACCTCATACATGATCTCAATTTAATACTACTACTGTTACAATTACTACCACTACTACCACTATAATACTACTACTATTAACAAGTAAATAAATAAATAATATGGCGTAAAAATCGATAGATATGACTATAGATTTGAACCGGTTTATTTGGTCGAAATCTTTAAGACATTGTTCATTTAAGACGAGATTCAGGAATATGGCAAGTGAATTCCTGTCTCGACGGAAGCGATTTTATATGGAATTCATGTTGCTTACTTGAAAGTTTAGAGAGAATGTCAGACTAGAAAATTAAGATAAACCATAGAATATATATGAAGCCAAAATGAAAACTGAAAGATCTAATCTTGGAATCTGCAATTATTTAAGACTAATCGGTCATTCAAGTTCAGAACAATGACCAAATGTTTTTGACATCTCCGCCTTCCACCCAGTCTTCTAGTGATTTTCGAGAGGCTACAATATCCAAGCAATATTCAGCAGCTTAATGGTAAACGAGCGAAATTGCATGATTGGCACGTTGCATATCTATGTCAATTTAACCTTCTTGAAAAGGATTTATTACTGACTTTCTTCTTGAAGACGTTTATCTTACTTTTACCTTCTTTATTTCATTTTTTAAAAACATCTTTCTGGCTATTTTCTTCAGAAACTCCAAAACCTCTTCTCGATTTTTCCTCTCAATTCTTGCTACATCAGGAATGCAACAAAAAATGTGTTAATCTTGTACTTGTCGGTTGGCTACTTAAGCACACAATCGCCATCTTGGGAACAAAAAAAGATTCTCTTTTTCTTCCTTACATTCATTTCCACTTTCAACGCCCGTCTGTTTGGCTTTTATTGTTCGATAATTACAAATTGATCATTTCCCATTGTTCATTCTTTGAAATTCTTCTTATAAGAAAATAAAAGATGGAATGAAAGTGACTGATATTAAAATAAGAACAAATCTAGCATTATGGGATTTGTTCAACTGAAACGTTTCACGAATAATCATCATAACGTGAATAGGATTTATTCAACAAACACATCAAAATTCATTTGGCTAATAGTTTCTACAGTTTTCTTCGAAGTATTCTTGTATGCGCAGGTGATGTAATGAATAGAGACTTGGAATTTAAATTCGGGGAGCCGAGTTCAAATTCCAGTTGAGTTCGTTAAATTCACTTACGTGCGTGGGAGGAGTATGAATCTCACTCTTCCCGTCCTAGCTTTTGGTTAACTAGCAGGAGTCGTATCTCCATCCTTCCCAAAATATATTAATGTAATATTCACTCGAATAAAAAGTGTTATACGTACAATACAAAATAAATTTCGGCTCATATGCATTGGTCAAATCCTCAATATTTTGGCTTGCATCAAATATAGTGCACCTCCCCCACAAAATGAGAGGACCATAAAGATGTTTGCAGATGCTAAAATGTCACTAAGTACATTTTGTATAGAAATAGAAATATTGAATATCGTATAAATTCATAAAGTTAAATGTTTCTGACCACAGATTTATAATGAAAATTACTACATTGAGATTAGAATTCAAAAATAGAATTAAATGATTTATCCATGGAGCTTTGAAATTTCTAAACCTCAGATTTGTTTTAGGAAATTTCAGCTCTAACCCTATAAATATAAATGCAAACATTAAATAAGTAAACTGTATAAATAAAAAGTGAAAGATACACGATAACTTCATTCAAAAAAAGAAGTATTCAATTTCTTTATTTCGTTTGCGAAAGTCTGCGTGGTTAAGCTGGATTCCAATGACCCATTTCACCGATGTTTAGAAACCTGTAGAGTTTATTTATTACTTATTAGGCAAAGAGAGACATGAAGCAATCATTTCAGACTGCATTTATATCATTTAGGTAGCGTTAATAATAGAAAATAAAATTTTTCGATCTTATGTGAATTCTATTGTTCATATTTTGACTCCACATCGACCCGGGAAGTTGGACTGAATTTAAAAGCTAATCTGATTATTTACCTCACACCAAAGAAGATGGAGTTAAAATGTCTTAATAAAAAAGCAATAGAACAGAGTTATTATGAGCGGGAATCAAGGAAACGGTTAATGGAAGACAGAAGATGGGAAGCTCGATTGGTGGGTGGAACATCTGAGATCATATCTAGAAATATCGGAGAAGTAAAAAGTATGAGATATTGTATGAAAATGGAGGGTAAAGACTAATCGAAGACGAGACGTCGTATTATCTACTGATTAAGTAGATTCATGATTCTAGTAAGCATTCTATGGTTTTCTTTGTTGTATTTCGAAACATTTTTAAACCATCACATTTTATGCAAAGGCTTTCCAAAAATGCATTAGCTGCAGATATACTGCAGCATTAAAGACCATATTCGAGTTTTTCACATTAAGATAGAATAATATGGTATATTTCTATCTAGAAAGAGGTAAATGTGATATTTTCTGTATAGTCTCTATGCGTGTGATTTCGTATGCATGAATAATAGCGCTGAAGAATTCTCAGGAGAACCAAGAAGAAATTTTTTTTTAAATTTCCTAGTTGACCAGATTTTGAGAAATAAGAGTAGTTGTATAGTAAAAAAAAACATTTCAATAAACTCTCATATATATATATATATATATATGTGTGTGTGTGTGTGTGTGTGTGTGTGAGAGAGAGAGAGCGAGAGATAGAGAGAGAGAGAGAGTGGTATATTTAAGTTGCAAATATTCGTTCCAAAAAGTTTGATAAATAACCAACAAGCTCTGCCTTTATACTTTTTACAGTATTTTTCCAATTTTTGAATAATTATATATATATATATATATATATATATATATATATATATATATATATACACACACACACATATATATATATATTTAAAGTAAGTTCTTTTCATATCTGATAAGCTTAATCACATTATCGTTGAAAGACGAAAGGAAAACACCATATTGATACATGTTTAAATCCTATCTAAGCTTTTGGCTTACATAAGGTTAAAAAAAAACTTCTATCTAAGATGTGTTGATGATATCCTAATTCTAGTTAAAATTGCGGATGAAATACTTCAACTTCAAAAACTTTTTCAATATAATGCTGTCCTTAAATTCAGGTATGAACTCAATACTACTAATAAAATTTCCTTCCTTTACATATTGATAAACATAAATAATAACAAATTTAATATTTCGCCATACAAAAAAACCTAACAGCATAAATTCTTGTACACTTGACTACAAGAACGAATGCCCATATTACTACAAAATAGCAATTATAAAAAAATCTAATACATCGTGCAGAAACTAATTCATTTACAAAACAGATTTTTTACAGTAAACTGCACAATATAAAACAAACACTTATTAATAATAGTAAATACTAATATATCTACAACAGATCCTAGCAAAAAATTAGGTTAATCATATACTACACTAAATATAGTATCTCCATCTTAACTATTCGCAATGATTCTTCCCCCCCCCTACCCGTTAGCGATTTGCAAAAAAACAACATAGTTTACAAATTCAAGTGCCCTTTGGAAGATTGTATCTCCAATGGATTAAATAATATTTATGTTGGTCACACCACAAACTCGCTTTCACGGCGCTTAATTCTACATTTAAATGATAACTCTAACATTTTTAGACATTTAACACAACATGCCTGCCCGCGTACTCAATTCCGGAAAATCCTTGTTGACAACACAATTATACTTGAAAACATGAAAGCAATAAACAAAAACTAAAAATTCTTGAAGCTGTATACATAAAACAGTTGAAACCAAACCTGAACAAAACAGACTTTGAAATATCCACAAATATTCTTAAATGCCTATAATTTATAACAGAAGGCATTGGTTTATACCAACGACTTCCCATACTTAATATATCTCGTTTTTCATTCTAGCGTGTGACGTTACGAGCTGCGACGCGATTTCCGCTTCCGCGTCTCGTATATACGAGTTTGATTTTGAAATTGTCATCTTTGATAATGGTTTATGTAAGCCGAACGCTTAGATTGGATTTAAACATGTATCAATATGGTGATTTCCTTTCGTCTTTCAAAGATAATGTTATTAAGCTTATCAGACAATATGAAAGGAACTTACTTAAAATAAATAGACAAAACTTGTCTATATTATTTAATGAAACATGCATTAATGAAAAATTGCTGCCTAAATATATATCTCTATATGTCTAAATATATATATTTAGGCAGCAATTTTTCATTAATGCTTGTTTCATTAAATAATATAGACAAGTTTTGTCTATTTATATATATATATATATATATATATATATATATATATATATATATATATATATATATATATATACACAAGTATAGGATAGGATTCTACATTCAATACCATCACTTGGTAAGACACCAGAAGTGTTGAAACCAAATGGCTATTTTTTAGTGATTTTATAACATATTTATGTTATAATTTTCGAATAAATTATATATATATATATATATATATATATATATATATATATATAATTCCTTTAAACTTTAGTTTTAGTGGATACGCATAATTGAATAGACGTGCCCATTTTTTTCGTCTATCGGCATAAATATTACAGAGAAATGTTCCCTTCGCATGATTCGAAAATGCGTCCCACTTAGCAGGACAAACTGTCATTAGATCCGACGTGCTTTTAAAGAACAAAAGCTCGACGTTGATTAAGGACGGTTGAATAGAGCTTTTATGCACACCTCCTCTCGTTGGTTAGACTATCGATTGGTCATAACAATTCAGTTTCACAAATAATATATTTTTGTTTATTAATCCGACATATCTTTGTCACTTACTTAAGTTATCTTACCGATCGTCTACTTGCATATGAGTATCCACTAAAAGTAATGTGTAAAGTGATAAAAACAGGTTTATTAATGTTATGGTCCAGGTTAGGACCAAGGAAGAACAACACGAACACAAGACTAGAAATAACGAAGATATATTACAAGAAATAATAATACAAGATGTGGAAGGTGTTAGTATGACTGTCAGTCTGGTTTGGTGTGAACTAATATCGGCTCGACTCGATTCGTCTCTCTCTCTCTCGCTCTTGAGAGGCGTAGTATACATAGTGTTAGGAAGAGTTCATTCTGTAGTTATAGGTAAGGACCTATAACAATTAGCAACCCACAATCAGCAGGTAACGAAGCAACCTGGAAATAGAAATTACGCTCACAAAACCTCCTCTTTACATAGAGTAAATACGCAAACAGCACGATACTTTCTAAACATATATAGGAAAGTAAAAACAAAACTAAATTTCACTAAAATATCACTAGCAATAAAGAGAACAGCATCAGGCTACAAGAATAATCTCCAAAATCTGTAAACTCTGCCAGGAAGGGAAATCAGCGATAGCCACCTTCCCAACCAACATAAATTACTAAATAAACGATATGAACTTATCTCAAAATGTAGGCACGAAAACAAATATTTACTACGTTATTAAAAAAAAAAATTTAGACTATTACCTTGTAAAATACCACTAAGATAAATGCAAATGCATGTTGCGATGGATAAACTGTCACCTAATTGGCGCAAAAATGAAAATAACACTGACATTTCATATTAACATTTACCAAAATTCCGTAAAATTACTTGAAAGACTAGAGTAAATATATCCAATAAAATCACCATTAGGTTTCAACCCCAATGTCCAGACGACTTCGGAATCCCTTGAAACTCTTCTGGATTCTCTACTTGTTTAAGTTTATGAATGCTGCCATAATCTTCAGTTCATATTTAGTGTTACAACGAGTTTTGTTGGTCTATTGCACAACTGCGCCCTACGCACAATAATCAAGGGGTTGCGGGCTGGAAAGTTAAGTGGTCAGATCTAAGGTGCGATGTGGTCGCAGAAATTGTCTGTCTGCTATGACTGTGTTCTCCTGCTTTTGTGGCATGGAACAAAGTCTTGTTGTCAGACATAGGGTGTTACAACAACCAACATTTTGATCTACTGGACAGCAATACCTCCTCAAGGCACTTGATGTAGGCCTCCGTGTTGAGTCTGAGGCCCTCACCAACAAATTCGGGAGTTCTTTTCTCATCAGAACGCTCAGAGTGAGTTTTCCGAGCTGCCGTACCTTCGTAATCATCATTAGACTCATCCAACTCTTTCCGAATCCTCTGCTCTCTCCTCAGATTGACACCTAAAATACTCTGAAATGTTCGTACTGGAGCTCCCGGCGCGAATGCCAAGCAGTGCAGCATGCAGTTTGCAAAATTTTGGAGTGAATTGCGGCATGGTGCGTCTATAGAATCATTTCAAGTATAATCGTTACTGCCTAGTCCTTCAACCGTTGGGATAATACAAAAGGCCTTACTGAAAACGAACCAATGACTAGCATATATAAATAGTCGAACCAAAACAGAACACACAAGGCCTGATAACTGAGTTCAAGCATGAAACAGACTATCGATGCTTGGTTTTTTCCCCAATATATATATAAATATATTATGAAATGGACAAAGTCCAACAATTATTTAGTTTTTTTTATGTTTATACGTTCTTTTTATAGATACAAATATTTAATTAAATGCTCTGTTTATAATAAACAGTATTAACAACATTTACTGGCCTGAATGTCCGAGAAATTTTCATAGAAAATATGCGTCCTCCGACAGGAATCGAACCTGTATCCTATACGGAACCGTCATATAGCCTGACGTCTCTTAACCGATTGGGCCACAGAGGAACTTTCGGTTAGCAAGGTCGATTTTACTGTTTGTAAACACAATTATCCATGATTTTCTCTCATTCATTCATATCTGCTCAATGCGTATCCAAATGTAAACAAATGACGTCATACATTATGAAATGGACAACGTTCACTCAGTTAAGGCAGTGGAGAACTTGGAGAGGGGAATTAACAGGAGATAGCTGACAACTGACATCCATTAAACATGGCACGTGGAACTAGAACAGTCTACCCCAGTGAGTGAAATAAAGGGTTCAGTTCGACATTCCAACCATCTGGAGAAGGCCGGAGCGTACAACGACCAAAACGTTGTAATAAATATGGCGACAAAGATGAGAACATTAGTCCGAATAATGTAAATAGTGTACATAAAACCTCATCTCAGAAATATAGACATATAATAAAAGCAGTGTCATAAATGCCTACGTTCTAAAGGGATATGGAATATTTTTTTAAAGTTCTTCTTTTAAAGACAACACTATGCAGTGATTTTTACTCACTTGTACTAATTTGGTGTCATTAAAGAAGAACAAATTATTTTGAAATAATACTTTCAAATATTTTATTCTCTATTCTTGGTTATAATCTGTGGTTAAATGTTAACTAGTATATCACAATCTGGTTATTCCCTTATTAATGTCAATATAAATTTAACCTTTAAGCCTTTTCGTTTTTTTCTATCAGGCTAAAGATAGAAACACACAAAGCATAGCCTTCAGTCCTTTCCGATGCCACTGGTGATAAATACTTGCAGATTTGTCAGGAATTCATGTGTTGGGCATAGCAAGCACATTAATCTCTAATTGGAAGAAGTCGGCGCTCTTGTGAGAAATGACCCAAGCGACGATTCTTCTCCACATTGCCATGCAATATACTGCCAAGGCATCTCTGTAATTTGCCTCTTTAAATGGAAGGTTCATATCGCAAACCTGCTATTATTTTCTGGTGTTCAACTGCACGCTTCATTCATCTATGGTGCAGAATTGACAATCACTGACCAACATTTCAAAGAGAGGTGTTTCGCGACAACTTGATTCTTTCAACAGCGTGTGTATCTCCATCTGTAATTAGATTGTCTTATATATTGACGTTATTTTCAACCTGCTTCTCTGGAATTCTTGGGGAAAAAACGAATAAACTTTCTTGAATGTTTATTTTTGATAATCTCTGAAACATGTTTTGGATATTTTGGTGTTTTAAATAGAGAGTGTGTGCATTGTAAAGTATCCCAGATAACATGTATTACGCTATTATTTTTTATCAAGAACAGATTCGCAATAAAAGTTCGACTACAGAATCAGAAAGGGAAAAAGACGACAGCAGAATGTTTTTCTATGTCTGCGCGTAATTTTATATTTCTCCAAAAGCTATTATAAAAGAAAAACAAAGTTTAAAACCGAATTTTAATAAAGCGCTTAAATTTGAACCTATGTATTAGAATACAAATTCATCTATGAAGAGGTGCTGAAAAATATTGTTCCGTCCCATTTTCCAAAATTTGACAAACTGGACAGTCATCATATTTTTAAAGAGATTCTTTTCAGGTGTTTGCGGTACCTTCTTGTAAATAAACCTTGCCATATATTTTGTACCAGAATCTAAAAAGGAAACAATAGACAGATATACGAATCTTATGGTACCAGAATGAATGTTTAAAGTTCTATGTAATTCTCATATTCACGATTCTTTTTAAGTAATATCCGTCACTTTTTCATGGCATTAAAAAGCATATTGTAGGAATTTCACACTCTCCAGTGCTTGTCCTATAAACATAATAGATTTGTACCCTGGCATCCATTTACACAAGCTTGTTAGGTCTGTTACACGCTGTTACTCGCCCCTCTTGCCTTTAATGTCCTGTGAGTATCAAACTTTCTAAGCCATCTTCTTCATTATAAACCCTAGAAATATCAACCGTCTCTTTCTGATTATAAGTATATGCGTCCTTTTTGTTTCATTTTTTTTTAATTTCCTAGTTGCTTACATGTTTCATTCATGATATTCTCATCATCCTTCTGTAGGACAATATCTCTGCTGGCTGAACTATTCTCTTCATCTAGGAGGGCATTGTCCGGTATTTACATAGCGCTCTTTGCGTTATTTGTAACGAAACTTGCCCGCTTCTTAATGCTTTGCTTTGCCTTTGGAAGGCATCTTTTGCTATTCAAATGCGCCTTCTCATCAATAAACACTGGTATTTTTAGTTCTTTCAGAATCAATGTTGATTAAGTCCGGCGGGAAGACACATCATGGTCTTACGGTTCTTTCAGTCTTTGTGTAGTTGATTGATTTTCGATCTGTTTGTAGGTGGTCTGCTCCAAGTATATATTCTGCGTTAATCTAATATCTTTCCTTATATAAATAAAAATTTCCTAGGAGTTTAAATAGGCCTTTGCGGCCTAACTTCTAAAACAGAACCAATACACGCGCTAAAATAGTTTTACATTTCTCTCTCTCTCTCTCTCTCTCTCTCCCTACACACGCGCGCACGCGCACAAATACATAGATGAACACACAAACACGTACGTACATAAACACAGGCATAAAACCTAGACAATTTTGATTGTATATTTTAAAATATTAAGAATTTCCATTGCCATTTTAATGATCTATCTTTAAAACGAGTTCAACTGTCATCTATGCTACATATCCTCATATGCACGTTTTACTTTTCTTCTATTTACGCTATTACAACAAAATGACAATGACGTAATGCCCCGGTTGAACAGTGGTAGAAAAAAATGACTTAATGCCCAGCTACCGGTTGAACGGTGGGTAAATACTTGTAACTATTTTTATATCTACCGTGAAATATTACATACCAATTATTTGTAACGAAACCTGCTCAGCCAGGAGGGTTAACATTTTTCAGGAACGCAGGCTCAAAGGGTTAATACTCTAGCTTGAGTGGCTCTTTAAGCCTGAATTGGCTGAAAATAGTATGTATGTGTATAGTGACACAAAAAATTAAACACAATATTGTATTAAGAAAATACGAATGTCTTCTTGGTACAAGCCTAAAGCTGTTTTAAGAAAATATGAAGTTTCTTTCTTGGCACATACACAAAAATGTTTTAAAAGTGGGAAAAAAGGAGTTATATATATATATATATATATATATATATATATATATATATATATATATATATATATATATATATACTCGACTCTCCCGTCGAATTCGATGTATGAGGCTCAAGCAGATCAAGAAGAGAAAAAGTGTGGTTGTTAGCATGAAAAAAAGCAAACTACGAGTTGGAGATATGCCAACATAAAGAAAAGTACAAAATTTGAAATATCTGGGATGTCTTTTAACAGCAGAATGAATGAGAGAAAATCACGGAGAATTGTGTTTAAAAACAGCAAAATTGACCTTGCTAACCGAAAGCTCCTCTGTGACCCAATAGGTTAAGACAGCCAAATCCTAACTAACGAAAGGTACCTTCCAAAAACTAAGCAGAAACCAAAAATGAATGTTAAATTGTTGTGATGTTAATCTTGTATGACAATGAATGCCTAACAAACAGTTTCCCAACTCTGAAGAGAAAACTGGAGGCAACCAATAGGCAAGAACGTTTGAATAACGTAACTCTAACACGGCATATCGAGGCGAAGAGAAATAAGGGGAAACAGCGAACCATCTACCTAACGCGATTCTGTGAACAGAAGCCAGAACGGAGCGATTGACAGAGGGAGAAATACATCTAAGGGCCACAAGAAAGACGGAGTTGTCGAGAGCCAAGATCGTCCACGTCCTTAAAGGACATGAGACATAAATAAGAATGCTGTCATTGCACTAGTCAAGATAAGTGGTAATGCTTTCAACCAGGCCTTCCTGCCACGCACATGATCCCGTAGATTGACGGATATCAAATTTCCCTACAATTTCAGAAATGTTACATCCCATGCTTCACACACATTTCGAATCAAGTTAATTCCCGGTGTCATGCTATGCGCAACCAAAGCAGTGTTCACACTGACTAATCGATATCGCATCACAATTGATAGGGGTTTGAGAATTTACATTATGCCAAGATACGGATATATTGTTTGTTTTTTAATTCAAATTTAAATTTCTTTAAATTTATATTTTTTTCTTTCTTTATTATTTTTTTAATTCTTTACCTTTCAAACTTAAGAATTTGAATGGCATAAACCATTATACACAGTAAATTCTGATATTTTACGCAACAATAATTAAATAAACCAATTTTAACGCACAGTTTTGAATCACCATCACGAGAACGCGAACTCAATAACGGCTCGAACATATTTGCACGTGAAAATTGCAAGAACTGTGCATGAAAGCCCGAGTCGTGCTATTGACGTTCGATATTATGTATATTCACTAAGATATAATTAATAGCTGTTTTATAACACTGAACACTGTATGGGAACCTGAGGAAGAAATATATTTATACGTACGAGCAAGTATATGTACGTGTATATAGATTCTTTTATCCTACGCATTCTTATATATATATATATATATATATATATATATATATATATATATATATATATATATATATGGACTCGACTCTCACGTTGAATTCGTCGTATGAGGGTCAAATAGATCAATTCGTGGGAACCCACAGCCCGACACCAGCATATGAGATTTGATTATAGTGGTGATGGTTTTGTGCAGAACCATCCACACTTTTCGAAGGGCCGATTACAGAGACTTGGTGTACTACGTGCCACAAGGTCCCCAAACGACCCTCCGCAGGTTTTAAATTCAGAGTTTCCCTTCTCCTAGACCAGTTGCCATCTAAGGCTATAGAACCTAGCCTGTCCGGCTATATATATATATATATATATATATATATATATATATATATATATATATATATAGTCTTAAAGTGTGCTATATTTATGGGATAAAGTGCTCAATATCAGAGATAGAGCGTGTGTAAATATAAAACATTTATATATAAATAGCCGAGAAAAATAACAGCACTAGTTGCCTGACGATTGCATCAAGCATGAAACAGACTGTCGCCTCTAAGTGTTGACTTCTATGTTCACTTTTATATATATATATATATATATATATATATATATATATATATATATATATATATATATATGCTCTAAGACCTTATGGAAAAAAAGTGTGGTGTCATAACATGTCCTTCATTGCTGACAACACCCAACACTATAACACTTGAAGGAAATTTTGTGCGCATCACTCTTGGTACCTCAGAACAAAGCCATCTGCCATTTCTTCTGTTAAAATTTTGATCTTGATCAAAATTTTTCTCATCTGAGAAAAAACAAATCACACCAGCTCCTGAAGGATTTTTAAGTTTGTTTAAAAGCCTTTTGGATCTGTTTAAACTGTTTTCTTTTGTTTTTTCAGACATAAATTGACCTCTCTTCATCACGTAGAATTTGTATCGAACGTCTTCATGAACACTCATTCTGATTGTTTTTGCAGACACATGCAGCTTTTTGGCAATTGACCTCATTGAGTGACCTCGGTTTTCCTCAATTGTCTGCTTGACTTCATGAATAAATTCAGATGTTCTCACTTTATCAGAACGTGCAGAATGTCTTTTACGTTTTGATACAGACATTGGGGATCTGTCAGTGTCTTCTAACTCTTTTCGTATCTTGTGGACAAACGATCTTGCAACTCTGAGGAAACGTGCAATATCCAAATCGCTATGATCAGCCTTTAATGCCACAATCACAGCATGCTTTTTCATTTCATTTGTTATCATAGGGTTTGCCATTCTTGGTTTCAGAAAATGAAAGCATCTAGTTAGTGGGAAGCAGTATTAATCTTAAATCTGTATGTCCTCAAATACCAGCCGCATCTTGTATATATATATATATATATATATATATATATATATATATATATGTGTGTGTGTGTGTGTGTATGTGTGTGTATGTGTATGTATGTATGTATGTATATAATGATATATCTATATAAGGAATATACGAAGCCTTTTCTATTTCATATATATCAATATAAAACAGAAAATGAACAAAGATGCAAATTTATTTATTAAAATTCATAAATGCATTCAGGAAACTATGGAACTTCATGTCAAGTTGTTTATATATAAAATAATTCATATTCTTGCAATTGATGATCATTTTTGAAATTATTTTTTATCTTTTACTTCCGAAGTGAATACGTTAAATGATTTTTATTTTTGCTCAGGTCAATCTTAGAAATTATAAGCAAAACCTTAAATGTAAATTAACTGCTGGGAGGTTTTGTTTGTTCCAAATGGGATATTGTAAATTTAAGATTCAATTCAAGAGCCGTTGAATTTAGAATTTGAAACGCTGAAAGGGGAGCTAATATCGATTCTTCGAACTGAACCACAACGCAACTTGATTCAACTGATAGAATATTTTGCTGTGGTAAAAAAAAAGATTCTTTTCTTTCAAATTCTTTTACTTTTCCGTATAATTTGGCAATAAAATCTTCTCTTTACAACTTGTTTCAATATCTTTCCTTTAATACTGTAATTATTGCCCCGAAGAATCTTTTATTATTGTGTTGTTTCATTGTCTACAGCCTTTTCCCTTGCCCGCCTTTTTTCCAAATGACGTCTGTCACTTTTCGTTCTGATTTTTGCCCTCATCTCTTGTCATTTGTATTCTGGACATATTGACCCCCACCCCCGCCCACACCCAGACTTTGGGAAATAACTCAGCAATTTCTAACTTCCCCTCTTCGTAATCTTTCTACTATTCCATTTAACTACATTCTATCTCTTTTTGTTTTGCTTCTTGTTGCCCCTTTAATTTAATTTTTTTTATTTTTAATGAAATAGAATTTTTAATTCTTTTTTACGCTTTAATTTTATGACATTTGATTTCACGTTCAGTTTTCTCCTCAATTATTATATTGTATTTTTTATATTTGACTTTTCTTGGTGGAGACTAAACTCACTTTAATGGGAGACAAATATATGAGAAGGGAAGATATTGTTGCGCCAATCTTCCAAAAGTGAAGGATATGATTGCCTTGAAAACGTTTGTTTTCACTTAGGCGTGACCATTTATGACAAGCCCCCCCCCAAGGAAATAAGCGAATTGACTTTTGCTCTTGTCAACTTTTTTTTACAATAAAGATACAGTAGTGTAAAAGGTTCAATGAGAAAGAGAGAGAGAGCAGAGAGAGAGAGCAGAGAGAGAGAGATATTACATGCATCAAAGTTTGGGAAAGTGTGGTGTGAATATTTATGTCTATAAAGACTTACTCGATATGTATTTCAGTAAAATAGTTTTCCGGTCAAATGTTTTCTTGAGTCACTGCCAAATGCCCTCAATTCTCGTCGATTCTGCACTGTTGTGTGCTAAAGGTAAACTGTAAAGAAAAATGTGTAAGTATTTAAATGGAGGGTGCTACTGTTGTTGCGTTTATTGTGGCGAATAAAAGATATATAATTGTACATTAAAAGCAAATGACGAAATGGTTCATAAAATTGAATAATGGAGAAAAGAAATCGCCTCATTTATTATTTCTTTTTTTCATGTATTTAAAATATTTTATTTTAGTTTTGAAAGAAAATTCATAAAATTGACAGTTGTTACAAACTAGTCAGGGAGTTTAGGTATTAGTTTTGTTGAAAGTTTGGTATGATGTCATTTTTTTAATCATTTCACCCCATGTAAGTCAATAAAACCACTAAAACGCAAGAGGTTACTAAGTGTGAAAAAAAAAAAGTAAATTAAAGACATTATTAAGGAGAGAGAAAAAATAAAAGAAGAGGAATAAAAAAAACAGTAGATAAAGATAGACATTGCGTTCAAAGTTTTGAAGATCAACGTTGTCTGGGAAGCAAGAAGCAGGGAGAGAGCTCCACAGCTGAGAAGTGCGAGAAAAGAATCTGTTAACATAGAACTTACGGTTACATATCACCATTTCAACTGTAAACTGATGATACCTTATTGACAATCTAGTACTGCGTTTAAATTCATGAAGTTTAGGTAGCATAAAGCAAAGATGATCAGAACAATTATCATGAAAGTATTTATAGAGAAGGCAGAGAGAAGCTACATTATGGCGATAGGAAAGTGAATAAAGCCGAGATAACAGGTAAAGACCATTAATATTGCAGATGCTTCTTAGGATTTTATCAAGAATCTGTAAATATATAGCAGACGCACCAAACCAGATGTAGCAGCAATGTTCGATGCATCAAAGAATGGTAGACTTATAAATATGTAAGATAGATTCTGGTGAGAAAAATGGTCTAGCACGACACAGTGAAACAACTTTCGTAAGTAAAACTTACCAATTGATTCAATATAATCTTTCTACTACTTGTTAGCAGAGAACGTTAGCGCGATGAGGCGTAATGAATCAATCTCCTGAATGATGGAATACAAAAATGATGATTAATAGAAAGCAATTTGTCTGTAGGCGTTAGTTAACAAAGCATTCCTTGCCCCATTTAACAGCAGATTTTAGCTCACTTTTGAGATCAGCTGCCAATAAGACAGGACGAGTAAACAGTTGTTTTATTAGCATAGATACAGAGTTGAGAACTGGTGCCATCAGGAAATTCGAAACAACATACTTCCCCTCGGGATGCTTGCATTAGTGCAATAAATTCTAGATGTGTTGCTGTTCAAAACAATTTTCGTTTCGCGATATGATAAGAAAGATTGAATCAGTTGAAAAATTCGTTCAAAAATACTATAACCTTTCAACTTGGGAAGAAGACTGTCATGACAAACCCTGTCAAATGCCTTCGAGATGTGCAAATAAACAGGCCAAGCTTCACCATTCTTAACTAAAGCCTGGTACTCTCCTTCAGCAATAATCGTTAATGCATCAGCAGTTAACGTAGAGACGCGAAAGCCATATTCCTCATTGTTGTGACCAAATAAATGGTTAAAGAAATGACAAAAGTGTTGAAGATATATCATATATTAAACAGTAAGTACAACAAAAGAGCATTACACGACAAGTGAGTGAGTGTCGGTTGACCCAGCGTCTAATCTATTCAACTGTTCCCCCAAGGCCTTCTCTCCTATTAATTTTATAGTAGGCGGAAGAGTCCAACATAGACTCTGTAGAGGGAGGACACCACAATACTCGTGGAAAGAAGTATAAGGCTAATTGGCCAATAGACTGTTCATTTGAGTTCATAAAAACTGGAACAACAAAAGACGATTTCCCACAAGCAGGAAAGCAAAAAGCAGTCAGGCATTTATTGTACAGTTCACAGAGAAGATGAGTCAGTTGAGGAGCACATTTATATTGCAGCAACATCATCTGGTCAGCATGCTTTGTGGGGATCCGGCTTAGAGATGGTAGCAGAAACCAAGGAAGGCGTTATATTAGGAACCTCCACGAGATCGCTAAAAAAAGAGCATAGCATGATGAAAAAGACGCCAAACTTGACGAAAACAAAATTTTATCGTCTAAATATTTGTTATTATTAAGAGGAAAGATCAAAGTATTTTAGTGAATTTTTTTACATTTTTTAATCGTTCCTAACACGTCCGAAAAATTCGTTAAAAAAATCTTTTTAAAATTTTTTTTTTTAGTCAGCAAAATTGACAGATGGCAACAATTTTTTTCCATTTTATAAAATCAATGAAAATCTCAGTTTGAAGTTCTTTTAAATATCAATTATCATTTTTTCAAAACTTATTTTAAGAAAATCAGAAGTTATAATGTTTATTTAAAATATTTTGAACCAAGCTAAACTTAGATTCTTCGCCGAAAAGATGTAATTTGAAAATAAAACAAAGCAGGTCATAAACTTTCGCGTCACTTGGCAGGTGTTGAATGACATATTGACGGATTCCGTGAGGATAATTTGTTCTACGGAAGGAGAAAAGTGAAATATTTTACATTTAAGTGAACAAATTATTTACCTCGTTATTTTTAAGGAAAACTTTCAGCGCTCTATTTTTTTTGTACTTAGCTTTCACCTTTACGTTTATGATGCTTTATGGAAAATATATTATAAAGAAATTAAAATAAAACTGTTACGAATTAGATTAAATTTCATAAGAAAGGTATCTAATTCATTTATAGGTACCTTTCTTATGAAATTTTGTCAGAAGGGTACATAAAATACTATAATTTTATGTACATTTACTACATTTTACTGTGTTATCTGTATTTCCATTCATTTTATTATTAATTTTGATATTTCATTTATGGAAAAATGTCATAACTGAGATTAATATAAAAATAAGATCATATAAATTTCATAAGATGATACTGATACTTTTAGGTACCCTTCTCAGTTGAAATTGAAAAATCAAATAAACTTCTCCACACGTGTTTCGCAAAAGTAAAGGCCTTAACAGCGGAGAACAACTCAAATAACGCAACTTAATTGTATTATGGTTGGTCTTTCGTACTTTATAATTACAACCCGATTATAAACACAAAATTACATTTCTTAATTACTGCGGATCTTCTGATTAGTCAAAACGATACAATTTACAACGCACTAAAAAAGATATATCTCATAAGAACACTTACAAAACCTGATGCGGCTTTTAACTAATTTTATAATATTTTAACAATTTAAATGTAAAAATCTATTATAATTAAAAAAAATAACAAATAATTGTATTAAAATTCATTTTTCATCGAAATTTTTTTTTTGCTTTCAGAAATTATTGTCTATATTCATAAAAACAACTAAAAGCAAATAAAAGCATTTTAAATTAAATAATATATTTGTTTTATTGAGTTTTGTATGTTGAAATTCAGAGCTGATTTTTAGGTAGGGTGAGTTCAATTTAAAACAAAAAAGAACATGATTTGCATTCTTCAAAGCCTTGTGCTTTTAACTATTGTAATCACTAAACCTGACGCGATCGAATTTCTAGCGTTTTCATAAAATTAGTTATGGTGGGGGGTGTAATAAATATTAAAAGAATATTTATCCATGACTTTAATAAAAGAAAACATATAATAATTTCGATCATCTGTGAATACTTTCTGAAAGTTTCATTAACATCCGACAATTATTTTTATTTTTGCAAGAATTTCCAAATTCATGTGTCATACAAAAAAAAAAACGTGCTAAAAATTGTATATGTTATTTTACGAGTTCTGGTGATTCAGATTGTTCTAAAAAGATGGAAAAAAATTTTTAAAAATTAAAATAAACTTTGATCTTTCCGCGTAATAATAACATAAATATTTAGACAATAAAATTTTGTTTTCGTCAAGTTTGGCGTCTTTTTCATCATGCTATGCTCTTTTTTTAGCGATCACGTGGAGGTACCTAAGTTATATGTATATCACTCAACAGAGACTCAATTCTAATTAGTAAGTCAGGCAAATGTACTCCAGCTGAGTCAAGAATAGAAACTGAAAAGTATTTGCGATTAAAACATTCTACTTTACCAGCAAAAGATGTTAATAATTCAAATTAAGTGAAGAGGTGTACAAAAGCTACCCTTATTGAAGACACTATTACAGAGTCGCTATTAGTCACGAGTGCCACAGTTATTAGGGGCTATACGGTGCCTCATTCTATGAGCAAACAAAAATGTAGCTCCTTCGAGGACAGATTTACAATTATTACGAGCCGACACAAATCGGCATCTGTTGTAATCAAAACTATCACATTGGTACAGCCAGGAAAAGTAATTCCTGGGGGTCTATGACGACTGAGTCCGACGATGTAAACCATGAAAGGGATTGTGCTTTCGCCTGGTATTTGCGAGAGAGTACAAGAACATCGATGTTGACTTTAATCCATGAGGAAAACCCTGTGGTTCAATTCTCAATAGTAAGGTTAAGAATATCAATCCAAGGGGCGCCTCGCGGAAAGTCCCGAAATAAATCCCAGTCAGTACGCTGAAAGAAGTATTGTGAATAGGAGGTCAAAGCTATAGAACAAGCCTATAGAACAATAGCCTGCTATTTACCCATAGATGGGAGGAGATGAATAGGATTTATACCTTTCCCAACGGTATTAGCACGTAAGTGAACGTAATGGATTCGACTGGAATTCGAACTCGGCTCTCCAATACCACAATCCGAACCGCTATCCACTACTCCACAGTGTCTGTATATTTTACTTTTATAATAGCATGTATAATTGAATCAGCAAAATTGAATTCAAATTCCATTTGACCCAATCATTTTAGGATTAATTCTTTTATGAAAAATATGGACATGTTTGATTGTTACGTTCAACATTACATTTTCACTGTTATACCACGATATTAGAAAAAAAATGAACGCAGTATATGTACAAGTAAATTATTTAACCCGCTTCAAAATAGCTGCTTTATGCATTATCAGTATTGACAGATGAAAGCCAGTCATACTTATAAACTTAGCTGTCAACTATCCTGACTATCTCTCTGAAATTACCGATTTCATTATTTCTGTCATCTTGAATAGCATCGTAATTACTACTTTTGCCGCCACTCACCTCGGCGGCATCCCATCATCAGTAGTCGCCATGCCCCTTTCAGCCACAGCACAATTTCTCTATTCTTAATCACTGTTTATTACTATCACGACTGGCCAAGCAATCACATCCTTCCCGCCTGTTTGATCTACGATTTGATACCGAGTCTGACAAGAGAAGACTCTTATTATTATAATTATATCTTCCTGACCAACAGATCGCAGCCCTGCGACGGGAGTGACCCTATGTATAAACGCGGTGAAGAGGAAGAAATTACCTGCCGACGTATAAAATAAGCAAACGTGGAAAATTAAAGGAGAATAAATGCAGAGGAAATAACTTTAATAAGCAAAATTAAGTCAAATAAAAACAAAACTATTTTATTTTCATTCAAGTACTTTTATTTATTTTATATTATATTTCTATTTTTTCGCTTCTGTAATAAAAGTTTGTTTCAAAAACATGATGATAAATTTTATCGCGGAACAAAATCTATCAGGAGAAAGTGACTGATGGGAAATTTATATTTTACTCATTTTCCAATGAGTAAGAGCTTAGATTAAAAATTTCATTTCTCCACAGGTTCGATCAAGAACTAAAGTTAATAGTTTTAAATATGCAAGAGACTAGAATAGATTAACTTGGTCTGGCACAAGGCCCTAGTATTAAGCACTCAGTAAAGATTAATCTTGCTACATTAGCGTAATGAACCACAGAAAATGCAAAACATCGTAACTTTATTTGCTTGAATAAAGTAATAATAGTCACACGATGTGATGATCCGATATGTGATAATTCCATGGCAGTTAGGAAAAAAAATATTTATAAAATATAGCTTAGTCTAGTATATTAAAAATATCAACCACAGGTGAAAATCGAACACACCACATAAATTCATGATCTGCTCAACATTCACCCGCCATATTGGTGCAAACACACATCAATCGACAAGGGAAATGTTGGCTACAACGTCTGTTATTAAAAGTCGCTACATGGCTGTCTGCCATCAAGCAATATTTTACCTTTTTCTTTTCAATTTTGCCTCATTGGATTTTTCGATTTTCGATATATGAATCGATTGTTTAACTAACATTTTTCATGTTTTCAAATATTTCTTTTATTTCTTTTATTTTGCTTCAGAGAATTGAATGTCAAAAGGTCTTTAAACAATTCAATTGAATTAACGAATTAATATTAAGGATAATGTTGTGAATCCACTGACATGTCGAATATCCACTTCCAAGTAATATATACACACATATATATATATATATATATATATATATATATATATATATATATATATATATATATATATATATATTGTATAATGAGAAGCCACATATACTTTCTTAATATGTATATATAGAAAGAAAAAAGTTGCAAATTAAAAACAATGAATGTTTTTTTGTGAAAGTATTTATTTATATTTTTTTATATATATATTCGATATTTCAGATCGACCCCGATCTTACATCAGAAATAACTGTTTTTAGAAGTTTGTTTACAAGTAACGTCCGTCAGTTAAAAATTTTTAAACAACATTTAAATTATTATTACAGTTAGATTTACGTTAAAAATATTCGAACACAGTTGCATTCCATATCACGTGACGTCCGCGTCTCGCAACGGACGTTACTTGTAAACAAACTTCTAAAACAGTTATTTCTGACGAAAGATCGGGGTCGATCTGAAATATCAAAAATATATATATATATAAGAATATAAATAAATACTTTCACAAAAAAACATTCATTTTTTTAATTTGCAACTTTTTAGTTGTTTTTTCTTTCTATATATATACATATATATATATATATATATATATATATATATATATATATATATACATACATACATATATATATTTATATAATGATATATATATATAATATATATATATAATATTAATATATATAATATATTATATTATATATAATATATATATACATATATATATATGTATATATATATGTATATATAATATATATATATAAAAGCATATACACACGTACACGCACACACACACACGTGAACACCAATACGTAAGTACTCACGCACCCATTTAAGTGCGAGAAAAGAAACTATTTGAATAGAACATACGGTTGCATTTCGGTAGTTTAACAGTAAAACAGTGAGACTTAGTTGCTACTATTGTACCACTCTTAAATTGATGCAGTCGGAACACCAAGGACGAAGCAAACTACGTCATGTCAGTTGAGGAAGTGACTGAGGTCGAGATGCCAAATCAGGCGTCTTCCATTGCTCCAGAAAAAAGTCTTAGAAAAATGTCCAATGAGCCATTTAATCGGATTATCATATTTCAGGGATTATAGAAGAAACAATGTAAAATAATTTATTCACAAAATCGCAAAATGTCTGAACCACTTGTTATGTGCCATTTAGTCTGCATGCGACGATAGAAACAGAATCCAAATTAATTTGGATCTTAATCGCTTTATTCTCTTGATAATCATCATCTAGGTAGCTTAATATATCCTTTCAGATATTACCTAATTTCCAGCAATGCCCCCATATATGCCGCGTCTTTGCTTGCAAAACGAATTATAAAAGAATCACGGCAAAACTGAATGTGGTGAAGTCAATAAAATACCAGTTTGTCGTTTTCCAAAAGACAAAAATTAGAAAGAACAATGGCGAAAAGCTGTTCCGAATGCTAATCTAAATGTTACAGGTAATTCTGTTATTTTACAACTAGGCTGGCCTTTAAATATTCATGGAAAAATGCGCCCCCAAATCTATCAACTTTATGGCCAAGTGTGCCAAGTACTCAAATAAAAACAACACCTGCTGCAACCACCCCTCGTCCTGTTCAAAACTAATTTAACGGTTTTCAAAGATGTTTAAGAACCAGCAAAAAGGATTTGTCTGTCCAGTTGTAACATTTTGGCTAAAAAATATTTTGAAATTTGTCGATGGCGTTCCTTTGTTTATGGTCGGAATTAATGAAACTTTGCGGTTTGGTATCTTTCATTATAGAATTAATTTTAGCAGTCTGTCCAAAAGCCGTATAAAAGCAGAGTTGATACTTGGTCAAACTTGGAAGAATTGACCCCTTATTTAAATTATAGTGATTTTGAGCACAAGAAGGATATCATGAGTCAGCAGTTTTCAGAAATGGCCGCCAAAATGGTTGGAATAATATACAGCCCAGAAATAATCATATGCGCTTTTGAGTACAATGCAACATCACGTTCGTTGTACAATAGATGAAGAGAGGATTTTAATTACAATTTATATCAGTACTAACACGGATGACATCAAAATATTGCAACAGCTGATGAAAAATCTTTTTTCTCTGTGTCGAATTTTCTTAATGTCAGTTAAAGGAATTGCTCAATTTTTCACGATAGAGGGAAGATCAGGCAAATGTTGCTACTTCATGAAAGACAACATTTTGGTAAGTCAGTTGATAATCCATATTTACTTGATCAAACTGTACTTGATTCAAAATTTATATCGACATTTTTAATTGAACAAGTTGAGTTGCTATTCAAGCGATTATCTGTATTAGCTGATGTATAGGCTTTATATGATGACTGCCATCTGAATCAGGGTTTAAAAAATATATCCAACATCTCCAGAGAAATCTGGGGTAATAGATAACAAATATTTCATTTTTGATTATGTTCATCTGTTGAAGAATATTCAAAATTTGTCGTTTACAGACAAGATGGACGAACTCATTTTTGACGATAATGGTTCAAAAAAGTAATAAAATGGACACATCATCTTAAACAATTAAATCGTTTAGAATCTGAAAGTCTGTGGAAAGTCAGAGGGTTTCCACTTGCCTTAGGGCTTTTTTTTCCGAAAAGCTTTAATGAACTTCTCATTGCATATGGACGAAGTGAGAATAGAAATGATACTGCCGTCTTCATAAACAACATGACATGGAAGAAGATTTTAAAGTCTAAATCCCCTAGCATCGATAGAAGATAAAATGGCGGTTTATAAGTTGAAATATGATGTCTAGTTGACAGTCGTCTAGATTTTATCAATCCTCGATTCAATAGCTCTTAATATGACTGCGGGCCAAGGCAATCATTTAAAAGAATTGTCTAGACATACTGTTAGACTATTTCTGGAATGGAATCAGACGTATGGAACCTTTTAAACACATGCCATATGTTCTACTTGGGTAATTTCCAATTGGTCCATTAGAAGAAGAATTGGTAACATCAGGAGACACCTATTATATATATATATATATATATATATATATATATATATATATATATATATATATATATATATATAATTTTATGATTATATAATTATATGATTAATTTTTAGGCATTTAAAACAACATGCCTGGCCGCATACACAATTCCGGAAAATCCTCGTCGGAACAAAATAAACTATGAAATCTCCAAAAATATCCTTAAATGCCTATAATTAGTAACAGAAGTCATTGGTTCATACCAACGGCTTTCCATACTCAATACTCATCGGATTCACTCTCTCGTGGTCATGTGTGACGTCATGAGCTGTCGTGCGATTTTCGCTTTCAGCGTTTTATATGCACGTGTTTATCGTTGCTTGGAAATCATCCATGTAAACAAATAATACTATCATCAATTACTTGTTCGTGTATTGCATAAATATATTGTGTAATTGTCATCTTTGATAATGGCTTATGTAAGCCGAAAGCTCAGATTGGATTAAATAAAAAAAAGTATGTATCAATATTGTGATTTTCTTTCATTATTTAATGATAATGTTATTAAGATTATCAGACTATATGAAAAAAACTTACATAAAATATATAGACAACACTTATCTATATTATTTAATGAAACATGTATTAATATATATATATATATATATATATATATATATATATATATATATATATATATATATATATATATATATTTATATATATATATATATATAAAAGTGAACATAGAAGTCAACACTTATAGGCGACAGTCTGTTTCATGCTAGATGCAATCGTCAGGCCACAAGTGCTGTTATTTTTGTCAGCTATTTATATATACCGGTCAGTGGTGCTTTGTGGGTAGTCTATTTTGGCGGTTATTTCACTGGAAGTCGTTTATTTATTTATTTGGGTTACATTATTTTGGTTGTTTTTCTTTATTTATTTTTTTCAATATTATTTCTAACCTTATTTATTTATTTATTTATTTATTTATTTTTAATCGGTGTTTTTATTAACGAAGTCAAAATTTGTTTATATCGCTTATTTAATAAATTTGGTTTGGTTAGGGAAGATAATTAAAGCTATTTATTCAATATTGGGGTTGATTGTTGTAGTTTATTCTAACTATTATTTTGGCAGGAACAGTTTTTAATTTGTTTATTACTTCATGTATTTATTTGGATTGATTATCAGGATCAGTTTGTTAGTTTATTTATTTATTTGAATGAATTTAGATCAATGTATTTTACTTGTTATTATTTATTTGTTATACTGTATATTTTCCCTTTTCAGTTTTCGATTTGTAAGTAACGTAGTATTTTTTTATCGTTATATAACAGTTATAGCTATTTTTGTCCGATTTGTGGTTTGATTTTTATAGTTTAACTAATGTTTTGGTCATAATGGTTTGCTAATGTGTTTATTATTTACTTTATTTATTTGGGTTCATTGATTTTGTTTCTTATTTTTTATTCCATTTCGTCTATTCTAACAGGTGTGATTTGGTAAGTTGTTTGGGTTAATTTATTTTGCTTATTTTATTGTCATTTTGTTTCTTTTTTATTTTTATTTTTTTCCGTTTTCGATTTTTAAGTAACGTAGTAAAAACTTGTTTTCATGTCTGCATTTTGAGATGAGCTCGGATCTTTTGTTTAATAATTTATTTTGGTCTGGGAAGTTACTCCTATGTATACGTTTTCTTCGTTATCTGGTGATTTATATCGTGGTTTGGTATATTACGTTGTAATATACCAAGCCACGATAAAATCAGCAGATAACGAAGAAAAAGTATACATGAAGGACCCTGGAAACAAAGAAATTATGTACACAAAACATCTTTCACAAATAGTAAATATGCGAACAGCACATTGCTTTCTAATTATATCTGGGAAATAAGAAACAAAACGCACACCACACCAAAAATATCTTGGAAAATAAGGAAAAGATCATCAGCCTACAACAACTTGCTTGGAGGACAAAAAAAATATCATTACCTTTCCAGACCAAAATAAATTATTAAATAAAAGATCTGAGCTCATCTCAAAATGCAGACATGAAAACAAGTTTTTACTATGTTACTTTAAAATCGAAAACAGAAAAAAAATAAAAGTAAAAAAAAAATATAATAATTTAAGGCAAATAAATAAATAAACGACTTCCGGTGAAATAACAGCCAAAATAGACTACCCACAATGCACCACTGACCCGTATATATAAATAGCCGAGAAAAATAACAGCACTTGTGGCCTGACGATTGCATCTAGCATGAAACAGACTGTCGCCTCTAAGTGTTGACAATTATTACAAGCAGACATAAATGTGCCTGGTGCGATCAGAACTATCACATTGGTAAAACTGCATCTATTTTCTGGCTCCATTTTTCAAAGGAGCATTTCCTCTGAAAATAATCGATTTGATTTGACAACTTCTCGAGGAATTTGTCATATTGTATCGAATTGATAAGAATTAAATTCGATGTTTATCAGGAATGACTATCTTCATCCCTCTCATTAGATTTAGACGTGATAAGGCACCTGATTTCTAATAGTCATTCTCCTGACATTCTATCCAACATCTCACCCCAGACTTTCTTGTGGCCCACGCGCGCAAAAAATCACCCGGATAATTATTTAACCACATTTCTTTCATTTTTGAGGACTCAGTGCTTTTAAAACTGTAAAACTTTCTGATTTCGAAGCGCGCTTATGTGACAAAAAGTGGGTTGGTGGACACTTCCATCAACTTACGATACTGAATTCTCGAATACTCAGATCAAGGAGAATGTCCCCACATCTTGCAATTAAAATCTGTCGACGATGGTTGGCATCACAAGATAATCAGTCAGATAAAGGCATATTATCCACTCAAATACCTTTTTTACTTCAGCAATTCTTTGAATGTTAAGAAATAAAAGTATTAAATCTTTCCAGATAAACTTTTCATATTCTTCACAAAATATGCATGATATACGACTAAACGTGATGTTTTTAGTCGACATGTGTCCATAATAAACAAAATAAATGCCTATAACGCTATATAAGTCAAATTCTTAGGCAATCATATTGTTATGGTCCAAGTTTCTTGTACCACGGTGATGGTCCAAGGTAGAACCAATGAAGAATAACTCGAACACAGGTATGGAATAACACAGATATATTACAAACAGAAATATGTACAAAGAAGTAGAAGTATTAGTAATGACTATCAGATTTGGTTAGAGGGAACTATGTTGTCTCGACAAGTATCATTATTCCAATGTCTTGCAGTAATCGTCTGACCCGACGAACTGAAATCGAACTGAACTGCTGCTCCCTATTGAGGCGCAGTATTTATGATGTACGGAATAGTCCATTATTATCATGGGTAAGTTCCCATAACACCCCCCTTTCGAAGCATTCGCGTAGCAGGGGTCTTTTTTTCTTTGGATCTATTTCCAAAGGTACTGTGAACTTTCTTTTTCTGGACGATTTTCTTGGTTCTGACATTGTTTGCAGTCTTTTTATATCAAATGTATCGAAAATCGTGTCCATTACCTCTTCTTGAGGTTGACCGTTAGCATCCTGTAACGGTCTCTTCCTTATTTGGTTTACGTGTTTCTGTGTGAGAATTTTTGTTACCTCTACTATGTAAACCATATTGCCGATTCTTTTCCTAATTGTGCCTTGCTCCTAGGAAGATGTATTATTTTTATATGCTTTAAAAAAACTTTTTCTCCTGGGAGGAATTTTCTCTTTGGTGCGTAGGGCAGAGTTACTTGTTTCGTTTTACTTGGTAGCAATTTATCAAAAGCTGATCTGATTTTTCTAGCAAACATCACTTCTGCGGATGATAATGTTGATAGTGTAGCATTATTTTGCATAATTAGATATACCTGAAGAAATTGCTGTAATTCTTTTTCCGTAGGCACATCATAGGCTTTTCGTAACGCTCTTTTGAGTGTATCAACAAATCTCTCCGCTTTCCCATTTGATCTTGGGTGATAAGGCGGGGATTTTATATGTTTTACTTGATAAATTTTGCCAAATTCTTGGAAATATGCTGATGTTAATTGCGTTCCATTATCTGTGACTAGGCAATCCACTACCCCAAACCGAGCGAATAGCTCGTGGTGGCCAATTATGGTCGTTTCCGAAGTAGGATTTTTGCAACGAAACACCTCCGGCCATTTACTATAGCTATCCACTATGATTAAATAGTAGAAACCGTCAATTGGTCCTGCATAATCTGCGTGTATTCTTGACCACGGACAATGAGTCTCTGGCCATGGCTTATGTATGATTGGCGGTGCTTTGGCTTCTAAATTACAACCCTTGCACATTTCCACCATCTGAGTAATATCCTGGTCCATATTTTTCCAATATAAATAGCTTCGCATTAGCGACTCCATTCTATTTTTACCAGGATGGCCCCTGTGGAAATCCTTTAGGATTCGCTTTTGTAGTATTTTGGGAATTACAACCCTTTCGTTGTAAAGTAGCACATTATCGCATAGAGAAAAGCTGTCCGAAATTTGCTCATTTTATTCTGCTATTTTTGCTTTTGTTTCATTTATAAATTCGTCATTTTTGGCCTCATTTTTTATGTCTTGCAGTGTGACTGGGAGGTTTCTAACTGTACAACATAGTACTGTTTTGATATCGTCTTCATTTCTTAGGGCTGCGATTACCGTATCTTCCAATGGTACTGTCTTTGTTGGTATAAGTCTCGACAGACTATTCGCATGCCCGATATTTTTCGTTGGTAGGTATTCCAATCTAAAATTGTAGTTCAGAAGAATTGTTCCCCATCTTAGTAACCTATTTGCAGTGTAAACCGGTAGACTCTGTCTCTGACTGGCTCAGACCTGAACTGAACTGCTGCTCCCTCTTGAGGCCCAGTATTTATGATGTACGGAATAGTTCATTATTATTATGGGTAAGTTACCATAACACATATGATACTGATCAGAGTAATCATGTTTTAAAAGGCTATTTTAGAAAACGGTTGGACCAACTTTAACAATTAAATGAGATATTATAAATATTCAGATATTTCTTTAAACATTTATAAAATATTACGAATTATAGTAAATAATGAATGGAAACTATAGCAAAAAGATCTTCATTATGTTTCACGAAGTATGTGGAAATGAAGCAAAGGTGCAAAGGTTATTTTCCAAGAAGGAGCAAGACGCATTTGTATTCGTAAAAACACCTTAAGATGTCTGGGCTTCTTCAACTAATCTTGTCTAAGACACTAACATGATGTCTGCCCCTGATATGAGGATTCAACAAAGACCCTAATATGATTTGCAGGCTTTAAAGTTATGAAACTTACAAATTTAATGTGGACTATTTTATGAAATGTTTTTCAATAGTCTTCGTTGAATTTCATAGCACAAAGATGGTATACGCAATGAGCCACAGATATACAATGATTTCGATAAAGAGTCTCTCATAATAAAATAAATTTTTGCAAGCAACATTTAGCATCCCGTCATTAGTCGTAAAATTTAGTTTTGCTTCAGACGATCGAAGACATTTGTCGTTAGTCTGTTAATTCCGCCAAATCATCACCTGTAAAAAAATGTCAATATGTCTTCTTCATCATAAATCCAAAATTCTCGTCATGTTGATGTCCCGATAACTTACATAAAACAAATAATGGGGTCTAATCATGGCACACCCAACTAACCGTAGTCTCATCGATCTGTTTGGGAGTCATGATTTTAATTGAGGCTATGAATTCAAATTTATTCATTTGCATATTGAATATTTCTTTGTCAATAATCACATTTCACAAAAAGGGGCCAAATACTTTGAATGGAAATATCCAGTATCACAATTCTGAGAGGCCCTTTATTTTTTATTTGTTTTACTTTATTTTATAAGCTCACCTTATTTGCACACATTTGCGATGTAGGGACGGATGTTGGGTGTTGGCACTGTTGCCAAGTAAGAAATGCTTCATGACGGCAAGTTCAGTGGAGCTAAGTACCTGCTAAATACAAGATTACATTATATAATTACAATAAGATAATAATAATAATAATAATAATAATAATAATAATACAATAATTATAAGATTACTATATAAACTGTAATGAAAAGGGGATATATATATATATATATATATATATATATATATATATATATATATATATATATATATATATATATATATATATATATATGCATTATTTTGTTGCGCTTTTTGTTTCAGACTTGGAGACACGTAGTTTATTTAGATTTAAAGCTTTCAAGCCCAAATTCCCTAAATATTGAACTGATTTAATGACCCAATTTATTGCTGATTATTTTAAAAGACGGCTAATTTATCACCTTTAGCGAAATTTCAAATTTAGCGGAACTAAATTTCCGAAAGCAGTCGAATCTATCAATTCTTCTTACATTTGCGTCCAAACTAGTGTCGGCTTATACAAAATTCGTCTCATAAATTAAAAACAATTTAGCCAAGAATCACTGCTCGATCGCATCATATATAAGGCTATTTAGCGATAATTGAAACCCTTTCAGTCAGAAATCGACTTGAAATTTGACACAATGCAACTTTAGGAAATGCAAAATTTACGTAGCAATATATAGATGTGTTTGTTGAATATTTTTGCAAATGTAGATATTTAAAAATGCAGTAGAGAATTATCTATTCCTTTTCAATAAATTATTCAAGATGAACTTAAAAGCTATTCTACGTAAATGGTTTTAAATTGCATTGAGATGACCAATTCACAATGGATCTAGCTCATCTCATGAATCTTTTCATCCAGACTGGCTTCCAATATTTGAAGTCTTAAATTTTACTCTGTGCTATGCGCCTAATAATTATGGGAGTAATCCACTGTTGCGTAGAGTTCAGCAAGTTTTATTAGTCGATCAAATATTGAATATCAGCAAATATTTTTGCAGTTTTACATTCCTTTCTTGGTGCAGTTAAAATGATTGATGGAGTTTACTTTCACGAATGAATTAGTCTAGGTATTTGTTCATCCATGTCATAATTACTTCTGAATAAGTTAAGTTATCTGAGCGAAATCCTAAGCCATCAATGTGTAAAATTGGGTAGAACAATACGAAAGTTACTGATGCTGTTTGTTGCTTTTTGCTTTAAGGTTTTCTTTTCCGGCGAAAGATTTTTGTTAATGGAAACAAACACGATGGCGATTCAACAACGTGTTTGCAAAAATACAAAGAAAGGAAGAAAGAAAACTAATGTTGGAAGAAATGGCAAAAAGGATTTAATTTAAAAAGTAAAATAATTGATAAAATCTAAATGGTGAAAACCATAAAGAATATCAAATTATATAAAAAATAATAATGATAATAATAATGATAATAATAATGATGATAATAATGAGAATAATAATAATGATAATAATAATCATAATGATAATAATAATAATGATAATAATAATGATGATGATAATAATAATAACAATGATAATAATGATAATAATAATAATGATAATAATGATAATAATAATGATAATAATGATAATAATAATGATAATAATAATGATAATAACAATAATAATGATAATAAAAATAATGATAATAATAATGATAATATTAATAATAATAATCATAATAATGATAATAACAATAATAATGATAATAATAATAAAATAATAATAATGATAATAATAATGATAATAATAATGATAATGATAATAATAATAATGATAATAATGATAATAATAATGATAATAATAATAATGGTAATAATTATAATAATAATGATAATAATAATAATAACAGTAATAATAATGATAATAATAATGATAATAATAGTTATAATAATAATAATGATAATAATAATGATAATAATAATGATAATAATAATAATAATAATAACAATGATAATAATAATGATAATAATAATAATAATGATAATAATAATAATAATAATGATAATAATAATATTAATAATGATAATAATAATAATAATAATAATAATAATAATAAGGATAATAATAATGATGATAATAATAAATGCCCTAAAGCCATACCTGCTATGGTTCTCGTAGCATCTGATCGTAAGTGATTGGAGGTGTTACAACGTCCATGTTTTGTTATGAGGAATTAAGATGACCTACAGTAAATATCCTGTTCAATACCACAGATTTACTTATCAGCTGACTGACTTTAACCAGTTGGGTATGCTCCGTAGCATTCTGTATGTTCATGAGCGGGAATAGTGACAGAGGTAACACGGCTGGGTGTCGAGAGGCTTGTTCTTGTGCGTTAAGAGTGGGGCAGCCAAGGCGACTTCGAATACACTCAATAAGAGACCGTCTGAGCGGTCTTGGTTGCCTGACTATAAGATATTTCTCACTGGGCCTCAGCTACAAAATGATACACTTCTTTTACCAAAATGTTTCATAGTAATGCGAACATCTGGCTTTAATATAGGTATTTGGTATACCTTTACAGTCTGGATGTCATGATGGCTACATTAAGCCTCGAATATTTACAACCCAGAATCACTTTATCGACAAGCTTTCCTCTTACTCAATATCTAGCTGCTCTATTTATTTTTGCTATTCCACTGATCAGAAGGATGGAAGACCATCAATTTTTAACGTAGATAAAATTTGAAAAGCTAAGTAGAGAAAATCGTTTTTGCGCTGGTTACCAATTTAACCCAAAGAAATATTTATTCCCACATAAAACTTTAAAGATTAAACAATAGCAAAAAGCAAATTGCCTGATCAGAATAGACAGGAAAGCAAAACAAAAGCTAAACTTTGATTAATCAGCCACTTTTTATTCTAAAACAGAATTCGTTCTTAGGTCACAGGAAATATTTGCCGACAATTTTTTTAAAATACTACTTTGGGCATTAAAATCTGATTTATTATCCTGTTGTTAGGAAGATATTATAGGGATCACTAGCACTCCATGTTGGGAGGGGGGCCGCGCTGTTAAAAGTTAATTAATATTTAGGTCGATAGAAATATTCACTGACATATTTTGGAAGCAGTACTTCGGTCATGAAAATAACGTCCTGATTGTAGGGAGATATTCTACGGCAATAATCACTGTCACTCCTTACGTGAGAGTTAATCGACATTTCTAGTGCTGACAAATTTCATATAAACGACGAAAACCGGGGTTTTAATTAGCCAATGATTAATTATAGGAAAGATCTCCGTTGCCCCAATATCTTAGGGTCGGCCTGCTGATAGCCGGAGGAAACATTGTTAATTAATGGTTCTAAGTCTTCACAAACCGATGTTTTTGTCTCAAAGTGTTTTCGTCGATAGTAACCCGGATGCTGTTTTTAGCGAATAAACATTGAACAGATCGAATCGATATTCCATTCCCCTTTAAGTACACAATCACACACATTCTTTTCTGCTGGTTAGCAAGTTTGTTTCTTTTCTGCTGGTTAGCAAGTTTGTTTCTTTTCTGCTGGAGTTGAAAAATTGAAAAGAATATCCCACCCAATGACATGCAACAGAATATGAATAAAAGAAAAAAAACTCATTTCGAATTAAAACTCCGAATTAGTTCTGTGAATTTTGCACTTTAGCTCATGACAAATCTTCTTGTATGATATCATTGACTCGTTTGCCGGTTAAACTTTTTTATCATTTCACCCCAAGCAAGACAATAAAGCCACTAAGATGCAAGGCGATACAGAGTGTGAGAAAAAAAATGAGAAAAACACTATTATGGAGAGAGAATAATAAAAGAACAAGAATCCAGAGAACAGAAGGTAACGATTGACATTGCATTTAAATGTTTGAAGATCAAACTTGACTGGGAAGCAAGAAGCCGAAGGAGAATTTCACAAGCGAGAACTGCGAGAGAAGAAACAGCATAGCATTTGCGGTTACATCTAGCCATTTCATCTATATAATGATGAGACCTAACTACCAATCTAGTAGCGCGCTTAAATTCACAAAATCTAGGTACTATAGAGGAAATAAATATTTATTTTATTTTAATGAAAAAAAGGGGGGATGGGGAAAAGCTGGTCTTCAATCTGTCTCATCTTGAACTCAGCTAGCCCCAATCACTGATCGAAACATACCACAATGTTCCTTACACCGAAACAACACATTTTACTTACCATTCTTACTACAGCCGCCACAATATCTCAAATCTCTCTATATAGTCCTAACTAGTTCCGATAAGTTCAATTTGTCTGGGGGGGGGGTTAAAATAAGAACATTTAAAAATTAAACCCCAAATGAATATTTACAATGAATACAATTTATGTACAGGAAACTAAGCAAAATAATGTTAGTAATACTCCTCCCAATCCTTAAATGGGAGAGGAGGAGGAATTAAATTAAAGAAATAAAAGAGGCCAAAGAGCAATCATCCCCTAGCTAAGTTAACTTGATGGAAGAAACTAAGGATAAAAAAATAAACCTAGACTAGTATATTTGGGGTGGGGTTACCAATGTTCAACACAGAGTTCACAATACCCTGATGCCTAACCGGCATTTAAAAGCCACTCCAAGTCAGTTTATTTACTCGTCACAGACTCAAACACCTTTTGACAAATTCTGATTAAGGGAGTCATAGCCTTTCCGCCCTAATCTTGATTTTAAACTGATACTTAAAGTACCAGGTCATTTGGGAAGAAGTACATTTCTCGTACCCATAGAATTCCTTCTGTCGACTCTTACAACGACGGTACCACATTGCTATAAACAGAACTGGCCTCGAGTACAAAGAACTTTTCGCGCATCATGCGAACCATGACATCTTCAATAAACTTGCACAATGTGACTACGTCCCTGCAGTAGAAGAAGGTGGGATCAGGGGTTTCCAGGATCTCCACGGTCTCACCACAGCGAACGCACCACCAAACAAAGAGAGGGACTTTCGTATTATCAGACAGGTGAGTGATGCCTCATCAAGGCTATATGGTGCGAAACTCTTGCTTTGTAAGACCAAGCACGCCTATTAGATAATCTTGGACGGACTCCCTAACACGTGATATAATGCCTTACGGGACAACGCGTGGACGTCAGAGGGGCCATCCGTTATCTGTAAGTGGTGCTTGAGAGCAATCTGACATTCACAATATAAGGAGCGATCGCCTCGAGGTAAACGGAGTGGGGGATCTCCACCTCGCAATAGTGCACACTCTTCGGATGAAAAGTTACTTCTAGAATTCGCATTCAATTTCCGATTGCTGACACATTCGTTCTGAGAACGCGAATTGAAGCGTATATTGTTGAATATCAATGCTAGGTATGGCCAGACCGCTTTCAGTAGGGTAGAGGTAACAGATCTCCCGAACTAATTTGGGAGCCGTACCTCCCCAGAAGAAGAAGAAAACTAAATTATTAGCGTGGTATAGGAAAGTGGAATCACGGAGAGTCGGTAAAAGAGAATTGGGCAGATGTACGAGGCACATACTTCCACCATTCTTTCTAAGGAAAGATTACCCCGGGAAAAAAGATGAACTGCTACCTCGGCCTTCTCCTGAACCTCCGACCAATTCAATTCCAAGTGGAGATCGAGACCAAAGCAGACGCTGAGTATTTTGACCGGCTCGACCGTCCAGAGGAAAGGCTCGGGAAGAAAAACTCCCTTCCACGCACCCAACCTGAAGCAAACAAACTTATCGCGGTTGATCTTGGCCTCTGTCACAGTCTCGTACCCTCTGATCTCTTTGCTGACTTTGTAAATTTCGGCTCTGACCCAAGAACCGAAACGTTGTCAGCATAGGCAGAGTACATGTTCGAGGCGGTAGCACCAGGTAAGGAAGTTCCGCGTAGAACGGGATTCGCATTTAACTTGCGAAGGAAAGGTTCCAACGTAAGAAAGGCAAAAGCGGACAACCTCGACGATTAGTGTGAGACAATCGAGCGGAGTCGATTGAAGCCCATTCACTTCCGCCAACTCACCGGGTGACGCATACAGAAGTCGAATCCAGGTGCGAAAGTACGGCCCGAAACAGGCCACCGAAAGAACAGCTTCCAGAAATCGATGGTCAACCCTATCGAAGGCCTTGGACTGATCTAAATTGATCAGCGCGGCTTCACTGTCGACTTTCTCGATGATCAATCGTACCGTTGTCCTGAATAGTTCTGCTCTTCACAGCACAAGTCTATTCGGGGCCAATCAGACTATAGAAGACAGCCTGCAAAAGGTTGGCTAAGATATTGGATAAAATCTTTAATTCTGTATTTAACATAGTTAAAGTCCGAAAGTTACCTATCCCATTCCCACCATTCTTGTCCTTGCGTAAAAACTTGATTACACCACTGGTGAAGCGTTGAGGTATAGACCCGTTTCAAACAGCTAAGTACAAGTCCGCACTAACTCTCGACGTTGCTTATTTCAATGCTTATCGACAAGATCAAACTTGTCGATAAAGTCCTGAAATGGCTTCCCATCCGGGTTGCTAGTGCCCGAACATACGTTCTATGTTGGGGGTCAAGGACGGCATTCCATCCCCCGCTAAAACTACCCGACGAGACGTCGTCAAATACGGCTCAAATTCGCCGAAATAAATCAGGCCGCACTGCACGGTCATTGAGCGCATAAACCTCAATGAAACGAAGGGACATACCGTTTATGGTAGCATCAAGCACGCAAAGCCTGCCCACCTGATTTGCGAAGTAAGAGAGCACACGCCACATCCAAAGATTTGCTCACCAGCCAAAAACACGTCACAAGCGTCCATCAAAACATACTGAATAAAGGACAAACTTCTTAGACAAAATGTATTCATAGTTACGAGTTGAAAATAGGGGCTGCTGTACACAACATACATTGACCCCGGCACACTGAAGATCGCGCGACTCGCCCTGCGAAACTCCGACCTCAGGCCGCGGGCATTTATACTAGATAACCAGAGTGCCATGATCAGTTCGATTAGGGTTGATCATCTGAATTGAACATGGCCGGAGTAAGGACACCGAAGGCTTGTCCCATTGAGCCTTGGCCTATCTTACTCTTAAAATCGTACTTTCAAGAGACAGACCATCAATGTCCCACGGGAAAGTAAGATTTGAAGCTCTATATAGGAAGGGGTGAACGAAAATGGAGAGCCTCCCAGAACAATATTGATTGAGACATTTAACAAGAAAGCCAGTGATGGACAAATGTCAAAGGTAACATTCGCTCCTTCTATCATCATCCATATTTGTTGGGCGCCCATGGCATGATCTTAGCACCGTCAGAATCCTTTTTGCTTTTGGAAGTTTTTTTTTATTTTCCACATCCATATTATTCACCTGTTTGACGTTTAGGAGGAATTTAAGGTCTTTTATTTTTCGTGGTTTTATTAAATCTTTATCAGCCTGTTCCTTGAATAGCCGGCACACATCTTCCCCAGATTTAAAAATGGGCTTCGATTTGATTTGATTTTCTGATGCGGGTTCTGCTAAGTCTCCGATGACTGACTTCGTTGCCAATTTATGTGTTCAGATTTGTTCTTTGGTGAATTGATGGTCTGTGCAGAGGATGGATTCGAAATTATGGTATGTTTGAATGGGTGCATTTTGATGGCGGTCATTTTAGAAGGTGTGGGATTTAATGATGTTGTCATTGAACGAGGAGCCATGGGCTGTTTTTTAGTTGATGAGGAAAACGGACCGAGGAAGAAGAGCCAGCTGTACGGGTAGATGAATTTTTTCTTTTATCCTTCAAGACTTCTCTAAGTTTTTCGAGCTTCTCGAATTTTTCGAAGCTAAGCTCATATTTTAATCGCTGCTCTCTGATTGTCTCCGCGTAGGGGTATTGGTCTTGGAAACTAACAGAGGAATTCTGTGCTTTCACTCGCGGGGGCTTCTGAGGACAGAGGTCCCTCTGCCTGGAGCTTCCCTTTGGTCTTATCACCGACCTACCATTCCCCATTTTCCTTCTCCGCAACCGCAGAAGCGGCGGGCAAAGGCTTTTGGGGGAACGGAGGTCGCTAAATTGACACAGCCTGGAGATTTACCACACCGGTCCTGGTCGCTGGTATGCCCATTACAGGCGAGACGGGAATAACAGACTCCGCCAAAGGGGGTTTTGGGTCGACGGGAGCCAGAACCCCAGAGGCCTTCTTCTCTGGACAGAAAGAAGACAAGTGACTAGTCTCTCCACATTTCCTGAATGTTAGTTTATGGCCGGGCACAATGACCGGCATTTTCTGGTCATGTACATAGAGACAGATGGAGACGGAGCTGAAGGCTTTAAGATCTAACATAATCTTGAAACTCCATCCCCCGTTTAGGTTGCCTGGGGTAGCACTGAGTATCTGATCAAATTGGGCTAGATATGCGGCTAAGTACTCCCCTCGGACTTGAGTAGGGATCTCAAATACGGAAATACACAGCGGATAAAGGCGTTAGTTAGATCCAGTGATAGGACCCAAAGATAGTGAATTCAATACCCAGTTAAAGTAGTGGAGAACTTGGAGAAGGGAATTAATAGGAGATAACTGCTGATAACTGACATCCATTAATCATGGCACGTGGAACTAGGACAGTCTACCCCAGTGAGCGAAATAAAGGGTTCAGTTCGAAATTCCAACCACCTAAAGAAGGCCGGAGCGAACAACGGCTGAAACTTTGTAATAAATATGGTGTCAAAGATAAGGACAATAGTCCGAATAATGTAAATAGTGTACATGATACCTCATCTCAGAAATATAGACAGATGTTCATTGAATGTAGTCATGCAGGTTTTGCGAAGCAAGTCTCTTTCTGAGTTTGGTGATTATTTGAATGATGTGTTTTTTCACTTCACTGATTTTAAATCTGTTGTTTTCAAGGAATTATGATCTAATTTTATCTGATTCATCTTCATCAGTGACAGAATCTGCATCAGTGAAAATGTTTATGCCGAATCCAGATTTTTGAGTTTCTTTTTTCTTGAGAGATCGGTACTTCGTGTCTCATTTATTTGACACCTTCTAACATATTCTGCATTTCGACTTTTGCGTCATTTTTATTTGACATGGCTTTTTTGTACATCTGTCTAATCTTTAGCTTTGCTTGATCTCTTTCAGCATTTGAGAGTCTTTAATTTCGCCCAATGCCCTGTCTATATTGACAAGCATTTTCCGGGTCGAGATAGTGCTTTATTTCCGTTTCTATCACATCTTCCTATATTTGCTATGTCTGATTTGTTATATCCCTTTGAGAATTTTCGAGTGTAATGAAAAAAAAGATATCCTTTCAGGACGGAGACAATTATAACTTTCCATAGATTACTTTCTTGTCATTACGTGGTCATGAATTCTTAGGAATTATAATGGAGCTGTTTCCCATTACATTGAGATTTCTTTTTCTTAGTTTGGTTGCCACCCAAGCGAATCTATTCTACTATTTAACCCCTAGCAATGAAAGCAAGAGAAGGGAGGGTTTCATGCATTTTTTAAAAAGGATTACTTTGAACACAAACGTGCAGACACGTGTTGTATGTGTCTCACCTCAGATTATGCCACTTTTAAGGGTCCTTCAGAGAAGGTGAAGGATTGACATGAGATAATATTCTAATTCAGGCCCGCGTAATTGGTCTAACAGCTTCTGGAATGCTTGCGTGGGAAACAACCCTATCAAAGGTATATAAACACCTATACCAGAGAGGAGATGAAGCTACCCGGGACCGGATACACACATTCTGGTCAGTGATATTATTTTTTACAGTGATGGACACCTTTTACACGTCCCGAGAACCACTCAAGGTAGAAGGTTACAAAGAGACACAGTTTTTGCGGATATGTGTGGAATATAATGGTTAACCCTAGAATTGAACAAGTTAAGATTGGAGTGATCGGAGACGCATCGTATTGGGAGTCAGTTCCACAAAAAAGAGACTCACGGGAAAAGTTGCTCGAGAGGAACTTACATCTCACCAATGGAATACGAAGGAAATGAGGTTGTTTCGCGACAATGAGAAAACATGTTAATGTCTTCTCATAGCCGTGAAAGATAGAATTGGTGAAACTAAGCAATGTAGTTCGTCTGAGCACTTCCCATCGAAATAGCGATAGTGAGAAAAGGGTTGTGGGTGAGAAATACTTTGTCACCCACAAGAACGTGCAGACGCTTTTGAACTCTGTCGAGACTAGATACTGAAGACAGGACAGCTTCTGCTTATATATGTCATCAGTACTCCATTTTGGACCGGATTTGGCGCGTGTAAAGGTAAAGGGTAGCAGGAAGCGTCAGATACTTAAGGGAGCAGTACAGGAAACCGACCATTTTTCCAGCACCTTTAGCGATGAATCGCATATACTTCAACTTGAAGTCTGAATTGATTTTAAGTCCCAACAGACGTTCAAGGCACGTTGTCTTCCTAAGGAAAGGATCGCATATACTTCAACTTGAGGTCTGAATTGAGTTTAAGTCCCAACAGACGTTCAAGGCACGTTGTCTTCCTAAGGAAACAATATTTCATCGTGATTGTTGGTAGTTCAGGGTCCGATCGGCGATGATAGAACGTCACTAGTGTGGTTTTCGAAGTATTGAATGCGACCAGCCAGATTTCCCCCATTGAAACGTTAGAGCTAAAGACTCAGGAGAGATCAGCTAGCAATCTCTGGTCGTCTAGAGTTTTTGGTGGTGTATTGATTGTATTTTCATCGGAATACTGGCCTTTCACAACAAATTTCAGGGACCTACCCGTTAAGAAGAACTTTATGTTTTAAACACTCTTTCAGTGTTTCCATAGATAGAGAGATTGTGTAGTAATTCTTTATCCTTGTCAATGGCCTTTGAAATATCTAATGCAATTGTCCTTGACACATATTTGTTTTCTTGTGTCTCACTGTTTCTGTGAGCAATGGAAGCTAGGACATGAGTTATGAATCGGGCCGATCGAAACCTATACTGCTTGTCGCTCGAGAAACTGTTACGTGAAATTCAGTATTGAGTTTTCATTTAGCCTGCAAAACGATACTTTATAAAACTAGCCCGAAATTTAAACTCGGCTCAAGAATCCTATTTGTCTGCACTGTTATCCGTTACACTATCTGCACGTCCTTTTTTTTTCACTTAAGACCTTAAAAATGTATATATTATTAATTAAGAACCTGCTGGAGAGATGTAAACGTTGTGAAATATGAAAATGGCAACTGGATTAGCAATTATGTTTGCAATTAATACGTTCCCAAATATTCTTGTAACGAGAACAATCAAATTCTAGAAGGCAGAGAAATCCAGAATCGATGAGATTTCAAAAGGTAAAATACTTGTATAAGTTGCAACTTAGAGTTGCACTTTTTCCTCTGAAATTTGGTAAATTAGCTCAATGCAATCTTTTTACTTCTTCGGCATCAGAGAATGTTTGCGTCAATAAAATCTGAGATAAGAACTTAGAAATTTGTCTTTCTTAGTCAAATCAGAAGAAAGGAATCTGAAGAGTTTAAATGCGTTGAAATGATTAAGGATAAACTAAATCACTTCTATTGAATTGATTACTTTTCTTAAAGAAGACATCTATTTAGTGAGACCATTTCGAAACTGATTTATCAGGTAGAGCCATGTCTGACCGCAAGAAGCCTTTTTCTTAATGTGATGTAAATCTCTTCTTCAAACGCTTTATCTGTAATGACCTGAATGTATTTGGCAGGGGTCAGTTTTGATATTTTGAAAAATCTTCCGTTTTAACAAAATCACATCTTACACTTGAACTAAAGATTTGTTTAACTTTTGTTTAATTACCATAGTTCATTCATTAGGCAGATCTTATACATACATACATACATAGATACATACATACATATTTTAAGACATGTTTTATGTTTATACGTTCTTTTTTTATAGATACAAATATTTAAGTAAATGCTCTGTTTATAATAAACAGTATTAACAACATTTACTTAAATATTTGTATCTATAAAAAAGAATGTATAAACATAAAAAAAATGTCTTAAAATAATTGGCGGACGTTTTCCATTTCATAATACATATATATATATATATATATATATATATATATATATATATATATGTGTGTGTGTGTGTGTGTGTGTGTGTGTGTGTGTGTGTGTGTGTGATGGGTCACATTGGAATGCTTAATTTGCGTGTTTTAGGTAGTCCATGACATCTGCGTATTTTAGATGAGAGAATTACATTACTACTCAGCAATACTAAAATTTATAAAATTCAAAATAAATGAACGCAAAATAATTTGAGAAACTGATGTGGACCCGAAGTAGTGGCCACGGAAGGAAAACACGGAACACAGGATAGGGGTAAGAAAGATATATTAAACAGAAAAGTTACAAAGAATAGTGTAAGAGTAAGCAGAGCTTACTATCCAGTGGTGTCCGATATTGGTATCGTACGCGGCTGCGCATTACTGGTGCTACTCCCATGACACTACCATTCACATAATAATATAGTACTGGGAGAGTCCATGATGTAGGAAAGTATCGGTCTCACAACAGAAATACATAAATTTAACAAAGCAAGTAAAAAGATATTATGAAACAGTACAAAAAGTCAACAGTAAAGAAACATGATATGGTTTAACTCAACAATAGCTCAAAACAAACATAGGTAAAATGTTCATTAAAATCATCCACAGTAAATCCCCATCAACTACCCCTCCACATGATATTCAAGAGAGACAGATAAAAAAATCAGCTGCATTTGCATGGAGTACATGACACAAATAATAAAATGGTACAATAGAAAATAACCAAGAAATCTCCCACGTCAAACTAACCCACATGTAACTGCAAAGGCAAAGCATGAATGCTCATAGATACCAAACCACTGGTAAAACAGAAGACAACGAAGTAAATATAACTGAAGGACCCAACAAACAGAGACACTACTCACACGAGACATTTTTGACAACAGTAAATACGCGAACTGGACAACCCTTTTTAAACATATATGGGAGCGTAAAAGCAAAATATAATTTAACACCAGAAATATATTGGAAAAATAAGGAAAACAACACTACAATAATAATTATAAATATTTTCATCGGGATAAAATAGCTATAATCACCTTTCCAGACCAATATATGTTACTAAATAAATGATCACAATTCATCTCGAAATGCAAACATGAAGGCAAATTCTTACTGCATTACTTAAAGTTCAAATGCTAGAAACGAAGATCTTGCAAAACCCAACAAGGGAAAATGTAAACATATGCAACACAGATAATATAACGTACTTCAAACAAAATCACTGTCTTAAGCAAAACAAACAAATAAGACTAAATTAAAATAATTAAATAAAAATAAAATAAAACATATAATGGAAATAAATAATAAATTAAATAAAAACTGTACCAATGCAAGGATATCCACAAGTAAATCTAATAATAATTACCAGTTGCGAATTGAATGAATAAATATAATATAAACTAAAGTAATTGGTAATGAATAAAAAAAAGTTAAGAAACAACCCTATACAAGAGTTATAAATTTTATGTCTAGTAATTATTTCTATTCAATAACCATTAAAATAATTTATAATTATTATTCAACCTATTCAATGGCTGTTAGACCCCATATATATAGCATATCTTCAGGCTATATTATATCATATATATATATATATATATATATATATGTGTGTGTGTGTGTGTGTGTGTACGCGTGTGTGTGTGTGTGTGCGCGCGCATGCATGTGTGTATAAGTGTAATGCGTTTAGGTTTCTGTCGTACGGTGGGTTAAACTATATTATTTTTCTTTACCTGTTGGCTGTTTTTGTGCTGTCTTTTGTGTAGCTGAATGTTTCCGAAAATCTACTATCTTCTGGAACAGTTTCATAACTAATTTTTGCTTTGCTGAGGGGGGTTAATTTAGAAGAATTGACACATCACCTGCGGTTAATTGATTGTGTATTTTATTTGATTATTGTTCGCGATTGGTTGTAATATGTCTGCATGTAAAGTAGTTTGTTGTTGGGATTTCTACGAGGTTGATATGTACCATTTCTTATGAGATGACCTTATCTAATTTGGATTTAGCTATCGATAGTTTCAATAAAAATTATTTCTATAATCGAATCCATGCTTCCTTAGCTCAAGAACCAATAAAATTAAATACAAACCAAGTAAGAATCATTAAGCAGTACCGAAAATCAGTATTACTCGAAAACGAAGACGCGTGGCTAAAGGAAGGAACATGTTACAAAGGTAGGTTTTCATAATGCAGAAAATTGCGAGCATATAGGTATATATTTACTTCATGAACTAAGTAAAATAATCGCTGAGAATCATATCGGCTTCTACAGAGATGATGGTCGCATAATCCTAGTTCTACTAATTGACTCATGGCTGGCGGAGAAGAGATCTCTTCATACCCTTTCCCAAAGCTATTTGCGTGTAAGTGAATGTACCGAATTGGATCCCGGTTCTCCAATTTCCAATTCCTAGCCATTATCCATCACACCAACCGCATATCCAAGCTCCCCGCATCTGGTTCCTCAAGCGGTCAGCCATCTAGTTACTGAATAGGCTCGATGTTACCAAATTTCGGTGATCGTACGAAAAACGGTACTACAAAGTGATATAACATCTTTTTGAGGTTGCCGGAAGTTTGCAAAACTAACGAAAAGAATTACTGAAAGATTGATTATTAATAGCCAAGCATATATGCCATTTTTATAAATTATAATCGAATAAATCAATATTATTTGTACACAGTGGTAAACTCTTATGAATTTGCTAGTTTATGAAGATTTAAGAAAATATAAGTTTTAAATAAAAATTATAACTCCAAAATGATCGAAAATATTACATAGACAAATGTTTTGTACAATTAATGAAAAAGGTGTCACTATAAAGAAGTCACAGTTATAAAGACATGTTCAATATATACTCCATGTTGTGAAACACATATTAGCAGTGGTTTGTATAATACAGCATCATGAATAACATTACAACAGGCATATTTTTGGTAGATCGCAGCCCGCTTTTACGAATCTCTTCAGAATGTTTCACATAATTTCAATCAGGTTATGGTTAAGTGAACATACTAGCAATTATTACACTCAATTGTTTAACAGCAATCGAGTGTATTTGAAACTTATTTTATTTTGATAATCACTAATTTTCTTCATCGAATCTCCTTTCTGGAAGTGTTTGTTTTCATAAGCCATATCTTCATGCGTATCTCCAAAAAATATGTTTCCTTCTCAGTTTTCAGTTTAACATCATCTGAGACTTACGATAGTTTAAGAAATTCACCACTTATATTTCCAGTATAAAATATCACACCGGATTTCCTTGATATCTTAGCCTGTGAAGGCAGTGATTTCTACCAGTCGCCATGAAGACATTGCTCCATTTGTCTGACCCCATTTTGATTAGTAGTAAATATATGACCATTTTGAATTCTCTTATTTTGGCATCTGTTAGGTTAGGCAAGGAAATCCTATTAAAAAAAACAGCATTCAGTCCGGTAGACGAAAATAAATATACTGTTTAATAAATAAATGGAACATCTACTCAAAGAATCTCCACTAAAAGTGATAAAAATGAAATATGTGTGTGTCTCTGTGTGTGAAAAAATGAAGATATGAATGAATATGCCTTAGAAGACAACTAAAAACAAGTTATGACAAGAAAATTTATTTTTAAAATATGTTTCTTTCCTTGAGGCAAGCAAATGCACAGGTTTATTGATAGACTTGTATTTATATACACAGAAATAATTATCGTTGAGAAAAATAATGTTATGCGTCTCAAATTTAGATTTGAGAACCTGTTAAAATTTATTCGCAAATCTCTCGACGTTATCGAAAAGAAGGAATCTGCGGAGGACGCTAAGTGATGTAATTCAGATGTGTTTAAACGAAAGAAAATTATTATTATTATTATTATTGTTGTTGTTGTTGTTGTTTTAAAAAAGGAGCAATGAATTAAAAATTTTCTTGTAATTTTTAAATTCACGCATATATAAGCTACCTTGACAAAAGGTGCATTTTTCTGTAGAAATATATATATATATATATATATATATATATATATATATATATATATATATTATTATGAAAGCGAAGACATTAAAAGGTCGTGGTGATATTTTATTTCATTAGAACCGATATATATATAAAATATCACCATGAACTTTTAAAGTCTTCGTTTTCATAAAAATTATTATTTGGTCTGTTTTACATTGAGCTCTCTCTGGATCTATATCCTCTTTGGAATTATCCATACGGATTACCAAATAATATCATTTTATATATATATATATATATATATATATATATATATATATATATATATATATATATATTTGTGCGTGTGTTTGACCTAATGGAAAGATTATATACATCAAATTATAACTTTATACCCTCTGTATTAAAAAAAGCAAATTGAAATTTCGTCGAACCTAAAAACAAACACAAGGAAAAATAAGAAGTAGAATTTGTTGTTCAGGGTCTTTTAATAAAACAAATACATTTTTTCTCCATCCTTTTAAAATAAGACATTTTTAAACTAATAACATTGTATTGCCGAGTTTGTCATGAACAATACAACAGATTTGATGTTGCCTGAAGGAATCTAATTTTTAATTCAAATCTTTTTTCGAACTGAATAACCAAGAGGCCAAAAGAGAAATCCACTGTAAATGAAACAAATATTCATCGAGCGAAAAGGTCACGAACAATCATACTTGCCCGACGAGCCTTAAAAGTCGGATCAGTCGAGCAATACAAAACTGCATTTCTTCTAATATTTATTTTTATCATTTTAACTCCAAGCCGCAAAGGGTTACTGAGTGTGTTATAGAAAATGAGAAAAAGAAACACATTATTAAGGAGACAACAACAAAAGAACAAGAATTAAGAAGATACAAGTTAACGATTGACATTGCATTTAAACTTTTAGAGATTAAAGTTGACTGGAAAGCCAAAAGAGAGCTCCACAAGCGAGAAGTGCGATAAAAGAAACTATTAGCATAGAACTTGCGGTTATGTCTAGCCATTTCAACTCTAAAATAATGAGACTTTGCTGTCAATCTAGTACAGTCCTTAAATTCATAGTTCATCAAAACAATTATCATGAAAGTATTTATAGAAAAGACGCAGGGAAGCTACTTATGGTGGCGGAAAACTGTCTAAACGCGAGATGCCAGATCAGGATATTGCAGATTCATTTTTTGGGATTTCATCAAGAATCTCTAAATATATAGCAGAAGCACCAGACCATAACTGGCAGGATTATTCAATATTATTATCTAAAACTTGAAAGACTCTTTCAGCAATAATCGTTAATACATCAGCCTAGAGAAGCGAAAGCCATATTGCTTATCTGAAAGAAGACCATGTGATGTGAGATGCTTGACTAATTCAGACACAGCTTTTTATTCAATCAAGAATTTTAAAGTCAATTCGTATCTTTCAATGTCTATATAAATTCGTATGATTTAGATATTTTTATATAAATTTCTATGACGAAAAGAAAACTTTGCGAACCGAGTTTTGATTCCGTCTGTGGCTGCTTCTTACCCGCTGCTCTTCATACATAGACAAATTAGACATTGTAATTTGATAACTAATAAAGAAAATGGATAAGTGAACCCTTGGGAATATCCTACCCTCGCATAATTATATCATAGGTAACAACTGCAGAAAATTGATTAAGCAAACCTGACAAGATATATTAGTGTATATTCATGCGTACAAGTTTTGTGTGCTAATGGCTTTATTGTTGCTATAACGCAATTAAAATTTTAGAGTTTTTACTTCGATTTGATCTTGCAATTACTTTATGTTCTACCAACTGGATTCAATATTCAATAGACAGTCAACTAAACCAAACAGCCATAACAAAGAGGTAAACAATAGTCCACGATTAATAATCTACTTTTTCCTTGTCATCTGACGGTTCAGACAATCAAAACCAATCTGTTTTTGTTCTTCCATTCTTGTTCTTTATAACTTCTGACATAACGCTTAATTGACGTCACTCATGCATTGGTTGATAGATCACCAGTCGAGAATATTTCCCTCCCTTGGGCATTGTTAATGTAATGGAACTAAGGTTAGATAATCTCCCCTTTTTTGTTTATTTATTTTCTTCTCTTAAAGGCCGGTTTACGTGAGAAATGATCCTATTCACAGAAAGAATCAATGTTGTTTAGGAAATGAATCGTAAGCCAGTTTGGACAAGTTTGAATGAAAAAACAAACTGTCAACGAGACAAATATGGATAGGTTGATATATTATGATACAGATAAACGTTTATAAAATTGATGAGATGAAACATTATCAAATCATGATCGTCAGTCTCTCAATTGTTTCAATTGTCGGCTTGGGGCTACATAAGACAGAAGACACTGACAACCTCCTTCAAAATGATCTGTTGAGGGGGTCTCTCTCATTGTCATGCCCGTTTACTCTTTAATGTTGTCTGACCAACCCTTGCGTTGACCGTACCTGCATTGCGTCCACCTCAAGCATTACCTTGCATGACGGTCTTGCAGAGGCTGTTATGCCGTGTGACACGGCCAAACCATGCCGTCTTTCGATGTATAATAGTGACAAGGAGAGATTTCTGTCGGCCCACGAAACCTTTCACCTTACTCCATGGTAAGTGGTTATATGCTCCGAGTAGGAGATGCCGAGGAGTATTCTCAAGGAATTGTTCTCGAACGCCTGAATCTTTTTCCTCTCTCATTTTGGAGTATTCAAGTTTCACATTCGTAGATGATGAAAAATATTATAATAAAAATAAATTTTAAAACTCTCCCTTCCCTCTCTAAACTCGACCATGTCTCTCACACTATCCTTTACCACCCTCTATGTCAACTTATATAAGCTTAATACTGTCCGCCAAAAGTGTAAATTTTAAATTCCTTTTTCGTTTCACCTTTGAAAGTGAAATCTGAAGATCCAGAGAAAAATAAAATTCTCTGGTGAAATAAATTATAACTAATGGAGCTTTAAAGTGGCCTGTTTTTATATAAATTATATATATATATATATATATATATATATATATATATATATATATATATATATATATATATATATATATATATATATATATATATATATATATATATAATCAAATAACGATTTGATAATCTGATAAAACGAGATAGGAATATGAACTCGGATGAGAAAATTACGAGATTCTTGGCTTAGAGATTTGTCTTTCAGCCTTGTATTAAAATATAGCTGTCTAGGCGCCTTATCTCGAGAAGGTACCAGCACTACCGTATTCCTCTTTTCGAGGAGGGAAATCGCATTGGAAACACATTTCAATCTTTGGTCAATTCGTGACTTAAGAGGAAAAAGTTAATTCGAACCCAGCGGCATAGGATTTCGATGAGAGCTCCTTGTCAACATGTAGACAGGGTCAATGAGATGACCTGACGTATCTACCGCAACCTGTACATCGTCTCCTGCCCCGTTCTAGAACGACTTACTCTAACGGCTGATCCATTAAAACAACGCATTCGAATATTTCAAGGATTTAATAAAAGAATTGATAAACATGTTTGCGAGAAAAATTCTTGCTGCCGAAATACATCAAATTTAAAATTCACTCAAATAGGTAAATAAAGCAAAATGTGAAAATCCTATGTTACTCGTTTCGCTCTTTAAAAGGATTCTTCAGACTAAATGTTTTATTGATCAGATAGAGAAAGGGAACGAACGAAATACAAGAAAAGTCGATTGGAATTTTACATCGAGAGAAACACTGATGATTCTGGGAGGTTTAGTTTTATTCCATCGAGACATAAAAAGTGGACTTAATGCGAACGATAATTAAGAACCACAACACATTGCAATTCAGATATTGTCAAATGTTTCACTCAATGATTAATCAATGCAAAGAACAGAAAACCAAACAACGGTACCAAAAGTCATATAATTGAGTCTTTATTCAATAAAATCGATATTGGCTTCAACGTTCTCCAGACGGTTTACCGACCTCCAGCATCTCATCTGGACGGTCTCCTTGTTTAAGTTGGTGAATGCTGCCATAATCTTTGTCTTTAGTTCATTCTTGGTGTTGCAAAGAGTTTTGTTAATCTCTCTCTCTCTCTCTCTCTCTCTCTCTCTCTCTCTCTCTCTCTCTCTCTCTCTCTCTACTGAAAAATTAATTTCAGTTGAGCTTTTTGGTTTGAGGTGTGAGTTTGTAAACAGTGACTATTTAAGCTAATATAGTATGACTCTTCGGCAGAATTGAGTCACTGTCAGTCACTGTGTGTTTATCTAAATCTAAAAATAAACACGCTAAAATTCACCTTCAGCACTGTCGTGAGCCGATGGCTTAGTGGTAGAAGTTCCGACTGACGCCAATTCAGGCGGGTTTCGATCCTAGCTGATGAGCTGCGAAACAGTGTGTCTGTGGATGACAAATATATATAATATAGAAAAAACAACTGAAAAGTTGCAAATGAAAAAAGAAATTGAATGTTTTTTTGTGAATGAGAAAATAAATTTAAAATATATATATATATATATATATATATATATATATATATATATATATATATATATATATATATATATGCCCCGATCTTTCATCAGAAATGGCTGTTTTCAGAAGTTTGTTTACATTAAGTAGTGTCCGTTGCGAGACGCGGACGTCACGTAATATAGAATGCAACTGTGTTTGAATATTTCTAACTGTAGTAATATTTTAGATGTTGTTTAAAAATTTTTTTAACTATACCTAACAAAATTTTTTGTTTAACTATTGAAATATTTATAAAGATTTAAGATAACCAAGTCTTTATTTAACCCTAGCTTATATGTATTTAGTTTTAAAATCCAGTATTTTTCTTTTTTTCTGCGTGTGTATGTGGAACTGAAATCAGAATCTATCAATACACATTTACAGTTTTCTAATGAGTGTCCTGGTTGATTAAAATGTTCAGCTATGGGGGAATAAGGATTGTTTTGACGTATGGTTAGTTTATAGTTGTTGAAGCGAAATCTAAAATTATTTCCAGATTCACCAATATATCCACTATTGGGACATATTATGCTATATATATATATATATATATATATATATATATATATAAGTGCGTCCCACACATAATAATTAAGGGGGTTGCAGTCTGAGGAGTTAGGTGGCCAGGTGTAAGGTGTGATATGGTCGCAGAAATTGTTTCACATCCATGAGTCTGTTTTGCTGCAACCGCCCTTTTAACCCAGGACAGCACTACTTTCTCAAAGCTCTGATGTAGGCCTCCGTGTTGAGTCTGAGACAAACACCAACAAATTCGGGAGTTCTTTTCAGAAAGATCAGAGTGAGTTTTCATTCGTAATCACTATTAGACTCATCCAGCTCTTTCCGAATGCTCTGCTCTCTCCTCTGAAACCCAAACATTCTGAAATTTTTGTATTGGAGCTTCCGGCGCGAATGCCAAGCATTACAGAGTGAATTGCATCATGGAGCTCTTTTTCTCACAAACAATATCTAAAACAAACAACATACATAAAAAATATAAAATGGCAACAATTTACCCATCACACCCTGCATATAAGTTGTAGACACAGCACAAAAACACTAAACAAAAAGAAATGAAACAAACGTTAAGCCACGCGCACAAACGTATACATATTAATGATATAAGTGGCACATTACATGGAAAAACGCGTCCTGGGTAAGACGATAAACTACGTCCGCGTCCTGGGTAAGACGATAAACTATGTCCAACAGTAAGGCCTCTGATCAGAAGGTTTTGAGGAGCGTGGAAACACCTCTTAATTGCTGGTGTTCTCTGACCCGGGTGGTAGCAACTGTTAGGGTCCAAGCTATGGGCAAATAGTTAACACCCAAACTTGTGTAAAAGTAGGTTTTAATACCAGAAATACTTTGTAATAAAAAAATTATTACCAGCACTAATTTTTGAAGAAAAAATTATTATCATCAATACTTTAAAAAAATACCAGCAATACAGTTATACATTTCTTCAAGGAAAAATATTCCCAGAAATAGATTTTTGAAGAAAAACATTAACAGCAATAAACATTTTATCGGCATTAAATAACCCATTGAGGTTGATATGCCGTAAAAGTAAAACCAAACCAAACTAAAACATGGAAAAACATTTTGTAACTAATATGTATATAATACAAATATTTTTGATGAGTTTTTTATGAAAAACATTATCAAGATATACATAAAAGTAGGTATAAACTAACTAATCAGAGCTAAGGAATAAACTTTCATAAAAATAAATTATTTTAATCAACTAAAGATATAGTAACAAATAAATTAAACAAATAAGGTACAATCTACAATTGGAATTAATATATGTCTATATTTCTGAGATGAGGTAATATGTACACTATTTACATTATTCGGACTATTGTCCTAATCTTTGTCGCCATATTTATTACAACATTTCGGCCTTTCAGTATCTGTCTATATTTCTGAGATGAGGTATTACGCACAGGATTTACATTATTCGGACTATTGTCCTCATCTTTGTCGCCATATTTATTACAACGTTTCGGCGGTTATACGCTCCGGGCTTCTTCAGGTGGTTGGAATGTCGACCTGAACACTTTATTTCGCTAACTGTTCGAGTAGACTGTTCTAGTTCCACGTGCCATGTTTAATGGATGTCAGTTATCAGTTATCTCCAGTTAATTTCCCTCTGAATGTTATCCACTGCCTTAACCGGGTATTGAACTCACACTCTTTGTGTCCTGTCACTGGATCTAACCAACGCCTTTAATGTGCCATGTGTTCTTGAGGACATCTGTGTATGAATTTCTGTGTATTATAAACCTAATCTCTTAAGCAACCGAAATTTAACTGTCCACATATTGCAATTTTTGCTGGCAATTTTTGGCGACAAAGATGAGGACAATAGTCTGAATAATGTAAATAATGGAATTATTATCTTACGAGTTTCAGTGAACCCAAAATAAAATCAACTATTGTTATTAGAATGTATGCTAGCACGGCATACAATATTTTTAGTAATACATTCGCCGTTTAGAGGACAGATCGTATTTTTTCAGCAAGTATTCTATATTTACTTTGTGATTGCTTTGTTCGAAGGCTTTTATATATTTAATTTTATTTTTATCAAATATTTCCTTATTGTAGGAGTTAGTGTATATTCCAAATTGTACAGATTTGTATAAGTGTTTTAATATTATGGCTGGGTGGTTAGATTCGCTATTGATGTACTTTCGGTGGTGCAGTTCTTTAGTATATGGTTTGTAATGATCAGTATTCATGTCCAAGATCACATCGAAAAAGTTGATTACTTTAACATTAGTAGTAATAATATTTAGTTCGAGAAAGTTGAAATATTTAATCAGTTCTTTTGCAGTTTCATTGAACTGGCGAGTGAGCCTATATTATTTTTTTTTTAATAAATAATTAGATGCGTATATTTATATTTAAATTATTACCTTTGTAACTTGAAGTAAATAATTTGTATGGATAGTTGTGTGTTTTTACCTTTTTTGTTGTTTAAATGCTGTATCAGATCTGTTGCTGTATAATTAGACATCGACTTCTATTATTTTACGTAATTACAGGTATGACTTAATCTATTAATGTTTTGCTAATATATATATATATATATATATATATATATATATATATATATATATATATATATATATACAGACACATAATAATTTACATACATAAATGTAGCATGATATTGGTGAGTAACTCTGTATTAAAATATTTCTTTTAAATAAATACTTAGATATGAATATTTATATTATAATTCTACCTTTGTAGCTTGGAATAAGTTATTTGTGTGGATGCGTGTAGGTTTTTCCCCTATTTCTGTTTATTTTACATCCAAAATTCATAATTTCTTTCTTTACTTATATTTATATTTACGTTTAATTTAAATACAAAATTTTTAAAAAAACATTTCCTTTAGCAACAATTCCCGTATATAATATGGACTGCCCTACCGTCACGATAAGCCGATATATTTAACAAAATTTAAATTATATAACGGTCAGTCTCAATTCAGCACCTGGAAATTGCGTTTTGCATGAAATTTCGATTTTATATTCCTTGAGATACTGAAATAATTCCCACCTACCGCCATCTTTACTTAGATGGTTGGATGCGAACAAAACTGAATTGATATTTCAGCAGATTGAGAGCTAGACGAATCGAAGACTCTCGAATGCTGGAAAGGCGCCGAGTTGCATTCATTTTCAGTTCTAAGTATTATCGACTCAGCAAGATTCCTTTAGCTTCTGGCAAATGATCGATCAAACCCATATACATATCGACCTTACAATGAACTATCTTGAATTAACAATGTCTTTTAAACATTAACATATCTGAAAAACGACAGACGCTTTCCTCCTCTGTTTCTAAGTTGTGGCCATACGGATCTGCATACGTGAACTGAAAGAAAAAAAAGCGTATGTTTATGTGTGCATGTCAGTAATTGGAATCACTATCTTTCGTTCTTTATACGCGCTTTAGTTACGAAGATAAGGCTGACACAAGGCTAGTATATTGAGGCACTGCGGAAAATGAAATGGTCTGCAGGATTAGTTGATTAAATTAAACATAGATCTTTACACTTTGTGAGCTGAATTGCAACTGTTTTTTTAATCGGCATCAAAAGAGATTCTCCCTAATTTTACGGAATTGCAGTGATTTAAAAAGAGATCATTTTCATTATGTTTCATTTTTTTTTCTCGCAGACAAGAATCTCAATTCGTCATGTTAGTTTTGGGCGAGATTTTGATATTAGAGAATCAAAATATTTCAATATTACTCTTTAACGATTAGTCTTGTATCTCTTAATTTTTTTAATTTTTGTCATAATTATAGTTTAACTAAATTTTAATTAATTTTGAAATAAGAAAATAGCATTCTGGAGCTTTGCACTTAGTCAAATCCAAGCCATATTTGTCATGCAAATTCTTATTTTAAATTATTTCTTTACTCTTTCCCAGTGTCGTAGGCTGCAGGTTTAATGTTTAGGGTTTTTCATTTTCCAATGATGGTAGCGACTAATGAAACTGCATTTTGGATCTTCTTTATGGAGAAAAAGAAAATACAACTCTACGTATATTTTCTTTTTATGCTTCCATATTTTTAAGTTATTCACGTCAGTTTGTTAGTGGCGTCTCGCGAAAAGATCTGATATATTTATTTATTTATCTACGTTTGTGTCTGTTTACGTAAGAAGATTCGTCCCTGTATGTGTCGGTGTAAACATACTTTTTCTATATCAATCCATTTGCCCTAGTTGACTGTCGAAACACGTCGTCAAGGTAATATTGTTAGCATTCAATCGATCTCCCACTGATCACTGATCAGCTTTGGCCATCGAGTAAAGCCTTTTAATTAATTATTACTTTGGGTTTCAATGCTACTTCCTGACTGCCTGATAGTCGTTATGATTGAACAAGTCGAATAAAAAGCTTTGATTTTAAAGGAGTTCAATAAGCTGTTCCTCCTTCGGGATCACTGAAAGCAAAATCGCCCAAAGTCCCGGTCTCATGAGGCTGCGTCACAAATGTCACTTAAAACGAGTGATTCATTAAGGCAAACCTTTAGCGATATCAAAATTCGCTAATTAATATTTGAACTTGGTCAGCCTAAAGTCGATAGAAGAATGGATCACAGCGCTATTTCTCTTTGGTTTTATTTTTCTTTGGTTTCATTAGCTAGCTCTACCGTAGGCGTCCTGTCCTATATGTCTATAGATTGACAGATCGATAGAACCTATGGCATAACCGCTATTATTTGTCTGGTTGTTAGGGATCTGGTACACAATATTCATTTTGTAACACTCATGTCAGAAAACAGGGTTCGATTCTTCACAGAGAAGGTACAATTACTTTTCCTTTTTTTAACCAAGTGTGTGTGTGTGTGTGTGTGTGTATAAACATATAAATCATCATCAGCAGCAGTAGCAGCATCATAATGATAACCATCATCGTTAGTCTCATGTCTGGGTGTGATCATTTACTTCCACATATCTATGTTGAAACCAGGAAAGGCATTCATTTATGCGCAGTGTTGCAGTCTCGACCACACCCCATGTTCGTTGGCAGGGTGCAGTTTCTTCCAGTCAGACTGTTCTGTCTTAAAAATTAACCTTTGGCCAAATCGTTACCCACGAGTGAAAAACAAAACAATTTCTAGCAGTAAACATGATTTTAATCTTGGGTTGTAACCTACTGTTATAAACAGGCGAAGTAGATATGAGGCGTAGTTGAAGCGGGGTGGTGCACAGTCTAGAGGCTGTCTTCCCTGTTCGTTCTCCGCGGCCCGCTTCGTCCCTCTATGTGTACCTTTTTGTGGGAATGTCAGTTTTAGTGATACCAATTTTCTTTGTCATATCATCTTTGTCTAAAAACTAATTTATCTTCCTTCCATGAACTTCTCTCTGTCTGAACCTCTTGCTCTGTACTTTCAATTTAACTCCAGTTAATGATAAGCATCGGCCGAAAGTAAATGTTCTGTATCCAGCTTTGCGGCAGGTCTCACTGTTTTCAATTTAACAAATCTTCATCTGACTCATATTGCTACAGTACAGTGTCTTGGAGAAGTAGAGATGGCAGAGCTAATCCCTTTCCAAGTCAAACCAAGGACGATGTCTTCCAACTTGAAGGCTCATGTAGGTCACAGAAATGCAGCTGCTGCTTACTCTACGCCGTGGTCGTTAACTTCAGTCTAGAAATCCTGCCGCCTTGGTGGTTGCAGTGACATAACCGCACTGACAGCATAAATAACTATGGAATACACTCTACCTTAGATTACAAGATGATCGTAAAAACTGAAAAAAAACTTTGTCAGGTTTTGTTCTTAAACCGGTTTAGTCGCCGATGACCTGACACTGTTGCAGGTAGTACTGGGCTTCATAATACCTGACATAAAGGTAATAATATGTGGCAGTATATGTAGCCAGGATTCTGAAAAATCACACTGCCTACATGTTGAAACTTAAATAAAATAATGACTCACACGGAAACTTCAAACCTACTTTTTTCTTGTGCATGCTTCAGTAAGTTCCAAACAACGGCATTTGCATTAAATTGGAAGTACGTGGCTTAATTGACGTCTCACATACATAGACGCGCGTATACATACATACATACATACATACATACATACTTATATATATAGGCATGAAGAAAAAACTGCAGCTTTTAATATGATGTAGATCATTAAACATTTTCCATTCTATCAGACAAAATGGCGTACTTGAGAGACCGTTAAACTGAAAACATGACAGATATTATCTAAAATGAACATATATCTGGTAGTCAAAGACGCCTTTTTCTCTCAAAATAAATTTCAGACCTTTACTCAGCGTCCTTCAAGCCTAAATTTACTTTGGATTTTCCTTAATTTTGCATTATTTTAAAATTATTTTATTTTTTTTAATTTGCGCCATCGACGTCGGTTAATATAATTCATTCCCAAAAGAATTTTGAGAGAACAGATAATTGAAATTAAAACAACCTTTTTCTTCTTCTAAGAAACCGAAATTTACTTTTCACAAACACATAAAATAATTGTAATTTAAAAGTTGTCTTTTCGTTCAATCCACGGACCGGGAAATGTTTTGTTACAAGATCTGATATATTGATGTATTTAGAGAGCGCTTATGTGTCATGTGTCCTTGAGGACATCTGTGTATGAATTTCTCGGTATTATAAACCTAATATCTTTAGGATATATAATTTAACTGTGCTCATATTGCAATTTTTGCTGTCATCATTACATGTTTTTACTAGAGCGCTTAGAGTATTTAGAGAGCGCTTCACCTTAACAAAATAATATCCTTTGAATATCCTTTGAATATCAGTATTTGTAACGCTGAATTTTACCTCGAATCGAACAAAAATCGCCGGTTAGAAATCAATTTAATACATCATTTTTTAATACAAATTAAAGGTCCAAATTAAGCTTGGGGGTTCTGTGTGACGTTGTATGAGCGTAAAGCAAAAAGTGAAATTCATGAGGTTATGTATGGAAAATAAAAGGTCAACTCGAGACTTGAAGAAGTCAAGTTTGTACTGATTGGGAAATCATCCTGCCAGGATTCTGTTCCACAAAGCAACAGTTCTTTGGAAGAAGCTGTCCGATTGTAACGTACTCCTTACTAATGGAATACGAAGGGAATAAGGATGATTCACACCTGTGTACGTAGGATGACGAGTCCCAGTTGTAAAAGCCAGAGGTGGAGAACCAAGGAATCTAGCTTGTCAGAATAGATGCCATGGAAATAGCGAGTAACGAGAGGCTTATGGCGTTTCATCTCTGGCAAAGGGTTTATAAGGTGGAAAATAATACAAGGTCGGTTACATGCATCTGAATTCTGTCAAGGCAGGCAAGTGTAGGCAAAGCAGCTTCAGCCCAGATATGGTAGAGATATTTCATTTTTGGTTTAATCTGGCTATTGTAAGGTTACAGCATAACAGGGAGCCACTTACTGTAGCGATACAATGAACCATTTTCTAGCATCTTTAGAAATAGATCGTACATACTAGTTCCAGATTAGGTCTGGGCTGATTCTCTGTCTCAATAGACGTTGAAAGCAAGGGGCGTCCTTGAGAGAACATCCATCCATCATGACAAGTGAATGTTCAGGGTCTGCTCGGTGATGGGGGAACATTACTCATTTGGTTTTGGAAGTACTGAATGTTTCAAGCCAGTCCTTGCCTCATTGAACCACCAATTCTAGGTTAGAGGATAGATGAGCTGCTGATCGTCCATTTATAAAAGAGATATTGACTAAAGATCGGAGTATGTTCCCAGGCAAATCATTAATATAGAGCAGGGAGTATGGCTGGGGAGATTATCAGGGTGAGAACGCCGGCATTGATACCAACTGCCTTCAGAGACATACGTGTTAGGGAGAAGTTGATAATTGAGAAAGCCCTACCAGAGATTCCATGACAGCAGAGTTTATAAAACAGCCCCCGATGCCACACGTTTTCAAAGGCCTTTGATATATCTAAGGGCGTATATCCGTGATGAATTTATTGCCTCGTGCCTCTTTGATTCTGTGAATAATGATTTAACTGCCATTAATCATAAAATCAACATCATCTGTGGATCTAGCAGAGCGAAATTCATTCTGGTTATCGCCCAGGAGGGTTTGTTCCTGTTGAGGTGTTGATTATAGATTCGAAGAATTTGCTGATGACACTGAGGAGAGGAGAGTCTAATGGTTCGATCTTCGACAGATATAAGTGATCAGCCGCATAAGACATTTTAAATCATTGTATATTGGCATATATAGGGCGGATAGAGGCTTGGATTGAGGAATCGGAGAGCCGATTTCGAATTTCAGTCGAATCCATTACATTCACTTACATGCTAATACCCTTGGAAAAGGTGTGAATCCACTTCTTCTCCCTCCAGCTATGGGTAAATAGCAGGACAGACTAGGTTCTATAGCCTTGAATGGCAACTGGTCTAGGAGAAGGACAACTCTGAATTCAAACCCGGGGTGAAGGCGGATGAACGGCACTTTGTGCTACCTTCCGGAAACTCCTGAATATCAAACTGTATTGGTTTATCCTCTCCTTTGGACTCTGCTAGCAAGGCCGAGAGTGGGGAACTAGACGTCTGGGCAGCCCTAGTTCTCCATATATCCCGCCCAGGCTTGTAGCGCACCGCGCTACTCCATCGTCTCTCAATACGGACGGATGCCGACGACGACGATAGAGCGCGATGGATAAATTATCGTCTAAATTACGCAAATTTGGAAGTATCTCATTTCAACTGATATATTTACCAAAATGACACAAAAAATCTTGAAATACTAAAGAGTAAATTTATTTAAATAAAGTCACCATTGGCTTCAACCACGGCCTCCAGACGACTTCGGAATCTGCTGCAATTCTTCTGGATGTTCTCCTTGTTTAATTTGGTAAATGCTTCCATAATCCTTGCCTTCAGTTCATCTTTGGTGTTATAAGGATTTTTTTGGTCTCTCGCTCAACTCCGCCCCATACAAGGGGTGCAGTCTGGGTTTTAGGTGGCCAGATGTAAGGTGTGATGTGGTCTCAGAAATTGTCTGACAGACATGTTCTCCTGCTTGTGTGGCATGGTGCAGAGTCCTGTTGTCAGAAATAGGGTCTTCCAGCAGCCAGCCTCTTGGCCTAATGCATACGGGAGTTCTTTTCTTATCAGAACAATCAGAGTGAGTTTCCCGAGCTGACGCCCTTTGTAATCACCACTATACTCATCTAAACTCTTTCCTCTGCACTGTCCTCAGATTGACAGCCAAACAATCTGAAATGGTCCTATTGGTGATTGTGGCGGGAATGTCAATCAATACAGCATACCGTTTCCAAATTTCTGGAAGAGTAAATTGCGTCATGGTGCTTTTTTTCTTAACAGTGCCCAACTCACCCTACTATACTGAACAGTCGACAAAATCGAAAATCGAAAACAAACAACGCCCATGCGCGAAATTAAAAATATAAATGGCAATAATTTATTCATCGCACCCTATATACATACATATATATATATATATATATATATATATATATATATATATATATATATATATATATATATATATATATAATCGATCCTTCAAATATACAAATCAAACATTCGCCCTTGCATGAAGTATTGCTGCCATATATGGTCTGGAGCCCCTTCTGTTTGCCTCGGGGTTCTTGATAAGATTCAGAAACGGGTATGCAACGTAATTGGCCCTGATCTATCATCTCGTCTGGAGTCACTCTCTCACAGACGCGCCGTCGCCTCGCTCTGTCTTTTTTACAAATACTTTCACGGTAATTGCTCCGATGAGCTGCTTTCGCTGGTGCCCAGGCTTCATGAATTCAAGCGTCTTTCGAGACTGGCATCCCGCTCCCAACCTTTCACTGTTGAAACTGTTAAATGTAGACGTCTCTTCTACTCCAATAGCTTCATGTCTCGCACTTCTCGCCTGTGGAACTCCCTTCCTTATTCATGTTTCTCTGAATACTATAATCTCCAACTATTCAAATGTAACGTCAATCTACATCTCCAGTTGCCTTGATCTATCCACTATACTTCTCTACATCCTTTTCTCTAACACTCCTATCTGCTCTCCCTCCAAATCTTCTGTAACCCCTTGCGTGCTAGTGGCCTCTAGCCTTGCTTGGGGTGAATATATATATATATATATATATATATATATATATATATATATATATATATATATATATATATATATATATCCAGGCACGATGGGAATGGAATTGTCAATGACAATGTTTTTCTTAGATTTTAGTTGAAGTGTGTTGCACCATTTCTTGTTTATCTTTCTATTGTATCATTTATTTTGGGATTAATTGAATTCTTTATTGGTCTCCTGGTAGTATTATTAACATCTTATACGGATGTATTGGTATTTAGTATTTTTGACATTTTACACTGATTGGCTGATATTATAAACATCATATATGGATGATATTTATTTAACGGTTGCATATCATTTACCAAATACTTCTATATGCTTAGCTTATTTACTAGTTTCTTAAAGAGGCCTCTTATATATTGACTACAAAAATTATGTAAGAAATCCACAAAGCTTATAACTAGTTGAGCATTCGGTTAAATTACCTTTCTATCCTCACCTCACTTTTATTTCTTCTGAGAGTTAACTCTCTGACATGTGTATATTTATTGTAGCCATTTGTATCAGTCTTTAAGTTAATGTCTGGCTGCTGCTAGATGTCAAATCTTTGACATGACACATTTGTAAGACAATAGTTTCTATTTGCTTTCTTTTTCGCTTAGTTTGAATTTAACGTAGGTAATATTCGATTGGTTGATCAGGGTAAAGCCTTTATTTTATTTTATATTTCTTTAAAAAAATGAGTATGTATTTTGCTTTTGAAACCAAATTAGTTCATTCGTCAGTAATTTAAAATCATCTGAGGAAACGCATTGTTATGTGTTGAAACACGACTGCAAATATGTAGCACTTTTTACATCACTTTGGTTGTAATATGATAAAATAAATTATATATATATATATATATATATATATATATATATATATATATATATATGAAGAAATATAGTTTTAAGGTGTGCTGTATTTTAGGGTATAAAGTGCTCAATATCAGAGATAGAGTGTATGTAAATATAAATATAAAACTGAACATTGAAATCAATACACAGAGGTGACAGGCTGTTTCAAGCTAGACGCAATCGTCAGGCCTGACGATTGCGCCCAGCATGAAACAACCTGCCGCCTCTGAGTGTTGACTTCAATGTTCACGTATATATATATATATATATATATATATATATATATATATATATATATATATATATATATATATTATCCGTATATATGCGTATGCTTTCGATAAAGTTATTTTGGCGGAAGGGTCATGGAAAAAAGGTAAATTCGGTTGTTAATCGTACGAAATTAACAAAATATAATCAAAATGGTGACTAGTAAATTTGATTACATTATTATTTTTTGTTTATTTGCTTTTTACTTATTAAAATGATCGATCTCTGAATGATCGATACGGCATCCGTCATTGATGGATCGCGGTACAAGAATCCCAAAACTCTGGCTCTATTCCACGTGACCCACCATTCCTTATACGCTTTCTCTTGCACGCTTAATTTGAGATTAATAGACATTACAACTCAATTATCGGCACACACTGTCTCTCATATACGTAATTTATCGATCATCTTTGTTTTTGTGGAATTTGCTTTTTAACACCGCCAGCGGCTTTAGAAAAGCAGCATGTGTTTTATTTAACAGAACATTTTCATTGTTTTGTCTTTTTTCTTCTCTTAGTTTGCCGACAGCAGACGATAACATGGTTTCTGGTAATGAAATCGAGTCAGGGTTAGTTTGAGTGTTGTCAGAACAACGAGAATGGAAGGGATTGGCCACTGTTTATTGTTAAGAGGAAAGGTTGAATGGTTTTAATAGACAGATACCACGAGGAAATTGAACAAAAAAAGTTTAGTTTACTCTACAAACAACGCTTGAACATTGCTAATTTGACGTGATCGACACAAAAATGGATGCTGTTAGAATTTATTTTCTCTAGATTTTTGTTTTTTTTGCTGGCATAAATTGAGAACTAAATAAAAACACTCAATCAAATACTTCCAGTTAATAGCTTCCAGGCAATTACTAAATTTATCGTACTAAGGTACATATCAATGAAGTGAATAAGATTGTATTGCGACAATTTTCCATGAAAGGAGAAATAGACTTAGAAAATATGCATGACAAATTATCCCTTTTATCAGGGTTTGAACCCTGACGTCCAGCGTTCAATAGGCAATTATCGAATTGATCAATCAAATCAATATCGATAACTTATGTTATATATTCTGATTTTGTCTTCGTCCTCTTCCCGTTATTATGATAATTATTATTTGATTTACGACTCACTCCGACTTCGCGAGATGAAGGTCATATCTCAGCTCCTATACACAGGTTAAAGACTCAGCAAATTACCATATTCCAGACCGCGCTGCCACCTGTGCATTCTCAATGATGGCAAATGATGGAAATTGTCTCGAGTGTGTCAACCACAAAAGCGTCAAATTGAGCAGTTGCTTGATATACTTCTTCCTATTTCTCTGTAATTTCGCCTGCTCCACATTTCAAAATGTTCTAATCCTAAGATATAAAACAATGTCGACCAGTATTCTCTCATGGCTGCCTTTGTGCAGAAGTGTTCTGACAGGGCGATTGCTCTCTAAGCGCTTGTCAGTGAAGCTCGTCGTACAACAAATGAGTTTCATTTGCTCATTCTTGACTACCGACGCTGGTGAAAGCTACTAGCACTTTTCTGCGCACTGAAGGCAATGCTTCGTGCAGAATTCTCAATATATTCTGAAAGCTACTTTTTCATGGCGTCGTCTGTACACTTTTTGTGTCAGGCAAATGCCACCACTGACACTGTGTTTTACACTTTCATTAGATTTCCCACGCAAACATCACATCAGCTGTTCTATCAACCCGAGTACTTGATTTGTTCTTCAAATCCGCTCCTGCGATACAGAGATTATTCCTTCGGTTTCATTCTTCAAGAACGCGTTTTTAAGCCACATCCATGATTCGTGTTTTTTTTGTTTGTGTGTGTTTGTTTGTTTGTGTGTGTGCGTGTAAATGCTCAGTGTAAACTTTATTCATCGTTTAATTGTATATGAATACATATATATATATATATATATATTACATGAATCATTCGCACAAAAAGCAGATAGTGATGACTATCTGCTTTTTGTATGAATGATTCATGTAATGTAAATTGAACTGCACCACATACTTGATATTAATATATATATATATATATATATATATATATATATATATATATATATATATATATATATATATATGTGTGTGTGTGTGTATAATATTATATCACTAGAAACTAAGTAATAAACTAAGTAATAGCAAGATTCTCCTATCTTCAGCCTCCTGTTTAGTATTCTTCCTTGGCGCTATAAATCTTACCACCAATTTTTTTCAAGACATTTCTTATAATAGGTTCGTCTGTCACCTCCGTGTCCAAACATTTCTTCAGTCACGCACAAAGTTCAAATATTTGGCCTAGCTTTTAATTTTCTTTTGATTTCACACTAGTCCTCACTGTATCCAACGGTTATCCATAATCTGACAAGTCATTCTCACTTTCATTAAGATGAATGAACTTCCGATTCGATTTGGGGCCTGTTTGAATTTCTAAATTCCAGTGAATTTTGATTTTTCATTATCTAAGAATGATTCTAATGGTGTTTGCACAGGAATACCATTTTGATTTGTGAGGTTAAAACAGTCTTTAACACAGTTCACAGTTGATCATCTTATCTACCCAGTCAATCTGATTTTTATACCAGGTTTCATCCACTTTCTGCTCTTAACAATTTCATAATTGGCGCTTATATGATAAACATACTAGACTGAATGATGTTCTGTGTCCTCAATATCTGATTAGATTAGATTAGATACAGAACAGGTGTTTATTTCTGCTGAATTTACTTGACATAGTCTGTTCTTTCTTCTAGACTTGTAAATTTATAGACACAAAATGCAGTTTAACAATCAGTTATGAAAGGGCTTCTTTGAAAATACATCTTCAGATACTCACCTCGACTATGACTCGTCCCGTTGCACTTTCCGTTGTTTTATTAGCGAACATTGCCTTTCTCCTTGAAGCTGATCCATGAGAGGTTGCCACATAGAAAGCAGGCAAGTTATTGGCCTTTCATTGCCTATAATTTTTTCCCTTTTAATTTCTTTACACTCACCATCCAATTGAGAGAATTACAAGTCCTACCAGGATACAATAATGACGGCCACAATCTTAACGATATAAGATAAGCAAATGACACAATGTGTCTACACAGAAAGGAAACGATAAACATTCTTACAGAAGGTAGTGAAGGAAAGCGAGAAGAAAGGACTAAACATAAATTGCAAGACAGAATTCATGGTTGTTGGTAAAAAGAATAGTCCAGCATGCAAATTACTAATTGTAGGTAAGAAAAGCAAACAAGTACAACAATTTAAATATCGGGGAAATGTTTTAACATAGGATGGACAGTGCAAAACTGAAATCCTGAGACATTTTGGGACAGCGAAAGATGTTTATTAAATGATAAGCAAAGTATTACGAAACAGAAAAAATATTTAGAAACAAGTAAAAGAGTATTGAACTGTTACGTAATACAAGTCCTCCTATATGGCAGTGATTTCTGGGCAATCTTCTCACAGATGAAGTAGTGGAAAAAAACAGAAATGTGTGGTTTTACAAATGGATGCGTAGAAAAAACATGAACCGAACATCTGAACATCCACAACGAAATCTAATAGAAAATGAACATAAAAAGGAGACATATACTTAACATTGGGAAGACATTTAAAGTTACTATGGCACGTAATAATGAAAGACGGTTTGGCAAATTTAATACTCACAGAACAGATTGAAGGCGAGAGGGCGAGAAGAAAACAACGCATAACCTACCAAATGCGTTTGAGTAAATATATGATGGAACAAGGTTTTAGGGGAGATAATAAAAAGAAAACATTTATTAAGAGCTACAAAGAAAAGGAAATTGTGAAGGGCCATGATTGCCAATTCTGCATTCAATTCTCATGTCTGCTTTGTAGTCTTTCTCATCCAAACTGATCTATTTTCTTCTATTATCTAGTCTTACATTTATGTAATTTTGCCCTGATTTGCATTGCAGCGAACTGTTTGCACATTTTCCATTTGAAGACTTTTCTTACCTGTAATTACAATCACTATTTGAATTATATGCATCCATGTGAAGCTTTGCGAATCACTAGCAACATTCAGTTCGTGAAATGTGAAGACGCTAGAATTAATTTTCAAACAAATTGAAAAAGGGAGTTTTCGTTGCGAGTACCAACGGATAAAGGTCAACGTAAACAGCACATTTTGTTTTAGTTTTCATGAATTGGTTTAGGTTTAAAAAATCTCGTTTTTTTTTATCTTATGAATACAATAATGGAATTTCCTTTCATGGGTATATGAATAGGTTTGTTAGTTATACAATTTAAAAATCCTGTCCGTTAACAATTTTGGGATTAACTTAAGTTAGGGTAACCATGGTATTCACTGTTTGGAATCAAATCCACTCTTTAGAATGACTTTTTCTCCAAATTTTTTGTCTTCAGAATATTCAGTTTTGTCATGTTCTGGAATACCCCACCGCACCCCCGCCACGTAAATATGCATCTCATTGACGATAGACGAGAAATAAGGTCCTGATAAAATTGCTTTTGATGTAATGCTGGGTGTTGGTTTTAGATTAAAACTAAAGTGCATTACTAAAACTCCTTTTAATACATGCATTTAAATAAAAAGCTTCACATATAGAAATGTTTCTTTATATAATGAATATTCAATTATCAAGAAAGTATTTGTCTTTTAATAACTTTCATTTAGAATTAAAACTTCTCTTTGATTCTCCGATGTCCTGATTCGTTTATATCCTGATTCCCTATCGGGAATTGTTTGATTCTCCTTCATTGACAAATGATCATTTGTCGCGTATTCGAATCCTTTTTCTTCCATAACGTATCTCTTTCAATCTCTTTCATTCCAGTTCTGAGGGAGCCAAGAAATACAAAATCAATGAATCGATATTTGTCCCTGCATAATCGCCTGACTAATTCTGTAGCCAATTCAGTATAGAATGGATCTTTTCTTACATTTTCTTTTCAAATTAATTACCTCTTAGTTTTATAACAGCAGAATTGTCAGAGGCTTTGCAATTTAAATCTCACTCCTTTTTTATATCAGTTCTCTTCAAAATTGTTTTACATTCCTTTCTTTTGAAAATTTTAATCTAGACCCTTTGGATTTTGATTCGATTGACCGTTGGTGAGTTCCTTTTTTAATTCACTTAGCTCTGTGAACACAAATGAAAATTCAGGTCGATATCTGCATCTGTAAAAATTAACGAATCATCAATTCATTCAAATCATAAAATACGATTTGAAAAAAAAAATTGTTTTTTTTATTCATTTTTTTATTTTGTCTAGTTTCGGAAATTGACATTTAGTAAAATTCGATGAATCTTGGCATAAAATTGGTTTAAGACTAGAAGCGCAGAAATATAATTTTAAGGGATGCTATAGATTTAAACAAGCACACAGGGACACACACACACTCTCTCTCTCACATACACACACACACACACACACACACACACACACACACACATATATATATATATATATATATATATAAAGTTACTGATCGACAACACAACTATCCGACAACAAGAAAATAACAAATTCAGACTACAGATACTAGAAGCAATTTATATTAAAAAATTAAAGCCGACACTGAATAGAATCAAGTATGAATACTGCAGTATTGTTCTGAAATGCCTGTAAAGGAAGAATTTTTTCACGCTTTAATGAGCGCATGACCATGACATTATAACATGAAAAAAATACCATAATGGATGCATTTTTTACGTTCTAATGAACGCTCAGCACATTGTCAACCGTTTTAAAAGCATAATGAAAAAAATTACGGTAATGGATAATAACACACAACTTTGTATAAATACTTGTACTAATGAACAACATAAAGTTTTGTACTACTTGCATCCCTGAAGATGATCTTGTAAGACGATCGAAAGTACTTGGGAAATGAAAATAAAATAAATGTAAACAGCTATAGCACATTTCTCTCATCCTTTAACATCAATACACGGAAGGATTTTGTTAAAAATTAGCAGACATAATATCTGTAATTTAATCAATCAGGCATGCGTAAAAAAGAATTTGCTGGCTAAATAAAACACACACACACACACACACACACAACACACACACACACACACACACATATATATATATATATATATATATATATGATTAAAATGTGGAAAAGACAAAGCAAAATCCGAATATGTGAGTTTACTGTTTTTTATTTTGTTTTTGTTTTTCTGTCAACGTCAGACGTTTCGGTCTAATAGACCATCTTCAGGACATGGTTATTGGAGACATATTTATATTAAATTTAAGTTAAAATGATAGATACAGGACTAGTCAGAAACAGAAAAATCTACATCCACATATTTGCTTACATATATATATATATATATATATATATATATATATATAATATAGGTAATAAAATGCACTATATTTATGTGGAAAGAATGCTCAACGTCAGAGATAGTGTGAACATGGAAACAGCGAGTAACATTCATAACAAACATAGCCTGGGAGGAGATAAACATTACCTTAAGCTATGAAGGATAGGAAGCTGTGGAGAGACATGCGCGGCAATGTTCTTAAGAGACACTATACATTTCAGAAGATCAAAGACACCTAGAAATTTATGCTACACGAAATAATTCTTATACGAAGGACCTAAAATGTGAATATCTGTTCACTTGTGTCAATCCGATTTTATCCAAATTTTAACTGTGGATTAATGGCAAAAATATTGACCTTTACTAAAGAAAAAAAAGACAAATGTATACCGGCGCTTGTCAGGTAAAGATTCTCGAACTGTCAAACCATTTGTTATTACTTGAATTTTCAATGTTTACACACAAGCAGACTTGTCTAAAATTTGTAAATGTTTATCTAAATGAGTCATTAAATTTTCTTGACTTGTCAGAGAGCAAAAATTAAAAATATCTTTTGAGTGATGCGTGAATATTGATTCATAAAGCATTGAAAAAGAAACTTCCTAACGATGACTTTCAAGATAAATATTCTATTCATGAATTTGCATCAATTCTAATCAGGAAATTTCAGAGTGTTAGGGTGTCAATGTGAGGACAGAGCACAGGATTCGGAAAGAGTTGGACGAGTCTATATCAAGTTCTTTGAGGAATTAGTGCTGCCCTGGCTAAAGAGGTTGATTGCTGGAGGATCCTATGTCTAGAAACAGGACTGAAGCATGAGAAACCAGTCAGGACTGTCAGAATTTCTGCAGCCTCATCACACCTTACATCTGGCCATCTGACTCTCTTAGACTGCAAGCACCTTGATTATTATGTGTGGGGCGCAGCTGAGCGAGAGATCAACAAAATTCCTTGTAACACCAAAGATGAACTGAAGGCAAGGATTATGGCAGCATTTACAAACTTAAACAGGAGACCGTCCAGAAGAGTTGCAGGAGATTCTGAAGTCGTCTGGAGGCCGTGGTTGAAGCTAATGGCGATTTTGTTGAATAAATTTACTCTTTAGTAGTTCAGGATATTTCTTGTGTAATTTTGGTAAATGTATCTGTTGAAATGAGATGCTAGTTTTATTTTCAATTTTGTGTAATTTAGTCGACAATTTATCCATCGCATCCTGTATATGATATATATATATATATATATGAAGAAATATAGTCTTAAGATATTTATGGGATAAAGTGCTCAATATCAGAGATAGAGCGTGTGTAAATATAAAAGTGAACATAGATGTCAACACAGTCTGTTTCATGCTAGATGCAATCGTCAGGCCACGAGTGCTGTTATTTTTCTTGGCTATTTATATATACGGGTCAGTGCTGCATTGTGGGTAGTCTATTTTGGCGGTTATTTCACCGGAAGTCATTTATTTATTTATTTGGGTTAAATTATTTTGTTTGTTTTTATTTTATTTTTTATTTTTATTTCTTATCTTATCTTATTTATTTATTTATTTATTCATTTATTTTTAATCGGTGTTTTTATAAAAGAAGTCAAAATTTGTTTATATCCCTTATTTAATAGTTTTGTTTTGGTATGGGAAGATAATTAAATTATTCAATTTTGAGGTTGATTGTTGTAGTTTATTCTAACTATTATTTGGCGGAAACAGTTTTTAATTTGTTTATTACTTCATGTATTTATTTGGATTGATTATCAGGATCAGTTTGTTAGTTTATTTATTTGGATGAATTTAGATCAATTTATTTTACTTGTTATTATTTATTTGTTATACTGTATATTTTCTCTTTTCAGTTTTCGATTTGTAAGTAACGTATATCTTTGTCGTTATATAAGTTATAGCTATTTTTTTCGTCCGATTTTTGGTTTGATTTTTATAGTCTAACTAATATTTTGGTCATCATGGTTTGCTAATTTGTTTATTATTTACTTTGTTTATTTGGGTTCATTTTTCATTCTATTTCGTCTATTCTAACAGGTGTGATTTGGTAATTTGTTTGGGTTAATATATTTTGCTTATTTTATTGTCATTTTGTTTATTTATTTATTTTATTTTTTCCGTTTTCGATTTTTAAGTAACGTAGTAAAAATATGTTTGCATGTCTGCATTTTGAGATGAGCTCGGATCTTTTATTTAGTAATTTATTTTGGTCTGGGCAGGTAATGATAGCTATTTTTTCCTCCAAGCAAAGTTTGCAAGTTTTTATTGGTTGTTGTAGGCTGATGATCTTTTCCTTATTTTCCAAGATATTTTTGGTGTGGTGTGCGTTTTGTTTTTTATTTCCCAGATATACTTAGAAAGCATTGTGCTGTTCGCATATTTACTATTTGTGAAAGATGTTTTGTGTAGATAATTTCTTTGTATCCAGGGTCCTTCAGTTACTTCTTTGTATACTTTTTCTTCATTATCTGGTGATTTTATCGTGGCTTGGTATATTACGTTGTTTTATAAACAATTGCCGTTTAAGGGACATTCGTTCTTTATTCTGCAATTGCACGTGGGTTTAATTTGTTCGTGTGGGTTGTTTATAATTTTCCTGTTGTGATTTTTTATTATTTGTGCCATGTTCACGGTGCAACTGTAGCTGATTTTTACTGTGTTTTTGTTGAACATTTTGTGTAGGGTGCTTGATTCCGGGAAGTGTTTGTGTAAGAGTCTGAAGAATATTTTTCCTACGTTATCGTATATCGATTGCTTGTTATAATTATGTGCACTAGATTTATAATAAATGTAAAAGAGGGCATCAAGAAAAATTGTTTCGAAAATAAGGCGAAGAAAATACAAGTAATTGTTAGATTAGGAATGAGGTTGCGACTGACCATTGTCCAGTGCTGGTCTTTCAAACTGTCTGGCGTTTGCATGAGTCTCAATAAAATCTTTTAAGCATTCTTTGTCCAAACTTATGGTGAACGGCAAATTCGATTGCAAATCTGGCAAAGTGTGGCCAATTCTAAAGTTATAAAAACGGAAGGAGAAAAGATTAACTGGATAATAGGAAGGAAGAAGATTAAATTGAAAGCGGTAGAGAAAAGTAATTATTTGTCTTTTGATATCGCAAAGAAGGAAAGGATTTATTAAAGAATTGAAGATGAGAAAAAGAAAATAGAGAAAAACGATAAACAAAGGAGAAGAAAGAAGAGGAGACACAGAGAGAGAAAATACAGAGAAAGAAATGACTGAACGAAGAAAGTAACCGTATAAAACGATGACGAGTAGGCCGTGAAAGAAGGAAGTAAAGAAGAACGAAAATGAGAAAAAGGAAGAAGGAAGGAGAAAGTAAAGAAAGGAGGGAGAAGGCAAAGAAAAAAACAGCCACAAAGAAAAGAATGAAAGAGGATGAGGAAAGACACAGCTTTTTGAAAATCGGTTCGAAAGAAAAGATTGTTAAAAGAACAAAAACATAAGAGAAAGATTTTTGCAAATTTGTGATGAAAAAAATAATGACAGACTAGGGTAAGTGAAAAGGGAGAGAAAATAAGAGATTTTAAAAGGGTATAAGTTGATTTTTTAAAAAAACGGCAATGTCTCGTATTTAGAAAATGGATGAAAAGCTACACAATCGGAACATTAAACAGCAATTGAGAAAAGCGAATTGAAGAAAACTGAAAAGTTAGAAAACATCGAAATCACACAATATCGAGGAAAGGAGCTTTGACCGAAATTTTTGAAACAAGAGAATCGAATTGAAAGAATATTTGGACGGAAAGGGCGCAGTAATAACAAAATGGAAAAGAAAAATAGATTAACACTGAAAACAAGGAAAGAAAAGAAAGACGAAAAGAAACAGGGAAGAACAAAAGAGAGAAAAAGAAAAGAAGAAGCAATAATAAAAACGGCGAAATGGGGATAAAGAAAAGTAAGGAAGAAAAGAAGCAAGAAAAGTGACGAAAGAAAACAGAAGAGAAAGAAGTAGAAAAAGAATGAAAGAAAAATAAAATAGGATGACGAAATAGGCAGATAAAATAAAAAGAATATAATAAAAATGTCGTAGAAATGTCATGGCCAGTAAATAAGGGCTATAGATGTAGAAGAAAAACAAAAAGAGGAGAGGGAATAAAAGAAGAAACGGTGTTAATACTGAAAAAGAAACCATTATTTCCTCTTGATGGCAAAAAAGATCATAAAGTGTATGGAGAAAGGAAATGCCTGGTATTCGTCAGCTGCGTTCACAGGTCGATGCAGGTCGAGCAAGGCCGATAACTCAGCTAGCAAAAGAGGCGACCAATTTCTCAATGATTCTTTTACTTCTTTCTTTTCAATAATCTAACATATCCAGAGATTTGGAATGAACACACCAAGTGGGATTTCAATGTGTCCAAGTGGGGGAAAAAAGCCACCAGGATATCGTTTTCAGATTATTCTTTACAGGCTGCTCCTTTATTTCCAGATATCATTTTGTTTTTTGACATTTTAGGAATTTTTCTTCTGCTTCACATACTTTGCTTCCATACTCATTTTACCTTGTCCTTTTCATTTCTTCTATTTTCAGTTCTCTCAAGCGCTTATATATATATATATATATATATATATATATATATATATATATATATATATATATATATATATATATATATATATATATGAATAAATATAGTCTTAAGATGTGCTACATTTATAGGATAAAGTGCTCAGTATCAGAGATAGAGCGTATGAAAATATAAAAGTGAACATAGAAGTCAACACTTAGAGGCGACAGTCTGTTTCATGCTAGACGCAATCGTCAGGCCTGACGATTGCGTCTAGCATGAAACAGACTGTCGCCTCCAAGTCTTGACTTCAATGTTCACATTTATATATATATATATATATATATATATATATATATATATATATATATATATATATATATATATATATATATGTATATATATTTATGTATATATATATATATATATATATATATATATATATATATATATATATATATATATATATATATATGTATATAATTGTGGATTTTCCCAGCAATGCCTATTTTATATGTTTCATTAAAGACTGAAAAATTACTGTGATTAAACTTTTTATTCAATTCTTCTTGTATTGGTAAAAGGGATATTTCAGAATATAAAATGTGTCAAGATTGTCCGAATCTTCTATATATACGAGCGATTTCGGCGATTCTATTAGCGATTATCAAGGATGTTTTCTTTTTTTCCTTTTAACTTAATGTGTAGATTTTTATATATGTTTCCATATTTTCATGAGATTTATTTTTTATTTTCCAAACTAGATAGTCCCAATGTTATCGTGTTCATAGATGTTGTTATTGAGTGATGGCTTTTTCTTATTTATGATTAGTGCAGAAAAGAAATCACTTAAACTTAAATAGGAAAAAGTAAATAAAAATCTTCAATGGTTTTAATGAAACTTTTATACATATCTATATATCTATCTATCTATCTATCTATATATATATATATATATATATATATATATATATATATATATATATATATATATATGTGTGTATATATATATATATATATATATATATATATGTATACATGAATATATATGTGAATATATATATATATATATGAATATATATATGAATATATATATAAATATATATATGAATATATATATATATGAACACACACATATACATATATATATGTGAATATATATATATATATATAAACAAATGCTTAGAGGTACAAAATTTATATACTCTTTTTAAAAAAAAGCCTTGAAGACTATTACCATTAATATATATATATATATATATATATATATATATATATATACATATATATATATATATATATATATAAGAGTGTCACGAAAGGTTCTCGGTACGATATATTTTGGAATCCCCCCTTGCTCAGTCCAATAACATTTCACAAACTCTCCAAATGTATGCACACGCGTAAACCTACCAGACTCCATCCGAAACATATTAGTAGAAAATACAAGCATATTAACCTCATCAACAAGTAAAATTAAGATTAAAAATAATGGAAGCCTTAATCATAAAAAAAAGTAAAAGCCAACACTGAATAATATTAACTACAAACACGGCCACCCAGTCCTCTGATCGGAAAATAAAACATCCCCATAACCCTAGGTACGTACACACAACTCATACATCCAGCTAAAAAGTAAAAATAAAATTATTCTTGATAATGGCTAAAAGTATAGCCGAAAGTGCTCGGAATTACAGAACATTTGGACAGTTTCTACACACTCTGTGTCCAGAAAAGAAAACACTTTTTCGAACACAAGAAACGTAAATTATAAACCTCAATAGCAGTACCTTGTCTGTCATCTTTAAAGAAACATGTATAAATGAGGGATTTCTGCCTGATTACACAATATATATATATATGTTTCTGTACGTGTGAGTGAGAATATATATATATGCGTGTGTGCGTCTGTGTGTATGCGTCTGTGTGTGTGCGTCTGTGTGTGTGACAAGCACAACCAAACAAACAAAAAGTAAAACAATAGAATAAAGCAGGCCTTATCCTGAAAACAGATACTGCACAAGTGTCGAAAGCAGAAAATCCAAAAGAACCAAACCATAGAAGAATGAACGGGGGACATATTCCAAGAACAAAGAGGCCCAAGACTTTCCTGTAAAGTATTCTCCAGATCCCATTAATCCTCTATGTCTTCGAATTGGCAATACATTTATATATATATATATATATATATATATATATATATATATATATATATATATCTCCTTCAAAATCAACTTCAAGAGGAATTCATTCTTTTATCATTTCTTCGCCGTTTATTTCTAACTTTTTGGGCGCATATTTTTACTGTTTCTCTTGATCCAATTATTTCCATATTTGTATCTTTCTTTCTTTTTTACCTCATTTTTGACATTATTTTTTTTAAAAAGTTATAGATTTGGGTAAATGATCCCGACAGAGTTCTACATAAATGACAATTGAAAAAAAACGTTCATGCAAGTATAATGTTCCGGAAAAGTATCCGATAATGCATTTCGCCCATTTTGAGCTTCATCAGATCGAAGACTAAAAAGTGAATTGCGTGTGATTTGTGTTTTTATTTAAAATAATGAGATCATATATTTTGCCAAGCTATATATATATATATATATATATATATATATATATATATATATATACAATGATACTTGTTGATCTCACAGTTTCTAGTAAGTCTAATTCTGATTTGGTCACTCCACACCTCCTTCTCATTCTCATCTTCTTCATCATCCTCATCCTCTTATGTGCAAAGCTAAACTCAGAAAAAATAAGAGAACTTAATTTATTGCTTTTTTCCTTTAAATTTTCATTTGAATTTCAGTTTTTGCCTTTTGCATTTTTCCCCGAAATATTCTTTATTTTACTTTTCATTCCTCTGGCTTTTATTACCTTCGGTCTCCCCAGAATTGTTTCTTTTTTATTCTTCTATGTACTTATGTATAAATATACAAATATACGTGGCGTGTGCCTTGGGGATATACCGCGTGTTACAGCAAAATTGTCTAAATCGTATAACTGCAAAAGTGTCCAATTGTTAAATTAAGCTTTGAACCATTGAATCTTAGAAGTGATTAAAGATATCTTACTGGAATTCGCCGGAGTATTTATAACACCATTGACCTCTACTTTGAGCAATAAGAATGCATAATTACACTCTAAGCTTAAAAGCAGTATCGTGATGAAATCGATCATAAACGAAAATAACATGTTCATCATCAATTAATCATAGCTAGGGATCGGAAGCTCATGAAGGATTGAAATAAAGTTCAAATATATTATTCTAGGATAATTGTCCAACTTATTCAAGATAATCTTCGCCCTGTTTAAGCTTCTAACTTTCTGTTCTGGAGTAACAAGTTGCATCACAGGTTTCGCGTACGATTTCATTTTCAAGTCTTTTTTCACTGCTCTTTGGATTGTTATACTAGAAACTCCTTTCTCACATGCCAAACGTTTCATGAATTGAGTTGGATCTTTTCTAATTGATCTCTTTGTCTCTTCCTGTTGTGACCTCAGGATCCGAGTTTCCTATCTTCTTTTTCCTCTTTCTAAAACTTTCAGCGTCCTTTTGATGGTTCTTGAATGGACTTTGAAGCCAGAGTATGAATGTTGGTACCATTACTGAAGGCCTGAATGATCTTTTTCCTCTCACCATTACTCAGTTAGGAAGACAGTGGCGTTGACACTAAACAAATTTAAGCTGCTCTTATTGTGGCTGAATGACTTGTCACTGATTCTTGCGACAAATGATGTTAAGATATATAGTATCACAGCTCATCAGTGTGACTAGACATCCGATTATTTCAAGTTGGGATCGAAACCCGGCCGATTTGGCATCAATCACAGTTTTCTACCCCTAAGCTATCGTCGCACGACAGAGAAAAAGGGAAGTTTTAACGTTTTTACTATGCAAAAGAAGGCCAGTGGCTAGGAGAGCTCGATTCTAGATAAAGAGCATTGCATTAGCAGCAGCAGCCGCTGTTTATAAAATCACTTCTTCCTTTCTGAGAGCTCAATAGAATTATTTCGAGAACATATATATATATATATATATATATATATATATATATATATATATATATATATATATATATACTTACACAAGGATAGCCCTGCGTTCGTCCAGCTTTGTGTAATAGTCTTCTTTGTTATGATTTTTCTCCACTTATCCAGGCATTTGTCATTTTTTATAGTTTCTTCTTCTGACAATCGTAATCTTTATGTCCGTTTGCCTCTGTTCATTCCCAAGTACAAATCTATCATTCCGTCTTGTTCGATTTATTTCTGAACTGATTTTATCTACTCTCCCTTTATACATTATACACATCGTTCCAATACTTTTGATTTAGTCATAATCTGCTTCCATATTTTTCAGCTGAAATGAAGAGACAGATGAAGAAATCGTCGTCTGATTGTTGCGTTCTTCTGATTTTAAAGAAGCCAAACCATTAAAACCATTCGCTACTTATTTTGACTCATGCTCAAAAGTAACCCGCCTACATTTTTTTCTTTCCTTGATCATTCTAAAGTTAAACACTGACTTCTTCATCGCAAATACGAAACTAAACAGTTTAGTTCTTGAATGTACCAATTCACCGGGCGAGACGAGTTGACACAGGTTAAATTCAGTTTACACTAATACCCTTGGAGAAGGTGAAAATACAGTTGCGTACTATGTTATCACCTGGTGTCATGATAAAATATCCCGTCCTTGGCATGCCACGATAGCTAGCTGGAATAGAATACTTGAGAACTAGCGTAACTGCCGATGTAGCAGTTGTCAGATCTATTACCACTAGAGACAGCTTGGCAGAGGACGTAAAATATTTAATTATATATATATATACATACATACATACATATATATATATATATATATATATATATATATATATATATATATATATATATATATATATATATATATATATATAAAAGTGAACATAGAAGTCAACACTTAGAGGCGACAGTCTGTTTCATGCTAGATGCAATCGTCAGGCCTGACGTTTGCATCTAGCATGAAACAGACTGTCGCGTTTTTATTTGAAAATTATATCTAAATAAATATTGTCCGTACGATAACCTAGTACTTTCGAACATCATTGTTCATCTTCAGGGTCAAAATTTTTAGTCAATTTTTTTTAAAAACATTTGCCAATTGTCTTGTAGCGGAATCATGTTGAAACATTTTTTGACAAATTAAATAAACGTTAAAATCCTTTTAATTTCAAAAGACGCGATGATGTAAAAGAAAAGTTGCTGCCAAATTACACACACACACACACACACATATATATATATATATATATATATATATCTGAAGTACTGGTACGCTAGATTATTAAATAGCTAAGAAGATTATGTAGGGTTAATTTTCCAAGTGGAAACTGAATGCTTCTCTACTGGAAATTTTTATTAATACTTTTTATCTGGAATTAAACAGTGGGGAGTGGAATTAGTGGTTCGCTCGTTAATGCGGAAAGAAAGAAATAAAGAAAGAAATAAAGAAAGAAAGAAAGAAAGAAAGAAAGAAAGAAAGAAAGAAAGAAAGAAAGAAAATGAGAAAGATGCAAAAATATAGACTTACGCTTCAATATTTTATGTCTGCATTTCTGGGAGTTATTTACATTATTTCTACGCGGACTATTGACCCCATCTTTGTTATTGTTGTTGTCACAATATTTCGCCCGATGTGTTCTTCTACCATCATCACTATAATCGAGATATCCATGGACATGGAAAAAGGGAATGATCACAATCTACCCTAGAGATTAAATAAAGGGTTCGGAAATTTCCGGAAGATTACCCGGACCGAAGATCACCAGATGACGGCCCGAAGACAAAACGGCCGAAGCATTGTAATAATAACAACAAAGACAGGGAAAATAGTCTGCGTGAAAAGTAATGTAAATATTGGCGGGATATTTGTAAAACGATAATTCATCCAAAAGGTATTATTTGAAGATTCAAAGCTCACTGAAAATTTTTACCAATTCGTATTTATGCAATAAACAAGCATAAAACTTGTATTTTTTAAGGAGAAAAAGATTGGCTAAATCAAAATATGAGATTTTCAAAAAAATTTATTAACACTAAATAACTATGTCAACTGAGCGGGAATAATAATTTTTATATTTCTCCAATTATGATTTTTATTAATAAATAAAAAAATATTCCATTTTGATTTCATCGCATGATTTTATTTATGGGTGAAAATGTTCAATGTTATGATAGAGCATGTAGCAATATAAAAGTGGGCACTAACCAAGTGGTGGTGGTAGGTTTAATGCGTGAACGCAATCATCAGGCCATGTGTACGAAAATTCAGCAATACATAGATAGATAGATAGATATACAGGAACATACTGAGATAGATAGGAACATACTGAGATAGATAGATAAATAGATAGATAGATAGATAGATAGATAGATAGATAGATAGATAGATAGATAGATAGATAGATAGATAGGAACAGAATGAGATAGCTAGATAGATAGATAGATAGATAGATAGATAGATAGATAGATAGATAGATAGATAGATAGATAGGAACAGACTGGAACAGACTGAGATAGATAGATAGATAGATAGATAGATAGATAGATAGATAGATAGATAGATAGATAGATAGGAACAGACTGAGATAGATAGATAGATAGATAGATAGATAGATAGATAGATAGATAGATAGGAACAGACTGAGATAGATAGATAGGAACAGACTGAGATAGATAGATAGATAGATAGATAGATAGATAGATAGATAGATAGATAGGAACAGACTGATTGATAGATAGATAGATAGATAGATAGGAACAGACTGATAGATAGATAGATAGATATGAACAGACTGAGATAGATAGATAGATAGATAGATAGATAGATAGATAGATAGATAGATAGATAGATAGATAGATAGGAACAGACTGAGATAGATAGATAGATAGATAGATGAGAGAGTGGGCGAGTGAGGAGGAAAAGTGAACATAGAAATCAATTTCGGATGGTGACTAACAGTTTCACGCCACACACATTCTTCAGACTATTCCTACATCCAAATTGTTTATCTCTCTCTCTCTCTCTCTCTCTCTCTCTCTCTCTCTCTCTCTCTCTCTCTCTCTCTATCTCACTCTCTCCCTGTATATTTACATATATATACGCACATATATGCAGATAGATATTGGCTACTTTTAAATTTTCTAAAGTTTTTTAATAATTAAATATATAATATTGACATGTTTTTCATTTGTAAATTACATGTACACATGTGTGGTCCCCTGTCTTGCCTCACAGACGCATTTGCTAATATATGGGGCTCGAATTATTGCGCCCTTGTGTTAATTTAATCTATACACGCACACATTAAAGCCTCTAATTTATTAGTTTTGTTTGGATCTTTACGTTTAGAGATAAATGCGTGTGTGCATGCTTGGGCGAATACGTATAAAAAGCTTGCAAATAGTTTGAAATCCATAGCAATAACGATAACGAATCATATGATTTCGAACCACTTTCTACTTGAAGCCATCAACAACACAACGTCTTATCTTGTCTCTTTTGTTGTGGCGAATGCGTGATCCTGATCCGATAAGGATGCACACATCTCCTGCTTATTTGCATGGCATATCTTCCTCTTGAACAACTCCGCCGAGGGCAATTGTATTCCTACGGCCAGCTACAATAACATTTCAAACAAACAATAAACGAATATTAAAGCCTAGATCAATATAAAAGAATCAATGTTCATGTTGTAGTAAGGAACATGAATACAAGAAAATTCGGGGATTTGGTTTGATTTCTTTTAACTTTTCTTCAGTGTTTTTCTTTCATTAGAAAGATATCAAGATTTCTTTCATTTTGCATGCAAAACAAAAAACAAAAATGAAACAAGCAGATGATTACATTTGGCGCCCTTTTTCTTCGCATGTTTTATTATGGCCATTATTTAAAGTAAACTGTCGATACTATTTCGTGTCTGTCAGTGCGTGGTAAGAGTGAATTGGAGAAGGGTGTCCAATACGGGGAGTAGCTTATCTGTATGGAAACCATTCAAAGTTTCGATATCTTCTTCTAGGTAATCGAATACATATCGATGGTTGCTGATATTTTCTGTTGAGTTTTTCTCATATTCTTTGTAATTCCTTTTCAACTTGAGATCGTCAAATCAATACAACACAAACTCGCATGGCAAAATCAGAACAAGTAGATAATTCATAAAAAAAACAACAAACATGAATGACAACAGAAGAGGAGGATCCATTTTGCATGTCTTTATTTTGACCTAGAATTTTCAATAAATATTGGTCAATTTATGTAATTAACATTCCCAACTGAATTAAGTGCATTTCCAAGATAGAAGATTATGTTCAAAATGTTATATAAAATGAATGTTTTATCGTCATTAAGCTATGAACTTAATGTTGTACCCATTGCCCTCCTCTGCTGTTACGTAGGTTCCTAGTTACTTCACTATACATTTAATTTTATGGTAATTGTTCTGATTAGATTTCCATTTTGGTACCTCGTCTTTACGAATTTATGCGCAGTTCTAGAGTGGCGGGGTTGACAGTGCTTGATGTAACCGCAAGTTCTATGCTAATAGCTTCTTCTCTCACACTTCTTGCTTGTGGAATGCTCTTCCGGATTCTTACTTTGCAATCAAAAAGTATTTTCAAAACTTAAATACAATGCTTCTGTCTTTTTAATTCCTGTGTTTTTATAGTTCTGTTTCCTAAATAATACTTTCTTTCTCTCACATTCTTTTAGACTCAGTTAAAAAGGGGCATCTCCGTGGCTTTATTACCTTGCTTGCAGTGAAATTATTTTAAAAAAGGTAGGATTCGGCAGTGTGAATTATTTGTGTATTACTAATTTTTTTTAAAGTTTTGCTCGCTGGCATCTTGCTACCGATGAGAAATGTCCCTAAATACTTTGCAAATATATACCTTTAAATGCATGAGAAAGAGTCAATTTTCTACGTTGTGATGTTGAAGATACATCTAGTCACCTGACTTTCTTTGCAACTATTACCTTTTAAGATCTCGTTTAAAAACGCTTTGATGGGGAAAAACATTTCTATTGTGAAAATCAGACTCAAAAGTTCGTCGAAAACTATTTCACATCAAAACCTGCTGAATTTACTCAAAAATTATCGAAGAGCATCAAAGTGGGAAAAGGTCACGGCAAATAATGGAGAATATATAATTGTATAAAATGTAATTGTACATTTTTGAAGAATCATTAAAATTCTTCCCGATGTACTCCAGAGGACTAATATTTATTTTTGTAATACATATGTACAATTTATCAGGCTGGGTGAGGAATGAATATCATATAAAAATGGAAACCCAATATGCATACTACTATATATACAAGAAACGAAATAAAATGGCGTTAGTAATAAAAAACACAATTCTGAATTGTGTCAGAAATATCAGTTAAGTGGACGAAATTAATGAGGGACTTGGCTGAATTAAAAACCAGTCATTCGACTAACAACACACATAATTACACACTCATTCAGACACAACAACAATTACAAAAGAACACACTAGAAACCCGAAAAGTGTCTGACATCCACCAGACAACTGACACTTCTGGTCACCTAACGGGGGAGAGGGTTGAGAATTAAACTAAAGAAAGTGGGGGAAAATAAAAGGAACCAATGAGCATACAGCCCCTACCTATTTTAACTTAGCGTAAAAAAAAGAAAGAAACAAACAAAAAAACAAACCGAAACTATCCTATTTTGGGCGGGGTACCAATGTTTAATACAAGACTCCCAATATCTTGAGGTCTAGTCACTCTAAATTAGCTCCGTTCACTCGACAGATATGCACAAGATTCACCCACCTTTTGACAAATTCTGATGGAGGGAGTCGTCGCCTTTAATTCCTGATTTTGACCTTAAGCTGGTGCTTAAAAAACAAGATCAGTTGGGAAGAGGTAAACTTATTGCCTCCATAGAATTCCACCAGTCGCGTCGTCCATATCACGACTTGCATATCACCTAGCAAACACAAGAACACATAGTGATCAGCTTAGTCAACGACGGTACCCCATTACTACAAACAAAACTGGCCTCAAGGACAAATAACTTTTCGTGCAGCATGCAAACCATAATTTCTTCAATAAACTTGCGCAACAGGAGTACGACCTTGTAGTGGAAGAAGGCATCGCCCAGGGTCTACACCGACTCAGCACAGTGGACGCAGTTGGGAGACTTTCCCAAGCTAGCTGAAAAATAGGTTTTGCCGACCCAGAGGGCTTGCCGCATCACCAGCCAGGTGAGTGATGATGCCTCAACGTTAGTGAGGCATTTGAACACAGGCGCCCAAATCCATATGCAGCTAACCTCGTGATTCTTTAAATCGAGCTCACCAATCGGACCATCTTGAACGGACTTCCTCACTAACACCTGATATAATGCCTTACAGGACAACGCCTAGACGTCGGTGACACCATCCGTCGCCTGTAAGAGTAACTTGAGAGCTGTTCACGATAGGAGGAAGACTCGCCACAGAGTAAATGTGGGGGGTCCTAATTGCACGAGTGCACACTTCTCAAGAACGGGAAGTTCTTAGTGACGTCTTCTTTCAGAATTGGGCTTTCCAATCCGCTTGCGAACACATCCGTTCTAGGAACGCGTTGCGAAGAGTATATTGACGAATCTCAACGCTAGGCATACCCAGATCGCCTTCAGAATAGCCGCTATATTCGATACCTCAGGGGAGATTAATTAACCTTTTTTAACCTACCCATAACTACAAGCATAATTGTCCTTGGTAAACATGGAGGACAGCTCCGCCTCAGATAAGGCTACATCCCCAGTATCTCAGGATTTAATCGCCATCAAGTTTTTGCAAGTCAAAGTCCACATTACCTCCTGGTGGTTCTTCATTACAATATTTATCGAAGTCACGAAATGGCTTAACATCCGGATTGTTAGTACCCGATCTTACCCCCAAAACGATCTATATCGGGGTCAAGGAGAGCATTCAAATTGCCCGTTAAAACTACCCGACTAGACATCTCGATCCGCCGAAACAAATCAGGCCGCGTCACACGGTAATTGGGTGCATAAACCACAATGAAAGTAGAGACTTATACTTTATGATGACATTCAGCACGCAAAGCCTGTCTGCCGGATCTGCAAAGACAAGAACACACACCGCATTCAAATACTTGCTCACTAGCCAAAAACCCCTACCATCTATCAGAACATGCTGAATAGAGAACAAACCTGCCAGACAAAATGTATTCATGGTCGCGAATTGAAAACCGGGTATCCTGTATACAACATACATTCACACTAAGACGTTGAAGATCGCGAGCGAGACTCGCCCTGCGAGTCTCCGACCTCAGGCCTCGAGCATTTAAACTAGCTCACCAGTGTGCCATGATCAGTCCGACTAGGGTTGGGAATCTGCATTAAACATGGTCAATAAAAGGACATCAACAGCCTCTCCCATTGACCCTTGGCCCATCTCATTCTTGATATAACCTTCTAAGAGAGACCGCCAATGTCCCTGGGATATGTAAGATTTAAAGACCTATAGAGAGAGGAACTGCTTCAGTCTATTAATTTCATCGTTTTCGAAAACTATGATGGTGACTATTGGGGTGAGATTTTTGTATGAGTTGATGGCCCCCTCGACCATACACATGTTTGCGGCACACCCGACCCTGTTCAAGGGTCTTCTACATCTTTATCGCGTAATTTTCTTATATATATATTTTAATTCTTTTATACGGTTCTTAGCTCATTCAGCCTAGGCCTAGGAAATATGTCAGTTTATAAGTTGAGGTGAAAGAAAAAAAAAGGAAAAACCCGGCAAAGTTGTTTATAATTTAGGGGCCGTTTTTGCCTCAATACTTTTTTCTTGGTCATTTTTCTGTCTTTTTTTTAAGCTACTATTTTCTACAGACTTTGTTATTTCTTCTTTTGACAACTGCAAGAATTTTCTCTGTCAATGACTATTCCCTGTCCAGTCGCATATTTCCAAAACTTTGGTAATTCTTTCAGTTTTGCAAACTCTTTTTGCTTTACCCAAATTCACTCTCCGGCAATGACCTTCAAATAACGGTCAATTTTCAAGATAAAATTATTTAATTTAAATCAGCAAAGAATTGTTCTACTGTTTTAAGAAAAAAACAAAGAAATCTTTTTTTTCTTCGCTTCATATTTCAGTTTGTGTTTTTCACCTTAACGTTTTTTTTTGTGTTTTCAAACCTTCCAATTCTTCATTTTTCATTTACATGAAGCCTTTTAATCCTAATTTCATACAACCAGTGTCGCATTCCTTTCATGGTGATTTGGCGGGATAGTAATATGCGTTACCGGAGTGTCTTATTTACTCCAGAATAGGTTGATAAATAAAAAAATTATTTGTGAATCACACCTAATATTTTTTTAAATGACAATGTACATGTGATTTTAGGAAGGTAAAGCTAGGATAGCAGTGAAAATACATCGGTGATAACCTTGGGAAGTGGACAGGGTTGAACCTTGTTTGATTGCAGTATGATTGTTAGGGCCAGAAAGAAGGTACGCACGAGGTACGCTAAATTTTCCTTGATCAACATCAATAAGACTATCTAAGGAATGTGTGAATTTCTTAAAGATATGAGAGGAACGTCAAAGTTTCAAGAATGAATTAAATCCCCGACAACTAGTAGCATCCACGACATTCTATTTATCGTGTATTTTACTTTCACCTACAGCCTTCTCTCCCACTTTTTTGTTTTACTTAAACTAATCTCTTTTGACGAGTATGAATCTGTGCCTTAACATAAATCTGATACGTTAGCGTCTCATCAGCTATTGCTTACTAATAAATTATACATCTATCTGATGTTAATATTTCGTCCCAATTGTTTGTTTTTTTTTCAACTTAACTCATGAGCAATCGTTGATCCTACAGTTTCCTTATTTATTTTATTTTCTATATTCGATATTTTCTTTTTCGTTACTCTTTTGATATTTACCCTTTGTCTGCGATGGCTGACGTGTTTGCGTATCTCAATAGTTGATTTCTATTAGTCTCATTGGTCATTTCCCTTACGCTTCATGTTTTAGACAGTTTTGTTAACGAGTCTGACTAATAACCTTTTTGGATTAGTAGCCGTTCGTGTTCTTTTTTATTGCTAATCTTTTTCAATAGCAATTTTCTTCAGAGTATAACATCCCTGAAGGATGTTAGCTATCAACACTACTGTCTGCTCAGTACTACTTTCTTTCTGGGTTACTTTAAGGCGGTGGTGTTCTTCAGCAGGATCAATAATGGCGGCTTCTTCACTAGCTGTTAATATCTCATCTGGCTTGCTAATGTTGGGGATATTCTCTCTGATCAGTTTTTCAATTTCTTCCGTTCCAAATCGCTGGTGTCGAATGATGTCATAACCGAGTTTGGATGCGCAATAGTAGAACTTTTGAGAATCCTTGATGCCAAAAGGTTCTTGCGCCGACCTGTTCCCAAAAAACGTGATCAAATGAGGGAAATATCAGAATTTACAAAGATCTTTCAGCGTCCCTTTCTGTTAATGTAGAGTTGTTTGTACATTTACTATTTTTCAATTCTTTACTACTTTAAGTCATTTTCTTCGAGATTATTCCAAGTGTTCCTATCATAAGGGGCACTACCGCCACTATAATAAGATCCTGATATTTATCTATCTCTATCGCTCTCTAGCGTATTTCTGTGTTTTATTATGAAACTGATAGATAATTTTGCCAATGTTTACAATAAATAGTTTCGCCCATCTTCTTCTTTATCCGTTTGAATTTCTAAGAAACTTTTGCCGTCGGGAAAACCTCCTGGTGTTCTCCGAATAGGTGATATTATTATTGTGGGTTCAAAACTAGCAGATCGTTCATATATAGCGTATAAAATCGGTATAAGTAACGAGGGAGCCTCATGGGGACGCGTGCATTGATCTCCTGGGCGTGTCGGAGAACTATCCATCAACAACGACCTTCATGGACCCTAACCCTAACCAAGAGGAAGTTCCTAAAAAAAGCTGCTGGGGGGGGGGGGGTTATACCACACCTTGTCAAAAACTTTCGACATATTCTGGGCGATTCCTCTTGCGATGGATTTATGGATCAAGCGCTTCACTGAGTCTAAGCCATTAACACATCAACAATGAAGTTAAAGGAGCGAAATCCATACTGTTTATTGCTGATGATTTTCTTCCTGTTGAGGTTATTGACAACCGTCTTGTTGATGATAGTATCAAAATGTTTGCTGGTGATACTGAGGACGTTTATGGTGTGATATCGCAACGGGGTGGAGTACTCATATAAGAGAATTGATATTGCATAAAATTTTCAGCACTCTTTTCTTTGTTTCTAACGAAGTTTTCCTGTTTATAAATATTTTGTTTAGAATGCATCATTCAGCTTCTCTGTGTTACGTTTTGCTTGTTCTGTTAAATCACTTCCGAGAAATAACATTCCGAAATGCAAAAATGTCCACATTCTGAAATGTGTCTCTTCTCTCAAATACAGAAAGTTGTGAACCTGTTAATGAAGTCCCGTTAATCAAGAGCAAAATGAAAATGGGTTTATTCTAAAATAAATGGACCGATTTATTCAACCATTCACAACACAATTTCACGTCTGACGCTCACTGTAGAATATTTTGCCTTTGAATGTGTAAAATGTCCGTAAAACCAATGAACTCTATTATTCGACTATTCGATGATTGAATTAATGACCCATAAGGCAGTGACATCTACTTGCAAAGAGACGGGAATGGATATTCTGCTTGTGCAGCAGATGTTTAAGAACCATTACAGTTTGCTTTAATGACTTCATCAATTTTGAAGGCAATTATTCTAAACGGTTTAGACCTGTCAGAAAGAACGGCTGTTATTGTCAATATTCAAGGTTGGGGGAGCAGAAATTGAATTCACAAAGCAAAATTAGACAAGAAAAGGAGTTGTATTCAAACTCCCAATGTAGAATTGTTATTTCAACAATTTTATATCTTTATATTGATTCATATTATGCCTGTCTTCAAATAATGACATTTTTGTAATAAATAATATATAATGATACACTGCATTCTAGTACACAGTATAAAAAGTATTTATATAAATATTGTATATCATTTTCAATTAATATATATATATATCCACACTGTGTGTGTGCATATATTTACATATATATATATGCGTGTGTATGTGTGCATATATATATATATATATATATATATATATATATATATATATATATATATATATGTCATTCACAGACAGTACTGTTTCGCTGTATCACAGCTTCTCAGTGCGACTAGACATCCGAATGCCTCAAGCCAGGATTGAAACACCACTGATTTGGTGTCAGCCAGAGCTATCTTCAATCGGTAGAGTTACACAACTAAATCTAGCGGTTTGGTTTTTGCTAATATAAACAAATGCCAATCAGCCAAAGTGCTCCATTCATTTTACTGAAGAGCTTTGCATTAGTGCAGGTGGCTGCTGTTTATAGAATTAGCTTATCACTCAACAGTGCTCAATTGAAATGTATTTTCAAGAGGTAAATTATGTCATTCACAGACAGTATATCTATATATATTTAAGGCATTTTTATGTTTATACATTATTTTTATAGATACAAATATTTAAGTAAATGCTCTATTTTATAATAAACAGTATTAATAACATTTTCCAGCCTAAATGTCCGAGAAATTTTCAGAGCCGAGTTTGAATTCCAGTCGAATCCATTACATTCACTTATGTGCTATAACCTTTGGGAAATGTATTATGCCTCTTCTATGGGTAAATAGCAGGACAGACTGGATGTCAGCTGGTCTAGGAGAAGGACAACTCTGAATTCAAAAGCTGCAGAGGGTCGTTTGGTGACCTTGTGGCACATAGTGCACCAGGTCCCTCTATTCAGCCCGTCAAAAAGTATGGTTGGTTCTGCACAAACCCTTCCCCACTATAATCAAATCATATATGATGGAGTCTGGCTGTCAGTTCCTAGGAACTGAGCTGCTTGACCCTCATACGTCGAATACGACGTATATTATATATAATTGTACAAATTACATTATGATATGGACAATTATTTCAATATATTTATTGTTATACGTTATTTATATAAACAAAAATATTTAAGTAAATGCTCTGTTAAACGGTATTAACAACATTTACCGGACTGAATGTCCGAGAAATCACACAGAAAATATGGGTCCTCCGACAGGAATCATACATGTGTCCTACACGGAACCTGTCGTATAGCCAGACGTGCTATAGCATTTTAGCAAGGTTGAATTACAGTTTTTAAACTACAAATTTCCCATGATTTTCCTCGAACGTTCATATCTGCACGAAGCGTATCTTAACGTAAACAAATATCGTGATATATTATGAAATGGACTAAATCCGACAATATAATTTAGTATATTTATTATTATACGTTATTTTTATATAGACACAAATATTTAAATAAATTCACTGTTTATAATAGTTATATAGATGTTGATAATACAAACAGAGAATTTACTGAAATAGTTGTCTATATAAAATAACGTATAACAATAACATATATTAATATATATATACATACGCACACACACACAAACACACACACACACACACACACATATATATATATATATATATATATATATATATATATATATATATAATTACACTACCTCTCATTTGAACTATACTTAGAACTAAATAGTTTATCTGATAAAGATAATCTTTTATCTTTGTTGGGATTCGAACATCGGTTGTTGGTTTTCCTGGTGAATTTAAAACCATCCCCGAGCTATCGGGCTTTTCGCGACTAACCATTATCTTTTGAATTAATGTGTATCAAGATTTAAAGTTTTGATCCATTGAACTCAAATCTTGTGGAATTAAACAATCCAATATCACAATGTATCCAAAGTCATCATTCACAGACTGTAGCTAAAGGACAGTTGCTCGAAAGTTCTTAGCTCGACACACTTCATAAAATCGTACCAAACATCAGATCCTTTAAACCCTTCCTGATCGGCCCGAAAACGTTTCTTCACGCCCACTTAATATATAACAATTGCAACACAAGTAACAGTACACACACACACACACACACACATTTCAATGTCCACTCGGATTAGGTTTTACGAAAAATGAGATTAGACATATCGAAATTGCTACATATTTTTCGGGGATATTCTATGAAAATATATGTGTTATCTTTAGAATATCACACTTCATGTGAATTAGAATTATTTCATTCAAAATAGAAAGTTTCAATGTTTACGAAATACAGCAGCATTTATTAACCATTGCTATGTAGTCTGTTTTGTGGCTAAGATATTTACCTATTTTTCCCCAGAGCCCGATAAAGTCGATTTTCGAATATCAAACGCTGTTTTTTCAACACAGATCGACGATTCTTAAATGCACAATTAACACAACACTATCTTCCTTTACCAATGTTTTGCCTTATGCCCGAGGAAACTCTGCTTAATATATATTAAGTAACATAAGTAATTCGAAAAGTAACATTATCCTACTCGGTTTCAGTATTTTTTATTCGAGATCATAAAATCTACAACCCCACATCAAAGTTAATTGCGAACTTCATAACTTTTTCAGTTGTATATTAAGGCTTCAACACTTACACATTTTTTTAAAATTAAGAGTTGTCTTTCTCCTAGACCGGTTCTCTCTGCTTTGCTATTTCATCTATAGCTGAAGGGAGATGGATACATTTTCTTCTATTTGTCATGTTCCTTCAGGACGTTGCTGATCATGGCTCTCCACAATTTCCTATCTTTTGTAGTTCTTAATAAAATCTGTCTTTTTGTTATATCTCCTAAACCGTGTACCAGCTCTCTAGGTAGGTTATGGCTGTTTCCCTCTGTTCCTGTTGACTTCAATTTGTCCTGTGAGCATCAAATTTTCTAAACCGTCTTTCCTCATTATGTGCCCTAGAAATTTCAGCTGTCTCTCTTCATGATGTTAAGTATAAGTGTCCTTTTTGTTTCCGTTTTCTTTAAAACTTCGTCATTGCTCACATGTCCGGTCATCATCCTTCTGTAAAACCACATTTCTATTGCTTTATCTGTGAGCATTCGTGGAAATATAAAAGGACTGATAATATATAACAGATCAGTAATATATTTGTTGCTTCTAACGATTTTTTCTCTATCTTAATACTTTGCATAGCTTTTGGAAGGCAACTTTGCCTATCTCAATGCACCTTTGGATTTCAGTTTCGTAATTTCCGTCCTCTGTTAAAATATTTTATAAATATTTCAATTGTTGTACTTGTTTGATTTTTGGTTTCTTCAATTTGAAATGTAATTTGCATGTTGAGCTAAAACCATGCTTATTCTGTCTTCTTGAAATTTTGTTCTTTCTTCCTTTCTTCCTTTCTTCTCGCTTTTCCTCTTCACTATCTTCTGTTAGAGTTCTTGTACTTTCTTTTCAGGGTTTGCTATCAACATCTGCATATCTTATGTTGTTAAGATTTTGACTGCAAATAATGAATACTAATAGGACTTCTAATTCTCTCAGAATCGCCTCGGTGTATAGTTTGAATAAGTCTGGTGAGAAGGCTCATCCTTGTCTTACATCCTTTTCCACTTTTGTATATCTACTGAATTAAATTTATTTCCCAAATGTATTTGTGCAAAAGTAAATCTAAAGGTCCCAGCAGTAATTCGAACTTATGGCTCTGCTTTATTTTTCTGATTCGCTTACAGCTACACTATCCGCATTTACACAATAAAATAATATAATATAATGGAAAATAATATAATATAAAATAATATAATATAATGTAAAATAAAATAAAATAATATAAAATAATATAAAATACTATAAAATACAATAATAAAATACAATATAAAATAATATAATATAATATAAAATAATATAAAATAATATAAAATAATATAATATAAAATAATATAATATAATGTAAAATAAAATAAAATAAAATAATATAATATAAAATAATATAATATAATATAAACTAGTATAATATGAAATAATATAATATAAAATAAAATAATATAATATAATATAAAATACACTAATATAATATAAAATAAAATAATAGAATATAAAATAAAATAATATAATATAATATAATATAATATAATATATTATAAAATAATATAATATAATATAAAATAATATAATATAAAATAATATCATATAAAATAAAATAAATTAATATAAAATAATATAAAATAATATAATATAATATAAAATGATATAATATAAAATAAAATAATATAATATAAAATAATATAAAATACTACAAAATACAATAATAAAATACAATATAAAATAATATAATATAATATAAAATAATATAAAATAATTTAAAATAATATAATATAAAATAATATAATATAATGTAAAATAAAATAATATAAAATAATATAATATAAAATAATATAAAATACAATAGTATAATATAAAATAATATAATATAATATAAACTAGTATAATATGAAATAATATAATATAAAATAAAATAATATAATATAATATAAAATACACTAATATAATATAAAATAAAATAATAGAATATAAAATAAAATAATATAATATAATATAAAATAATATAATATAATATAATATATTATAAAATAATATAATATAATATAAAATAATATAATATAAAATAAAATAGTATAATATAATATAAAATAAAATAATATAATATAAAATAAAATAATATAAAATAAAATAAAATAATATAATATAGTATAAAATAATATAATATAAAATAAAATAAAATAATATAAAATAATATAAAATAAAATAATATAAAATAATATAATATAATATAAAATGATATAATATAAAATAAAATAATATAATATAAAATAAAATTATATAATACAAAATAATATAATATAATATAAAATAATATAATATAAAATAAAATAATATAATATAATATAAAATAATATAATATAAAATAATATCATATAAAATAAAATAAAATAATATAAAATAATATAATATAATATAAAATGATATAATATAAAATAAAATAATATAATATAAAATAAAGTAATATAATATAAAATTATATAATACAAAATAATATAATATAATATAATATAAAATAATATGATATAAAATAAAATAATATAATATAATATGAAATAAAATAATATAATATAATATAAAATAAAATAATATAATATAAAATAAAATAAAATAATATAATATAATATAAAATAATATAATATAATATAAAATAATATAATATAAAATAAAACAATATAATATAAAATAAAATAATATAAAATAAAATAATATAATATAAAATAATATAATATAATATAATATAAAATAATATAAAATAATATAAAATAAAATAATATAAAATAATATAAAATAAGATAATATAAAGTAAAATAATATAAAATAATATAATATAATATATAATATAAAACAATATAATATAAAATAATATAATATAATATAAAATAAAATAATATAATATAAAATAATATAATATAAAATAATATAATATAAAATAAAATAATATAATATAAAATAATATAATATAATATAAAATAAAATAATATAATATAAAATAAAATAATATAATATAATATAAAATACAATAATATAATATAAAATAATATAATATAATATAATATAAAATAATATCATATAAAATAAAATATTTAAAACAAAAATAATATAATGTAAAACAACAAAAAAGTGTCTTATACAAAAATTTCACTGTTACATATTAAACTCTTGTTAAGATGAAAACCAATTTCTTCTTTTTTTTTAATGTTTTCTTCCATTACATTAACTGCAATGCTGAAATAATTATCTAATAGTGATAAAAAAAGTTATTTATTCAACTTTACACACCTTTTCCCTCTCTCCCTACATTATCATTCACCGTATTTAGAATGCAAGTATTTAGCGATCGATTTAATTAACCAGTTCAGATGACATACGCATTTCGTCCAGAATGCAGTTGGTACATTCCCCGTACAAAAGTTATTTCCACCTTCTAATCTGTTTTCCTTTCTCATCCGTTGGTCTTTCCTTTTGTCCAACATGTCATAGCGGACACCCCATAAAGACAAAGTAGGTTTCTCCTTTCAAATTCAGCCCAGTACTTGCAGAAAATATCAGTCCAGATTCCTGTTCCATTATTCAAGACCAAACCGTCTGCCGTTAAGTGAATAAACTACTTCCTTCCCGGCGAGCCATTAGCGCGCTACCCCCCTTTATTTCTCTCGCTCGACCAACTCGGCCGTTTCTCTTTAGCCACCGAGCCCAGCTGGTCTGACTTGGTCCGTCCTCTTCCCAGGATGTCCAGATCGTCTTCCTCTGCATCATTAAGCCTATCACGTGAGACGTGGGACGAAAGCTGGCGATAATTGCCCACTTATCTCTTGTGTGTGTTACACGAAATAAAGTTGAAAGCCAGTTCGCCGCGGACAGTATGGCTTCCGGTCGGCAGGTTCACTTTATTGTCATCACTCGGAAGTAACATGATGCGTATTTCAGATGCGCAGTTGATTAAGCAGACGCAACTGTGATGCTTCGATTTTGTCGTCTGCTCGGATTTTTTCTCTTATCTTCAAAAGTGTCAACGGCTAACAACATGCACAATCATAATAGTACAACATCAACAGAGACACGAACAGCATGAACATAATAATAATAATAAAGAAGAAGAAGAAGAAGAAGAAGAAGAAGAAGAAGAAGAAGAAGAAGAAGAAGAAGAAGGAAAATCGGTACTGATAATCTGATAGAATTATGCAGAAATTATTTTCATTCACAAGTAAATTTTGTGTCGTAAAGTTGGAGAAATCAGGATTATTACACATTATTAACTTTCAATGCAGGCCTATTATCCCGCACTGGTTTACTCCTGCCTTAAAAGATGACTCAATATTTGGTATAATTCCTACGAGAATCTTTTCTCGGAGAATCATTTATTGCTAAAACTTTGCCTTCTTACCTACGGCTGATACGTTCGAACCTTGGTAGATTTCCAGTCTAAGATCTTGCTCTAGATTTGTTTCTTTTATTATACACAAAAATATAAAAACAAAGTGAAACATAGCGCTGTTAACTAAGACAAGATGTTTTCTTTTGGCATTTATTTATGACAATGTCTGTAAAATAGTGCAAAAAATGACACGCTACACGGTAGATTTCAAATTATATTTTAATGATTCAATGACAAACAAAAAATGTTATTAATAAAAAAGAAATAATTCAAGAAAACGTAAACTCAGAAGAGTTAAATACATACATATATATATATATATATATATATATATATATATATGCAACATATATATATATATATGTTCGTGTGTGTGTGTAAATACATCTTTGAGTATGATCTTACGTCACAGCTGTGTGTGTACAATAGTAATAGGTCACAAGTCAAATTCCAAGTCAAAGCCAACATATCTAATTTTCAAGAAAATCCGATACAACATAAAACCGATTAAATCTGAAAAACATTGAAGATGACGAAATTGGCCCCATTAACATGCAGAATAGTAAAAAATAATTAAGTTGAAAATAAATTAACAATTCTAAAATTTAATGCTTATTTATTTGGCTTAATCATTCTAATTTTAAATACAATTCTAATTCTTTCATTCTTATTCTAATTCTAATTCTTATTCTTTAATTCTTATTCTAATTCTAATTCTTATTCTTTAATTGTTATTCTAATTCTAATTCTTATTCTTATTCTAATTCTAATTCTTTCATTCTTATTCTAATTCTAATTCTTATTCTTTAATTCTTATTCTAATTCTAATTCTTATTCTTTAATTCTTATTCTTCTAATTCTTATTCTAATTCTAATTCTTATTCGTTAATTTTTATTCTAATTCTTATTCTTTAATTCTTATTCTAATTCTAATTCTTATTCTTTAATTCTTATTCTAATTCTAATTCTTATTCGTTAATTTTTATTCCAATTCCTATTCTTTAATTCTTATTCTAATTCTAATAGTTAACTTTAATTCTAATTCTAATTCTTATTCTTTAATTCTTATTCTAATTCTAATTCTTATTCTTTAATTCTTATTCTAATCTTAATAATTCTAATGTTACTGACATTTGTGGTAATCATACTTTCAATTTCTCCGTTGCTCAAACTCCCAATGGATTTCACTACTTTTCCCTAATAATTCTGGTCAACGTGTTTCTTTACTTAATTTGTTCCTTACCTCCTCTCTTGGTTCTTGTCAAACATTGCAACTCTATCCACATGGAAATTCGGATTACGCTGTGGTATCTGTTGATATTTCGATTGAGTCGTCTGTTAGAAAAGAAACCTCTATTCACTTCTTTCTGTTACCAGCAAACTGATTGGGATTATTCTCAACCTTCGTATAGAGAATTGTGCCACAGAGGTTTGTTCTTGGTTTAAAGCCGTGACTCCTGGCAGCTTTGTCATAATGTGTTAAATAAGTTTTATATTCCTCTTCTCTTCCATTCTTTGAGAAATTAACATCTACTGATCAAGCAGTATGCTTTGCTTGTAATTTCTCTTCAAATTCTTCGTTTATCTGGAATCTCTTTGTCAGTCTTTCCACTTAGAACTGAATTTCTATTTTGTGATATGCATATAAAAAATCCGTCCATGGTTTCTGATATCATCTCTACAGTGGATCATCGCAAAGCATGTGAATTTGATGGTAACTCTGCAATAGTCCTTAAGAAAGTATGCTCCGGACCCGACTCCTGTTCTCTGTAAAATCTGCAGTAAATTGCTTGCTGCTTCTTACTTCCTGCTTGTTATAAACCTTCTTCTCTAATTCTAGTTTTAAGAAGTCAGGCTAATTTTCTGATCATTCTAACTATCGGACAATGAACCTTTTTAAGTCCTTTTGGGTAGAGCTACTTATTGCTTTCACTTGCAACTTAGAGGCGGGACAATTTTGAGCTCTTCCTTGCAGTGCTACCCGGAAACTCCCAATAATGTTACATAGTCCTAATGCGTCTTGTGAAGTAGATAGAGATAGTCTTGAGTGCGCCAACCACAAAAGTGACAACTTGAGATGCTGCTCCAAATATTTCTCTGATTTGCCCTGCAGGTCATGGTACTTCTTATCCCAAAGTAAATCATCAGATTTAATCCATCTTTTGTTCTTCTTTATAAGTGTGTCATAACACCGCAATTGCTCTCCAAGCGCTTTTTAACACGTCTATAATAATAATGATTACTATTATTATTAGTAGTATTATTATTATTAGTAGTAGTAGTAGTATAAGTAGTTTTATTATTATTATTATTATTATTATTAGTAGTAGTAGTAGTAGTAGTAGTAGTAGTATTAATATTATTATTATTAGTATCATTATTATTATTTGGGATTGAAAAACATTTTCAGAAGTAGGCTATGAACTCTTCAGAATCCATGTGATTGAAATGTCTTCCGACACTAAGTCTGTAGTCAAAACAAAATAAGATCTCTTTAATCCGGAACGAAAACACAATTGTCATCAAGAAATGCAAACAAATGCAAGATCCTTACACCGAATATATAGTTGAATGTTTATTCGTTCAGAGTTTCTGTCGTTGACTCTAATCTGTGGAGATGTGATGCTTGTGGCTTGGGAAAAGTGTCCCGACAGTCAGAGCTAGCGGAAATATCAGCATCTGTTTTGAACAGGATGTGTAAAGGGTAACATGAATAAGATTTTAGGCATCTGGTGTAGATTGAGAAAAAAAGTTTCCTTTCTTGCTGATAAAATATAAATAAATCAAGTGAGACAAACTGACAAGGAGTAAACTGAGGAAGAAAGCGGGTGGGGGTCAATAAATGATGCATTTCATTCATTCAAGGAAACGAAAGAATGACAAAAATGAAATAATTTGATCGAAAGGAAGACAAAACGAAGAAAAAAGAACTGGAATAATTATTGAATAAAATGGAAGAAAAATAATAACATTCAAAAGATAAAAATTGTGAAAACTGAATAAAAAAGAAAAAAATCAATGTATAATTAACCGATATTTGCATGTGAATTTTTGAGGTAAGAAATTATTATTCTTATATAATGATTACTTCAGATCTATATCTATACTCTCTCTCTCTCTCTCTCTCTCTATATATATATATATATATATATATATATATATATCCAGTAGCGGCCATAATATAAGGAACGGAAACAACAAAGACATAAATATTCGTATTACTTAAAAAGTAATGCATGATTAGCCATGAAAGTTTTACCGAATAAAGATTAGAGTGTAATGCATAAATATTATACAAAGTTACAAAAATGTACATAATAGTTTTATATATATATATATATATGTATATACATATATATATATATATATATATATATATATATATAGAGAGAGAGAGAGAGAGAGATAAAAATATATAGATATAAATATAATAGCAATAGAGCATTATAATAATAATCAAGAAAAGACCTTAAAGACCCATTCCGGTTATAATTTATTCCGTGAATATATATATATATATATATATATATATATATATATATATATATATATATATATATATATAACCAACGACAAACCATTTTACATAGCAATATCTTCCAACCGCCCGCCACCAATAATCAACCAGATCCGACTATCATTTAAGGTTATGTTATCTGACAATTCTTGTAATAAAATCATCTTGAACGGACCTCCAAAAGCAAACAAAAAAAACAAGCATCATTTACCAATAGCAAATAGGCAAACAGCGCAGCCTTTTCTAAGCATATATACGAGAACTTAAAAACAAAATGCCCCAAAAATATCATGAAAAATAAGGAAAACATCAATCTACAAAAAATTCCCAAACTGTAAATTTTGTCTGGAAGTGAAAGTATCTGTAATAGGTATCCCGGAATCGAGCTTATAGCAAATACAGATATGAAATCAAATTTCCCCTACATACAACACAGATAATGTAACATACATTTTTGACAAATCCAATATTTTAAGCTAAACAAATAAGGTAACAAACGCCACAAAGGAAATATAACCAAATTAAGTAAATAAACAATAAACAAATTCACAGGCTAAGAATACACGTATAACCAGAACTAATTAAATTTAATAATAATATCCAAGAAGAGATAACGAATAAATAAACAATATTCTAGTAATCAATAATAAGTTAATAATATTGTCCAACAATGATTTTGATACAGAAAAAAGAAGGAAGTTTTCTATGGTGTTTTTGTAGATCATGAAAATGAACTCCATTTTTCACGGAATGATTCCAGTTTTTTGTAATTTACAAATTTAATTTCTTTTCATCGGAAAATTTAGATTTATGAGTATATGTATAGGTATTAAACATGTTCATATAAACGTTTCATTTCTTTTAAAATATCTAAGAAAAAAACAAGCTTATTTATTAAAAACAAAATTTTTACTAAAAGTGTTTCTTTGCTGGTTAGGCGTACTGTGGACGCGAGGGTGGACCTTGTCCGTACGAATGCTGAGTGCCGGTTGATCGTGGCCGATATTGCTGTGAAAAGTAGTTCGTTTCGAATCGTGGCGGTTTATGCGCCCAATGACCATGAGGAGCATGTCTCGTTTTTTCGGCAGTGGGGGTCGTTCATGGTGGATTTAATGCACCTAGTCTTAATGGGGGACTAAAATGCCCTCCTGCATCCCAAGTTAGACAGGGTGGGCATCTAGCGGGAGGTCGGACGATCGTAGCTTGGTTGATCTGATCGGCGAATTTGGTCTCATCGATAGATAGCAGGTCGATCATCTAAATGGAGAGATGTGGACGTGGGCACGTAAGTATCCTTCTACCCGGGTGGCTAGCTACCTGGATAGAAATTTAGTCAGAAGGGCCAACATTGATATATCAGATTGTTCTACATTCCACTGGTTAGACTATTCGGACCACAGACTCGTATGTGCCCGGGTGGCATTAGATTTTAGGCCTAGAATGGCTGGCTACTGGAAGTTCAGTCTATCTTTACTAAACAGACAGACTTTCCAGAAAAAGCTAACGAGAGTAGGACAGCGGGAAATAATGGGGGGCGGTTATCGGGAATAGGTGGTGGAGGAGGTTTAAGGATAGGATTTGGTCCTTCACCACAGAGTTTAGCAAACGGCTCTCACAAGAAGGTGAAGGCTCTTAAAGATAGCCTTTACTGTAGGGGTATACTCTGAGGTCGACAAACGGCATGTGCAAGGCATTTCGGCGGCATTTCGAGAGCCGGTTTACCAAGGAGCCTGGTCTCTGTGATTAAGAGTTTCGCAGCTATTTGGTTGACTTTCCTCGGCTTTCACCGACTGAAGCGGCTACCTGCGAGGGAAAGGTCACGGAGGGCGAGGTCTAGGCGTCATTGAAGAAGGTCGGCAGAGGCATTTCGCCGGGAATGAATGCCCTATGAAATGTACTTGAGGCTGTTGCACATCTTTGTCCCGATTTTGACTGTCGTGTTCAACAACTGGTTCCGCCAGGGGTCCGTCCCCGACCAGATCTCCGGGGGTATGATCACGCTGTTGAAAAAGGGCAAGTGTGTTGGGTGGGATTTAGCTGATTATAGGCCCATAACTCTTGTAAACACAAAGATTTTAGCCAAGAGCCTGATGGACTTTTGCAGTCAGTTGCCGAAACTCTGTTGGGACCTGAGCAGAGACTTGCGCTGTGAAGGACCAAACAATTCAGTTCAACCTGCACCTGGAGGGCATAAAAGACGATGAGCAAGCTGCGCGGATCAATTTGGATCAATCCAAGATATTTGATAAGGTTAACTATAGATGCCTCGCTGCTGTCCTGCAGGCCGCTGGATTCGAACCCGACTTCTGCCGGTGGATTAGCTTTCTGTATCGCTACCCTAGAGATGTGGCACCACTGAACGGGAACCTGTAGCGTGCTTTTGCATTGTCTCGGTCGGTTCGTCAGGGTTGTCCACTGTCGCCCCTATTTTACGCTTTGGCATTGAAGCCTCTCCTTCGCCGGTTAAGTGACAGTGCGTGCAGTCGGCACCTACGTGGAATCGCTGTCCTTGGTGGGGCTCAAGCCAGGTTTTCTGAGTACGCCGATGACGTATCTACTTTCGTGTCGTCCCGCAGTGAAATCGAGATGATACTGAAGGCCTTTGAACGGTACGAAAATGTTACAAGATCCAAAATTAACCGCGAAAAGTCTTCCGGAGCCCTTTGGTTGGTCGGACGTACCGGTCCGCATTCTCGCAGTGTGGTTTGGTCCCGACATCCTGCTGGAGAAAAATTGAAGTACAGTCAAAGGTCGGCTGTTTGTACTTGGCATCAAAGGAGTTTTTCCGTGTATGGCAGGGCAGAGACGTGTGTCACGTACGTCTTTCCTATTGACCTTTAGCGCTTGTCTGTACTCCTTATCTGTAAGCGGCATAAGAAGGCACTCGAGCACTTGGCACCCTTCGTTTTTTTGGAGGGGACGCAAGCATCATGTCGACAGAGAAGTCTGTGCACAAAGTTCGTGTCATGGCGTCTGAGAACGCCGCACTTGGAGATTCACAAAATCGCCTCGGGACTGGCTTTCCTACGCCGCGCTTCCCTTACCTTATTGTCATTCCTCCCATTGTGCGGGCTGAGCGCCGTCGTAAGCTCCGGGATCAATCGAGTTTTCTTCGCGAATGTCGATCGGCCTTGAGGGTTAATTCTCGGGCTATAAGGGTCTTCTATCGTGGAATAGTGGAGGATCCACTACGCAACCGGCTCGCTTTATCAGCGAATGAGTTTCTCTGGTTTTGGTAATGGGCGCCAGCGGCAGATTACCTCAGCAACCCTGAGTTTTCTCTTACCTGGCGACTGGTTCAGAATAGGCTATCTCCCAATGATAAGGCCTTCATATGGGGTTTAGGGGATTTACCACACTGTAAACGATGTGACCTTTGCATAGAAGAAATGGCTTCACAGGCCTTCTCCCATTTTCCTGGGGTCCGCCTTCTATGGGACCATGTCGGCGCGTTGACGGCTCGTATTGCCCCCGAAAAGCTCGTGCTCATTGATCGTGTGTACGCGTGTGACAGTATGCTGCCCCTGTATTCTGGGGTGAAACGGATGGGATTTTATCGCTACTCGCCACGGCCCAAATGGTGATTTAGACGACGCGACAGGAATAAGCTTGAGAGGCAACCGTCTTTCCCATCAAGATCTAATCCGATTTTTTGAGCATAAGCTCAAGATGAAGATTAGAACTGATTGAAAACGTTTGCTTTCGAGAGATTTCAGCGAAAGGTGGGTGACTGAGGTGAGTTTGGTTCGTATGAATGGGGCCAGCCTTGATTTTCTTTTTTACTTACCTAAGTCATATCGGGGTGATTTCCAGTGGAGCCCTCTCCTGGTTATTTCTTTTGTGTACCTAGTATGTGAGTAAGTGTTGTTCCCGATCTGTTCCTGGATGAATCTTTGGTTATGATGCAAGTTGAGATTCCCAACCCCTCCCCAGTTTATTTTTGCCCACCCAACATTTTTTCATCTCGACTGGGTCAGCTTTCTTTCCTTCCCATGTCCGTATTTATTTTCTCACTTCCCTCTCCCTTGGCGAGAGAGCCTCCTGTTTTTTTTTGTTTCTTTTTAAGGCAGATACAGCGACCTCTGTTTTCAGGGTTGGCAGGGTTCAACACACATCAGTTATCTTTATTTTGTTTATTTTGATATTTAGTTTCTTTTGGGGTTCATCATCTCCCCTCCTATTGTAAATCATCCATAGATTTTTATGTATAAAATTTTTATGATCATGAAATTTTAGTGTCATGGGTGCATTTTTTAGGTTCCTGGGAGTATGCAGTATTATGTTATATGGAGGATTGATTGTTGACGGATAATTTCTTGCGGTGAATGTGTAAATTGTAATGAGTGAATGGGTCGTGATTCGGATTAGCTAGGTATAAGACAGTATGTGATGCAGTTCAATTTACATTATTGATCCGACGTGAAACTTTCGGATAATAACTGTGACATTCTTCTATTTATTGAACAATTCATTTCATGCCACATTGACTAAAAAACCTACCAGTACAAAAGAATTCACCTATTAACATATTAGTACAAAAACGCACAATCTTAAAATTTAAAAATTCAACCTCAGCGTTGTGACCGCACGCTCCAAAATTTCTTACAATTAACAATAACACATTTTTAAAACATCTTTCGGATTACACCTATTCTTTCGTTGTCCTGTTATTACCTGGATGTAAAAATACAAATATATTTTCATACCTGATTATATCTGTATGTACAGATGAAAGCTTGTAAACATTTTTAAAAAAAGACCTTATGCAACTGGAATTTATAAACAGGGATCATAACATTCATCTACAGCTTCGGGGTTAATGTCATTTATTAAATTTGTTGCGAAGATGTATTCTCGCCATTTATATCATTAACTTTAATATCTGTTTTTTGTATGACTTATTCATATATATATATATATATTATAATATATATATATAATAGGAAAAGAGTTCGTTTTCATCTTTCATTTTTTTGTATTTTTAATTATGCCAAGTTATATTCAGCTAAATGTCTTTAGACCAATACTTTTGTTCTGTACCACGAAGAATGTTTTCATATATATATATATATATATATATATATATATGTGTGTGTGTGTGTGTGTGTGTGTGTGTGTGTGTGTGTGTGTGTGTGTGTGTGTGAACAAATATAATTCATATATATAGTTATTTTTAATGTAACTATAACAACAGAGATATTTCGATTTCATTTTTGCCTTGAAATACGTCGACAAAATCTAAGATTTTTCCAATTGTCATTTTATACCTATATATATATATATATATATATATATATATATATATATATATATGAAGAAATTTAGTTTTAAGGTGTTCTATATTTATGGGATAAAGTGCTCAATATCAGCGATAGAGCTTATGTAAATATAAATATAAAATAAATAAACAAGTCACTTCCGCATAAATTGCCGCCAGAATAGATTACCGACAATGCACCACTGACCCATATATATAAATAGTCGAGGAAATACACAACATTCGCGGACTGACGATTGCGTCTAACATGAAACAGCCTGTCGCCTCTGAGTGTTGACTTCAATGTTCACTTTTATATATATATATATATATATATATATATATATAAACATATATATATGTAATGTTTAAAATTTAGCTTATTAATAAGGTAAAGTGTTCAATATTGGAGATAAATCATTTATAAATATAGCCTGTATGAACAAAGCAACAACATTGAGCGAAAAATTTCAGAACACTGTTTTGTGAAAGTCAGTTTTCCACCTGGAACGTTCTTCAGCCTAAGTGCCAATACTCCTTTAGCAGGTTGTATATATAGTTCACTGGTAGATTAATGTAAATGGTGAAAGAAGAAAAGTCGCCTTTCCCAATTATTTTGTCCAGAGCTAATACTTAGCCTTATTTTTAGTTATTACCTTTACATTACGTCTTATTTATATATTTTATTATTCTTTATTATTTTTAATTAATTTATTTGTTTTGTATATTTTTCTTTCGCTTATTTTTCTTTTGTAAGTAGGCCAAAATCACACCAGGTGCAATATAAAATTATAAAATACTGGCGAAGATCAAATCTATTCGGCAAAAAGTAGAAAGTATGAAAGGAAGGGGGATAAGTGAAAACAGTTGACGAAATCATAGGGGATCATGGCGAAATGGTATTCTATATGCACGAGTCAAGATTGTCTATAGAACGACGGAAGATTGTACATTGTCTAATAATCCTAAAGAAATTAAAAATGAAGAAATTTTTTTAAAATCAGAATATAAATCCTAAATGTACAGAAAACCAAACGATAAACCATTTTCATACGCACTTGAACATTTCACCCAGAAAAAATAATCAAAAGTTTCCTACTGTCTGCCATACGCAGATTATAGGACAAACGAAAAGATTTTCAAAAATTGAGTATGTAATTGCGTTAAAAGTCAACGGTTCTTCGGTAAAATATAAATTTACACCTAATGGAAAGAAAACATTCAAGAAAAAATACAAACAACAAATGGTTCAATCCAAATATAACAAAAAATTAAAAATAAATATAGGCAAAACTTTCATGAAACACATCGACAAACATTTCACAATGACAAGCACAAAATAGTAAAAGAGAAATATTCTAAATCCCAGATATGACTGCAGCGAAAGTCATGCGAGAAGTTAGGAAAAAATCAGAACCCCAAAAGACGAATCTCCGCTAAACGCTAAATGTCTATAAAATAGTGAAATCTACGAAGCTACAGTAAGATCCAATGAAAACAAGATATAGGAATAACAGAATATCTCTGAAAACAGAGGAACTATCTAAACAAAGCAGCGTTTAACAAGAGAAGTTATGAAAACAGCAAAAACTCCTCTCAAAGCATATATGGCAAGTCAAAGATAATCATGAAAACACCAAAAGTAACATGAAAAATAAGAAAAAAAGTACTAGCTTGTAAGAACTCAAAACGATGTAACCTTTGCCCCGGGGAGAAAATAGTAGTAATTTCTTTACCAAGACAAGATAAACTACTAAATGAAAGATCAAAGATCATTCTCAAGTGCAAAGACGAAAAAGAATTCCTACTACGCTACCTACAGACGCATCATGATCAAATCGACTAAATAAATTCTCATAACCTAAATTTGAAAACTTTATTTCAAATAACAAACTATAGCAAAATACTCGAACGAAAAATTTATAAATGAATAAATAATGTATAACATATAAGAAAAACAATTTTATCAATCTCTATATATAAATAAACAATGCAGATTGTATGACCATGAATAATCCTAAGCATTACCTTTAAGACAAAAAATACTGGGAAACTACCTATACGTACAGTCTGGGGCTTGTTCTGAAGAACTTGAACTGAACTTGACGATAGGCGAAACCTCAAGGATGCGCGAAACGATACTCGGTATAACTTGATAAATTCTGGAATGGCCTCATATATAAATAAAAATTTTATTTCAGAAAACAACCACAAATACTTTTCTATGATGAATACAAAAGTAAAATATCCAAACGAGAAACGATTATCCTGTCTTTATTGAAAGTCTTCAGTTCAGAAATAAAACATTTAATAAAAGAAAATATAAATGAAGAAGCAAGTCATTTTGTTTTATTTTTTATAAGAAAGGGGGATAACATGATACACAAAAGCCCAAAATATGTACGACATGAGAGAAAGGAAATCGTTGAAGCCAATCAATTAATGAGCCTTGTTTTCATTATGAACTCGGATGAAATACGATGCTGAGAAAATCAATCAAGCATTTCATCATTTTTCTTTTGGAGTCTGCTACAAGAGCTACACGTTGTTTCTCCTTTGTTTTCTTCAGGTTTCTTCTTTCACGTGGTGAACCCTGTGTTATCTGAATAGCGAGCATTTTTAGTGTTTTTTCTCGTTTATACAAAACAAAAACGGTAGCTTTTACAAACAATAACCCTGAACACAAAAGTTAATGAACAAACAGACAATAAAAATATTCCGGCATGATTAATTCACTAAAAAACGTTGATGATAATAAATGAGTTTACGGATTATGATCAAAGGAAAGACCGAAAAGTTTGTTTGCTTTCACTGAGCAAAGTTACTTTTCGCTCTTTAGTAAAATGAGGCAGAGGCTTTCGTATTGAAAAGGTAACGTTTACTGGCTTTCTTTATGTTGTATTAGACATTTACTTCGTAGACTAACATCTTACCTGATAATTGTCGGATGCAAAAGGGTTGGATAGAAGCAAACAAAATGAAAAGTAAAAAAACACAGCATTTTCTTTTATTCACGTAAAAATTTGAAAGGAAATTATATGACTATAATATGTAAGACTGTTAACCAAAAATTATTAATGTTTTAAAATAACAAAACATATAACTGTGTTGGAAGAACATAGCTCTGTTAAGTTAGAATTAAATCTATGATCTTTGTTTGCGTTTATTACTATTGGTAGTATACTGCCGCGAAATAGAGAGAAGGGGATTTTGATCTGTCTGCTATCCGCAGATTATCGGACAAACGAAAAGAAAAATGGATTACTAATATATTTGGGGATTGGCAGTATAAAAAAACAAATGAAAGTCATTTGAAGAAAGTTAAAAAGAAGATATTTATATTATTTGCAATGGGATATGTACCTTTCAAGTAACAGTAATCAACAGAATATCTTCATGTTATGTTAGTCAATAAAAAAGTAGGCATTGTTTTCAAATGTAAAAGCGACTGGAGGCTAGTGCACAAATAGTCGGGATTTGAAAGTTGAATGTCTCTTAATCATTATCTATAACCAATAGATTTTTTCAAACAAGTTTTCAATGTTTACTTCTTCGTTACTATCAAAACAATTTCTAAAATAAATCCCTACATATTATGTAATATATTATCTAAAAATTCTCAGGTTTACAGCGAATTCCGCCTCTAACGGCTCGGAATTGCAATCAAAGAGCCGAATTTCAATTCCTATCGGGTTCGTTATATTGACTTACGCGAAAATACTCTTGGGAAAGGTATGACTCTACTTCTTCCTCCTCCAATCGAACCTCGGTGTCGGTAGTTACACATTTTCTCTTTACATAACACACACACACACTCTCACACACACACTCACACACACACACACACACACACACACACACACATATATATATATATATATATATATATATATATATATATATATTCTGCTAATATATATATATATATATATATATATATATATATATATATATATATATATACAAGGTAACAAAAAAAGTTCTGTCCGTTTTTAAAGGAAAGAAAAGAAAACGCTTCACAGTATGTGTAACTTATATTTAGTCTTCGAAGTAATCGCCATCGGCATCCAGCACCTTCTGCCAACGTGTCTCCAGCTGTTCAATGCCCTTGCGGTAGAACTCGGGCGGTTTTGACGCAAATAAGTCTGTGAGGGCTTTGAGAAAATCTGCTTCATTGGTGAAGGATTTCCCACGATGATGATTATCCAGGGAGTGGAAGAGGTGGTAATCGGATGGCGCAAGGTCAGGTGAATAAGGTGGAGGGTACAAAGTCTCCCACCCAAGTTGTTGTATGGTATCCCTGACCACTCGCGCGACATGCGGCCTGGCGTTGTCATGGAGGAAAAGCACACCTTTACGATTCACCTGTGCTGGCTCCTTCTGGCGCAATGCCTGTTGCACACGTTTCAATTGCTGCGAGTATAGGTCTCCAGTGACTGTTTGGCCCGTTGGTAGCAGTTTGGATTTAACGATAATGAATCACTTGACGACCTATCACCAGACACAAAGCATAATCTTGCGTGGGTGCATAGGTGGTCTTGTGGTGTGAGGGACAGCATCCTGAGGAGACAGCCAATGTCTGGAACGCTTGGGAGTTTCGTACAGAACCCACTTTTCATCACTGGTAAGTAGTCGATTGAATAAGGATGCGGTACAGTGGCGAGAAAGCAGCGATACGCAGGCTGCCACTCGTTGTCCCTTGTGGACCTCCTACAGCGTTTGCGCAATCCACTTGCTCAGTTTGTACGTCTTACCTAGGCGGTGCAGGTGAAGTCTAACTGTTTCATCGGAAACATTGAACTGTCTTTTAAGTTCACCACACGTTAGACTACTGTCCTCTTCAATGGCCGCCTTCAGGACTCCATCATTCAAGACCTGTGGTCGTCCACTGCGAGGCTCATGGAGAGACAAATCTCCCGACTTGAATTTCCGAAACCAACGCATTGCAGTACGTTCATCCACAGCACTATCCCCAAACGCTTGATAAAGGCGGCGACTTGATGTAGCTGCTGATAAGCTCACTTTGAAGTCGTAAAGCAAACAGCCCCGAACGAGATCTCTAGACACTTCCATCCTTCTCACAGCTGTCCGGCTTATAACTGATGGCCGGGCGCGTGTTTTTTATAACGTCTGATGTTCCTACTTCCGTCTGTCCGAATTTGAAAACAATTGCCACACGCATTTCGTTATATTTCAACTTCATTCAATGACTAATCAAAAAACGGACAGAACTTTTTTGGTTACCTTGTATATATATATATATATATATATATATATATATATATATATATATATATATTCTGCTAATATATATATATATATACATATATATTCTGATAATATATATATATATACACACACACACACACACACACACACACACACACACACACACATATATATATATATATATATATATATATATATATATATATATATACATACATACATATTTATATTCTGCTAATATATATATTTATACTATTTTCATTATTCGGACTATTGTCCGAATCTTTGTCGCCATAATTATCACAACGTTTCGGCCATTGTACTCTCCGGCCTTCTTCAGGTAGTTGGAATGTCGAACTGAACCCTTTATTTCGCACACTGGGGTAGACTGTTCTAGTTCCACATGCCATGTCTAATGGATGTCAGTTATTTTCTGTTAATTCCCCCCTCAAAGTTCTGCACCGCCTTAACCAGGTATTGAACTCACACTCTTTGGGTCCTGTCACTGGATCTAACACCTTTATCCACTGTGCCATGTGTCCTTGGACACACACACATACATATATATGTGTGTGTGTGTGTGTATGTGTGTGTTTCAACAGTATATATATATATACATATATATATATATTCTGTTGAAACACACATTATGTGCATCTGCTTAATAAGTGCTTGGTTTTCTCTGTGTTTGCAAATACAAAACATTCTGATTCCAGGATGATAACTGCAGATTACGTGGTGCAGGTTCTGCCGATAAAACTATTATTACTCAACGCGATTGTGATCTCCGGATTTTGGTAGCCGGATCTGGGAGACAGTGAAACCATACAAATCGCTAATAGTGGTAGGGTTTATTAGGTGATGCTGTATAATACCGAAGTTGTTGTAGAAGAAAGAGATATGTCTTGTGTTCAGTGATGTTGAGGCTGCTTGTAGGCGACAAGTAACTCTTCTATATAAATGATCGGGGGGGGGCATGTTTACTCATTGTGCATATTCCTGAAACCATCATAGTACCACCCCCGCCCAAAGAGGCTCTTTTCCTCCACTGCATCTTTTGATACTGTTACTTATTAAAGACAACGACGCACAAGTACACTATAGTTGTTGAACCTATTCAAGAGTAAACACAACTCATCGCACCAGACAAACTCTCCCTTTGATACAACGTCCAACTGCTTTGCTTTTATGCCCATTGAAGAAGTTTTTAGTCGATGGAAATTATTTACATAGTTACTCTGTCTTTCATGCAGCTAAAAAGTGCCGTATGTATTTAAAAACGGTTTACTCTGTATAGTGATGTATTAAAAATTGTTTGCTATTTGTACCACAGTAGCCCGTCCGTTGGTTCGTACATATGAAGAAATTTGTGATTTTCCTTTTTCGATGCGCAACTGATAGGTATTTGCCACAACTGAATCTGAGGACGCTATAAACCATGCCCTTTTGAAAATATTCTGCCATTTGACACTCGCGAAAAAACTCTAATCACTTGCGAATTAATTACGAGATAGTAGCTGTAATTCTTGTCACATCAATTGTCATAATGATTTGTCGTTTACTGATTTGTTCTTAAATTTGTTCTTACAACTGTGAATAAGAAACAAAACTTAGTGCAAAATTGGTTGTCAATCTGCCTTCAATCCCAGTCATCAACTTTAGTGTCTATAAATTTATATTAGATTAATTCACAACATTAATGTCAAACTATACAACTAAAATAAAAATGATACATAATCTTTGAAAACATCGCTAACTTAGATCACATGCTCCAAAGCGCAATGTTTGATGAGTCAAAAGGAAGGTAACTCTAAAACCTGAAAACGCTACACGATCTTCCAAAATAAAAATAAACATGAGGTTCGTCATAAAATTAGCTTTGTAATGTAAACCCATTTCAGTTCACAAAGATTTCATCTGGCATCAACGTTATTAAGCAAAAATCAGACGCCGAGTGGATTTACAAAAAAAAGCCAAAGAAGATAATTTCTCAATTAGTTAAGTAGACCCGTAAGTTTGCGGGGAGAAATGGAAAATAAAAATAAAGGAAGAAGAAACTTAATTGAGAATCAGGATTTTTTGGTCATGTTTGTTGCCTTTTGATCTGCAAATTCAATTGATTTACATAAAAATTCCTCCATAGAATAATCCATAATCAGGCTGCCTCGAAGCTTCGATCGAATTTTGATTCGCTTGAAAGGGAACATCAGAGTTGATTTCATTAAAACAGAACTCACGTTTCTTGATGCAACATCACACAGAGTCGAAAAAAAATTCTCTTGTATTTGTTTAGACATTTTCTTCGCATTTGCAAGATTCTGTTCTCCTTGTTGTGTTTCAGATAATTTTGTTCTTAATTTTGACATTTTATATTTGCAGACTGTTTGTAAGACGATCAGATTCTTTAAACAAGTGACGATGGTTTTACTTAAAATTATCTCTGAAATAGCATCTACCATGGAACGATGCTTAGTAACTCAAGCCATAGCTAATGTGTTCTAGCCTGAATGAATTTCCGAGATTCTAACCTTACTCCAGATTGAAAGAAGCTTAAAAATAGCTACTTAGAATATGAACATTTCATTTCCTTTTATCATGACATTGATAAATCTTTTGCGACTGATAAAATGCTGTGTAGCTTTGGTTGATAACCAATCTAGGAGAAGGATACCTGTAAATTCTAAACCATTGGAACGTGGCGTTGTCAACTGCACTCTGTAAAAACCTACTTACTACAGAAATCATAAAGGCAACTCCTAACATGCTAAGAATGAACGAATTCTTCAAAGGAGAGTCTAAGGACAACAGTAAATTTAGCTAAAACAAATAATTGTCAAAAATGTTGCGCCTATCTTTCAAAGAAGGTCCGTCTACCCTGACAATCGACATTTTAAGAATCTCGTTTGAAAACCCATTTCTCATACTGTAAACATCCAGAGCGTAGATTTATCCCCGATCTCACTACAAAAAGCAAAGATGGATGTTATAGAATCTGTAAGGTAAGCATGCATCTTGTCATCGCATTTATAAATGGTTAACACAATCTTAACCACATAAGATACTAAGATGACACTGTTTTGATGACAGACACAGAAAGAAAACTGCAAGAGCTCCTGGACAATGTTAGTAAAGAAAGCAAGAAATGTAAACGAACTATGAATTTTAGAAGACAAGGTAATATGGTGGTTAGCAAGAGGGGGAGCCCAAAGCGCGAGTTACGACTTGGAGGTATGAAAATCAAGCAAGTAGCGAAATTTATTTATCTGAGAAAATGTAACACAAAAGCCTGAAGAGAATTGGAAGAACGAAAAATGACATCCACAAACTGAACAAAATATTAAAAAACAGGAAGATTTCGTTAGAAACAAAGTAAGGACATTCGTGCTTTGGATAAGAAAAAGACAATTGTCATTTCTGGCACTTATAATGAAGAAAGAGAAAATTTGACACTCACAGGACCTATTGACGTCAGGAAGGGCCGAGGGCGACAAAGAGTAACCTATCCAGCGATAGTGTCTTGTGTAAATGGATGCAGATCATGAACTGGGAAGGGTAATAAGGGAACAAACATTATTTAGAGCTACAAAGGACACAATGTTAGGGAAAGCCGTTATTGCCAACATCTTAATAGAGTGATGGCTAGACATATTATCCTGCAGACCATTGATGTTTTTGTAATGAGTAAAATATTCACCGGCACTCCAATATTGCAACCTTGTGCCATATTTATTAGTTATTTTGATTAATAATTTTGTTGAATAATTTCGTTGTTGAAATTGTTAGTTGTAAGCTTTTTTTTCTCGCACTTCTCCCTTGTGGAACCCTCTTCCGGTTTCCTGCTTTCCTATCAACTATGATCGTCAGAGATTTAAATACAATGTCAATCGTCATCTTATCCAGTTCTGCCATTGTCTTTTCTGGGTCTGTCATTCCCACTAACCCTTTTGCATCCTAGTCGCTTTATTGCCTTACTCCGAGTGAAATGATTAAGAAAATGAATAGTCTAAATCTGATAATGCATATTCTTTTTCAGTATTTTACGAAAAGATAGCCACTTGCTCATGTTAGTTTTTGCTAATCTATTTTCATATCAATAAACATTTCTGTATGAATCAAGTTATCTTTAAAATAAAAGCAAAGAGAAAGCGTTTAATGATTTCAATTTTGATTTTTATCAAAAATTCAGAAAGTGACTCAGAATCAATTGAAGTCCAAATATTTTTAAAAACTATAATATTTTTCTTTCTTTAATTTTATCTTGAGAAATCCTCTTAAAGACGATTTAATGCGAACGAACATCTTGTTAAATCAGGCACAAATCAAAAGCCTTAAGCAGATAATCCGTCGACCACCTGCGATTGGCTGTTATTCTCTCATTACCTTAACCATAATTGTGCTAATCTTGCCGCTGTGTCGCCGGACACTTAGAAGCAAGTAACTTGACAAGATTATGGCGTCAGATGTGATTTGACATATGGGACAGACTCGGAGCGATTTAACGAAGATATAAACGAATTCCTTCAAATCATAGCGTTAAATGAAAAGTCTTCCTTAAAAAATATATTTTAAATCAGGTGTTAACAAAAGTTACAACGCAGGAAACATAAAAGAAATTGGTAAAAAGATTTCCTTTGGAAACAAGGGCATCTTAGATTGCTGGAGTATCTTGCTAATTAATTATTCTTTAAAGACTTTCTAACGACAAAAAGAGTTATGAGGCGGCTCCACTATCATCTCTAAGCAAGTTGCAGCAGGTTATATTGGGTTATAATGTATTAACATAAAGAAGTAATTCTTGAGCTGACCTATTGGAAGAAGTGGAACATGTTTGGCTTTGAGACTTTTTTACTTCTATGCTTTCGGCTGCCAATCAAGGCTAGATTTACACCGCTCTTTGTCCATAGTTATTAACGCGACAATGTTGAAAATATAAAATATTTTTTTATCATTTTGCTGAAAGTATATATAGTGGAAAATATAAATTATCAAAAATGCCTCGATTTAATAGAAACCCTTACAATAAATTTCGGACAAGGGATTTTTAAATCCCATGTTTATTCAGAACAGAGGCTATTATGTGTCTCTACGGCTTCCTTTTTAATATCTATTATTGGACATGACTTGGGGGGGTAGAAAATAGTAGAGTGGTTTTCCATTGCCTTCTTCACAGTTTTGAATTTAGTATAGTTCTTCTGATAGACTGGCTACCACGCAAGGCTAGAGAACCCATTATTCCCTGTTATCAATTTGACCTATTGCTGGTTACGGGAGAATAGATGAATTTATGCCTATCTCAAGGTAATTTGTGCAAAAGTGGAAGCAATAGACGAGTCGATAATTTGAACCCACCTTTCCACTCACCACTAAGCTAGCCGCTCGCTCTCTTTCTGAGTATCAGTCACGCATAAAACAATCTAAAGCGTCTTTCATCAATCAGTTATAATTAACCAATATTTATTAGTATGATTAAACAAATGAGAGAGTTTTGCTAACAGATTAGAAACGACTAAAACATTCTCAAATAAACGTGAGTAAATATTAATTTTTCAGTATTATATGTTAACCAGTTTATATTGCATCGTTGAAGGAAGCGAAGCTATTTTACCTGAAATCATTTAAGGAAAAAGGGAAAAAATGACGTCCTAGGTAATATTCAAATTTAACAGATTTTCGATATGAATAAAAACTCATTTTCCATCCTTCGAAAGTTTACTCGATATGAACATTTTCTTCACCAGTGGCAACGAATTTTTCCCGCAGTTCTGATTAATGTTAAATGTGATTATTAATGAAGGAATTCAGAATTCTGTGTCCACCGTATCCATCTCTTTTTAGATTGGCACATCGTAAACAATAATGCCATTTTGATGACGATTATAATATTGAGTAGGAAACTAGCGAAATAATTTTAATTATTTTTCTTCCACCTGTGGATTCTGTAAAATCACAAATGGTCAACTGGCTGATCCAACATATCGATTGAATCGTGCGCAAGTGATTTTGATTGGTTGATAACACATCTGCGCTTTTTATCGAACAGAGGGGGTATTATGCATAGATCTTGCTGCCAATAACTTGGTAATTATTTTTAATGTCTGTAACTAATAATTGTCCTCTTCATTTGAAGATGTATCACACACACTCACAAACACACACACACACACACACATATATATATATATATATATATATATATATATATATATATATATATATATGAAGAAATATAGTCTTAAAGTGTGCTATATTTATGGGATAAAGTGCTCAATATCAGAGATAGAACGTGTGTAAATATAAAAGTGAACATAGAAATCAACACTGAGAGGCGACAGACTGTTTCATGCTAGATGCAATCGTCAGGCCACGAGTGCTGTTATTTTTCTCGGTTATTTATATATACGGGTCAGTGGTGCATTGTGGGTAGTCTATTTTGGCGGTTATTTTAGCGGAAGTCGTTTATTTGTTTATTTATTTGGGTCAAATTATTTTGCTTTTTTATTTTTATTTGTATTTTTATTTGTATATATATATATATATATATATATATATATATATATATATATATATATATATCGATTTCACCTCAAGCAAGGTTGTAAAGTCACTGAGACACAAGAGGTCACTGGGTGTAGAATAGTTAGAAACAGGAAGAATTGCTAGGATGCGATAACAGAGGAAGATTAATCAGGAGAACTGTAGATAATGTTTGACACTACATTTAATTGATTGCAGATTAATGTTGGTTGGAAACCATGCAGCCGAAAGGGAGTTCCACAAGCGAGAAGTGTAAAAAACAATGTTAGCAGAGAATTTACGGTTACATCTAGCTAGCGCAATATAAATTGGTGAGACCTAGTTGCCAGTCAAGTACTGCGCTTATATTCAAAGTCTAGTCACCGCAGCAATGAACTTATCCAAATAATTACCATGAAAGTGTTTATAGAAAATGCAAAGGGTGGCAACCTTACGATGCTGGGAGAGTGACTGAAGCCGAGCTGGGAGACCGGAGACGTATTTCTGATTCTTCTTTGTTGCAGTTATTAACTAGTAGTTTGTAAAATCTCGTACTTATATATACGAATATATATATATATATATATATATATATATATATATATATATATATATATATATATATATATATATATACAGTATGTAACTAACACAATTTCTCCCGTTTCCTTCATATTGAGTCATTATCAAAAATGATACCCAATTTTTGCATACTGTTATATAAAAAATTGTTTTTAGATTTATTCCCAAGGCGTTGAAGAATTTTTTTTTTATTTATGTTATGGTCCAGGTTAGGACGAAGGAAGAACAACACGAACACAAGAGTAGAAATAACGAAGATATATTACACGGAATAATAATACAAGATGTGGAAGGTGTTAGTATGACTGTCAGTCTGGTTTTGAGTGAACTACTGTCGGCTCGACTCGATTCGTCTCTCTCTCGCTCTCTCTCTCTCCCTCTCTCTCTCTCTTGAGAGGCGTAGTATAAATAGTGTTCATACTGTAGTTATAGGTAAGGACCCATAACAATTTATTTGGACCAAACTTGAGTAATGCAGGTGAAACATTGTTGTTAAAAGCGAATGAAAAATTTGGTGTGCAACAGTAAAAACGCAGTAAAGTTTTGTCTTTTCCGAAGAGAGAGACAAAAAAGTCAATTAATACGGATTCCAGAAATCGTTGGTAAACAGAAGAGAAAGCAGACACGTGACCAAAGGAAATAAATATTTATGAAAGGCATAAACGTTGGAAAAGATTCCGAAGAAAAAGATTAAAATGAAGGCAGAAGAGAAGGATTGAAATGAAGAAGGGTGAAGTTCTCAGCACTTTTGTTTGTTTTATACTGGAGAATGAATACACATTTGAAATGCGTTTCCACTGGAAGCCTTTACATATAGCAAATAAATGGAAGGCAGAAACGAAAGATAAACTCGCCAAGTCTTTATGGAAATAAATGAAGAAAATATTTAAAAGAAGCACAGAGAACTAAAGACAATAAATTAAGCGTTGATAAAATGTTAATTAAACAAATCATGTATTATAGAGAATAGTCACGAATAAAACACATAAGAAAGAGAATAAAAATGATAGATAGATAGATAGATATGAACAGATAGATAGATCGATAGATAGATAGATAGATAGATAGATAGATAGATAGATAGATAGATAGATAGATAGATAGATAGATATGAACAGATAGATAGATGGATAGAAACAGACTGATATAGATAGATAGATAGATAGATAGATAGATAGATAGATAGATAGATAGATAGATAGATAGATAGATAGATAGAAACAGACTGAGATAGATAGATAGATAGATAGATAGATAGATAGATAGATAGATAGATAGATAGATAGATAGATAGAAACAGACTGATATAGATAGATAGATAGATAGATAGAAACAGACTGATATAGATAGATAGATAGATAGATAGATAGATAGATAGATATGAACAGAATGATAGATAGATAGATAGATTGATAGATAGATAGATAGATAGATAGATAGATAGATAGATAGAAACAGACTGAGAAGGATAGATAGATAGATAGATAGATAGATAGATAGATAGATAGATAGATAGATAGATAGATATTAACAGACAGAAATAGATATAGAGATAGATATGAACAGATAGATAGATAGATAGATAGATAGATAGATAGATAGATAGAAACAGACTGATATAGATAGATAGATAGATAGATAGATAGATATGAACAGAATGATAGATAGATAGAAACAGACTGAGAAGGATAGATAGATAGATAGATAGATAGATATTAACAGACAGAAATAGATATAGAGATAGATAGATAGATAGATAGATAGATAGATAGATAGATAGATAGATAGATAGATAGATAGATAGAAACAGACTGGGATAGATAGATAGATAGATATAAACAAACTGGGATAGATAGAGATAGATATGCACAGAATGAGACGGCTGGAATTAAAGAAAAATGAAAAAATATTTAAAAATAAAACATCAGAAGGAGAAACTGTAAAAAGCTTGTTTAAATTGCGAAAAAATATTCATTTTTTTAGGGCCGGAAGAAGAGAGAAGGTCCCGACTCTTACCCCGAGTATTGTAAAAGTCGCCAAATAAAACAAATTCATACTCCGATGTGAAATTTGAAAGAAACGAACACTTGTTGCATTGCATAAAAAAACAATGCTCACACATAAGCTTCAAAAGTTGCATTGTGCGCCTTCCAATTAAGCAAGATAACAAGTTCTAAAAAACACAATTTGTTAAGCTAAGAGTTTTACATTTTCAATAAAATTTAGAAGGAAGGCGAATTCACAAGCGTCGCTGAGTAACTTAAACAAAAGTCCAGTTATTAAACCTGAAATTCAATATTGAAATAAATGTTCTTTTTTAAAAAGTTAAAATTAATACCTCTAATTTCATTAATCTTCTTTCTGCTTTTTCTCTTCCTTTTCTTCTGTTACTTCCTTTACGTTGTTGGCGATGGTGTGATCGGCTTTTAGTTTGTCTTTATTCCACTTCCTTTTCGTCAGTGTAGCAGTAGTTGTCGGCGTCGTCTTTGTGAATGCCGAAACCCTTCAGCCTTTTACTCTCCGAGCGGCTGCTAGCAATTTTCAACTTTGAAAGCCAATGCCCTTCTGCCTTCTTCCCCCTAGCAACTAGCCAACCTCCTTCGTATTTCAAAGTTAAGTCCAGTCAATCGATCAGAACAGTTAAACTTCTTCAATAGCCAAAAAACGGCTCCCAGTGGAATGAGAAATTTGATAGCGAAGCTTCGTCATTTACTTTCGCCATTGGTTTAAAAATCACAAAATATGTTTCTTAAACGGCATTGTTGCGGAATCTATGCTGAATAAGATGGATCAGAAGGGGAATTTTTGTGAAGGCCAAGAATGTGCGTGATCATGATGCAGTTATCCCACAACAAATAAATCAAACAAAAATACAAGAACAAATCAACTCCAAGAAATTACCAAAAACAACGTAGTTAGAGAATTTCAACAATAACGAGAATTTATATATACAATTTACATACATGCAATTATAATAAGATGCTTGGTAAATGTGGCAAGTGAGATAAAGTTACAAAGAATGTTCATGCAGAAATTAGTGATTAAAGGTTAATGGTTTTGATTTGTTTGTAGAATTAAAATAGTTTGACTTCTGCAAGGAAAAATGTCAATTGTGTACGTTCAAGTGATACTGTGTATGCGTGTGACAATTGTTAGTTAGGATTAAAGTTGTAAAGAGTTGTTTGCCTTTAACTGATAGGCTAAAGTTGATTGAATGTACAATTACTGTTTTGTAGTGAAAACGTTCACTTTTTTAGTCAATTGTAAGTTAGTATTTTTCACGCGGCAATAGTTGTGTGGGTGCTGTGTTGAGTTGTTGAGAGTTTGGAAGTGATTTTTGAGTCAGTGTTTTGGCACGCGTGGAGTCTGCTGGTATCTCTCGAAACTCAATGTGTGACTGACTTGAATTGAGTCAAGCGGTTCTTTTTATAGACTTTCAAGTTTTCAAATCGGCTCCAGGAAGCTGCGCGTGAAAAAAAATTTGTCTCAACTTTGCAACATTTTAGTTTTCTTTTAACTAATTGGGGATTGAATTTAGGAAAGTGAAGTGGTGATTGGTTAAAACTTTATTTACGGAAGAGTTCATCTTCCCGTAGGGGGTGACAGGCATATGTGGAAGATTCCACAACATCACTTTCCAAACTTTATTTAGTCGGGTTTTGAGACCATAAGACTTCAGCCGTTTTTTTTTTTGTTTTGTTTTTTTACAAATTTATAAAAGATATTTGACACATTTTCGTCATAAATTGTCGGGCTTCATTTTGGCGGTATTTACAGCATCAGATCTGCACCTTACATATACAAAGTTTTACACATCAAATTTATTTGAGACATGTTTTTTATTAACCACCTGGCTTTCTTTTTATAGTTATTTTTAAACATTTCTCTCAAAAAATAAACAAACTCAATCTATTGTATCATATTTTTTTATTTACTCTTTAATTAATTTTATATATATTAATTTTTTTCATATATCTGCATAAAATGTTAAATAATAAAAAATCATTGATAAATGAGAAAAGAAAAGAGAAAGAAAGACAAAAAAGAAAGGAAGGAAAATGATGAAATCGAACAACTACACTAACAAAATATGAAAGAATGAGAAATAAAAAAACAAGAAAGCATGAAGCAAAAGAGAGACGTTGGATCATTTTCAAACGCTGGGTTAGGCAATTTTTAATTTCTGAGTCACGTGATCACGTTATAGTTCTTCTAACAAAAGAGAATTATTTGTGATTAACAAAGCTTAATATACGAACATGTCCGATTAATTACCCTATAAAGTTTTTGTATTCATTCAGAGAGCCTTCCATTTACACCAAGAGACTATCGTATGTATAAAAGAAAAGAATCTTTGGACGTTCATATAATGGCTATTGGGAAGATCGTCATATTTACAAGCACCAGAACTAAACCAGCTTTGAGGATTAAATGGTTGTATAGTTCCATCGGGGCTAGTTCAAGGTTATCGACCACAATTTCGAAAGCTGATTTGCTAAGATATGAAAATTCTTTAAACTGTGAATGCTTACACAACATAATCTTTTTACCCACAATTGAACAAATATTTGAATTTGAGCCAAAATATTTTATCAATTATGAAGGAATGACAGGGGATAAACGTTAAAACGGAGGCAAATCAAAATGTCATTAGCATGAAATAGTTTAACAAATAAATTCAATAAATTGAATCTTTAAACAGAATTTAATTCTCTATCAATGATTAATTGATGAGTGAATACAATAATGTAATAATCCAGATTGCACACAATACATTTTAAATTAAACTTCATTAACAAATATTTACCATGATATGGAATTATTGAATTAACCGATATATATATATATATATATATATATATATATATATATATATATATATATATATATATATATATATAGATAGATAGATAGATAGATATATAGTGCTCAATATTGGGCACTTTATCCCATAAATATAGCACACCTTAAAACTATATTTCTTCATATATATATATATATATATATTAATAATATTTTTATTTAAAAAATATTTTATATCGTGACACGAAAATTTCTGTTTAGGAACTTTGAATTTGTTTCTTTATCAAACGATGTGAGGTAACTTTTGATGAAAACGATTTACTTTTGAAAACAGAATGGTAGTTTAATGAAGAATTAAGAATGAGTGGGGACAAGATTTCAAAATTGTATGTCCTAATTGACCAATCAAAAGACAAGTCAAAGCTAAAGCAGAAAAGTGAAAAATATAGTTTAGTGGTTAGGGGGTGTGTATTATTTGTACTTGTCTAGATAAACTGTTATTTTTAGACGTGTCACTATTACACCCGGTTAAGAATATAATTTTAAAATAAAATGAAATAATCATATATATATATATATATATATATATATATATATATATATATATATATAACAATAGGTTAATTTTAGAATATTAATTTTTTAAAAACAAATTCTGCCCAAATGATCCTATTATATTGCGCAGTCGACAAAATCAAAAATAACGTGCATGCACGAAGTTAAAAATATAAAATGGCGACAATTTAACTATCGCTCCTCTCTCTTTCTCTCTAACTCTCTCTCTCTCTCTCTCTCTATATATATATATATATATATATATATATATATATATATATATATCATTAACGCAATTTACAGTCCTGACGTTTGCGTTTAAGCTTGAAATACCCTGTCGCCGATGGGTGTTAACCTGAATGTCTACCATTTGTATATATATATATATATATATATATATATATATATATATATATATATATATATATATATATATAATGTTTGCGTATTGTGTGTGTGCGATACGTTATTTCCTTCACTTTTCATTCTTTTTCGGCTAAAGTGAGCAAATATTGACAATCATGTGCTTTGCACATCCTCAAAACAGCATTTGTCGGTGTGATGATAGATATTCGCACTTACCTGAGCAAAGCGCCCGAGGTGTCTGGCCTGCGGAACCGATATTTAAGATAGGTCCAAAGCGCATGCGTGATGTTGAGTCTTTTTATGAATGTCCGTCATTTGCATACGAAGACGATCACCCACTTTAAAAAGCGGTATACAACGAAGGTAAAGGACAGAGAAAAGTTTGAAGTGGAAGCGAGCAGACGTGGCAGTTTGTGATTTTTTTTTTTTTTTGCAAAATTTCTTTTTTTTTTTGCTATTTGTTAACAAGCTATTTACGCAGAAATGAACGGTCGGTTTGTCCAGAAAATGATCCTCAAATTTGACGGAACTTGACCTCTGATTGACTGGATTGAGAAGCTTGAATTGGTGTACGACCTATCTGGGGGGAAGCGGCCTGATCGGGTTAGACTCTTCTCCTAACTAAGCATTCGTGGTTTACTAACAGCTGACCAAGGATGAGAAATGGGACGGAGCCCGAAGCAAGGAAACACTAATCACTTTGCCGCTTAAAGATTTACGGCGTACAAGAAGTTTACGGCACGTGTGTTACCTCCGGGTGAGACTGTAGATGAGGATTTGGCGGATTTGCGGAAGTTGCCTGTCCTTTTCAGAGGAATCCCAGACTGTGCAATAGCATGCGTGTTCGTGTGGGGGATCCCTGAAGAGGCACCTATGGTCCTGCTCCAGCGTAGATGATATGTCTCTCGAGAAGCTGTTAGCCCGATCTCAGGCGCTTATGAAGGATGATGCTGCAGTGGAGAAAACAGTCGATGCTGCTGCTCAACCTACCCGGATCGCTCAAACGACCCCGCGTGTGAGCCCACCTGCTACATGCTATAACGGAAATGGTCCCAATCACTTCGCGACGGACTGCGTGCGGAGAGAGTAGACCACTCATGCGCGTTGTTATCGGTACAACAAGATCGGTAACCTGATCTGAGATTGTCCGGACATCGGCGCCGATCTATTCCCCAGGCAACAGGTGCACTCGGCGCTACCTCGTCACTGTCTACGTTGACGGCATACCATGCTCGTCTCTCCGGGTGCTTACGTTCCATTATGAGCGCAAAGCTATATCGGTTTTGATCGAATCAGAAAACGGCAACGTTAGGATTTGTACAGCAACTGGCACGATCGAGATGAGCTGGTTATGCCAGGGAAGCCTGTTGATTTCGATCTATTGCTTTGCATTGATGCCATTAAGGCGCTCGGCGGCGTTTGCATCACGCAGTCTGGAAGTTGAAGTTTGAGGAAACATGGACCGTCTGTTCAGAACTTAGAATCAACGAAACCGATTTTAGTGCAAAATTCGACGAGCGGCAGAGATTGTGGGTGGCAGTCTGGACGTGGTCAGCGGGTCGTGCACGAGAGAAACTTGGAAACATGAATATCCGGTGTCTAGCGATTTGAGGGAGGTATACGTGCGTGAGTTGCAGACCTGGATGAACAACGGTTGGCTGTTGCCGTATAGTGATGAGGATTTGGGCCCGCCCAAGGGACTGAGACCGCTGATAGCCGTACTATAGACCAACAAACATAAGGTGCATCCTGTAATGTACTATCGCGAACTAAACTCCTATGTTGACACATACACGTTTGCGCGGAGAAACTGCGAGAATGGAGAGAGCAGGGCGCGAACGTATCCACTTCAGGAAAGTGTACCTGCAGATTCACGTTGAGAGTTCTCTGTGGCCGTAACAGACATTTATATTCAAAAGAAAGAGATATTGTATAACCAGGTTGGGGTTCAGCCTGAATGTGGCGCGGTCTGTGCTAGAAGCTGTGTTAGCGCAGGACAAAACGATAAAGTGAGCGATGTCGGCATAGAAGATATTCCTCGTCAGACAGGAATCGAACCTGTATCCTATACGGAACCGTCATATAGCCTGACGTGCCTTAACCGATTGGGCCACAAAGGAGCGTTCGGTTAGAAAGGTCAATTTTACTGTTTTTAAACACAATTCTCAATGATTTTCTCTCAATCATTCATATCTGCTCAATGCGTATCCAAATGTAAACAAATAACGTCATATATTATGAAATGGACAAAGTCCAGCAATTATTTTTTATGACATTTCTAGGACACATATTTTCTATGAAAATTCTGTCGGAGGACGCATATATATATATATATATATATATATATATATATATATATATATATATATATATATGAGGATGTAGCGACGGCGGAATCTGTGAGGAAGCAATTCTAACTGTACGGATGTAATGTGAAAAGTGCACGTCTTAATGGAACGTCGGAAGGTCAAAATAACAAAGCCAATTATATGATCGTTTTTTTATTCTTTGAAATTGACCAAAATTGTTATTCAAATCCCTGATGTTGAGAATAATACTTTCTTAGTTAAAGAAATATATATCAAGAAAAATGGCATACAGAGAAGAGAAAATCTTCATAATCATAATGTATCAACGAAACAACAGAAATATTTAATAATTAAGAAAGGGAATAACGCAGTTTAAATTGAGAAAAAATGTCGAAGTCTCTCTCGAAACTTTATTACGGTTTAAATATTTCCGTTACTTCGTTGTTGTTTTTTTGTTTTTATTTTATAAAGTGTTTCCTAATTTCATCATGAGAAGGATATTTTAAATTCGAAATATTTTTTGAGAGATGTAAACGCTATCATTGTTTGACATCCAGTGATCTGCTTTCAACAGAAAACGACATTCCACTTAAATATTATGACAGAAATCTTTCATTCTCCGTTTCACATTCTTGAAATCTTTGGTGTCGCTTTTCCTTCTTTCCAGTCGCTTCTGGCGTACATAATTATCTATATGGCCACATGAATCTATCCATATGGATTAAAATAATTAACTAAATATAGGTAATTTTGGCACAAGAGAAACGGCTTTTCTCCTTTCTAAATCAGTATTTCGAATACTTTTTCGAACAATGAATTCTGACATCAGTGGAGAGGCAAACACTCTCACATATGAAGTTGATACATGGATTTGTATAATCAATACGAAATTAGGCTTAGAGACACAATATTTACTATTTGAAATGTTAATGTCGCTCCTTCGACATTCCTCAACCTCATTTAATTGTGATAAACATTTCCTCTGTTTCCAAAGTGCCATTATTCACAACAGTTTTCAATTTGCTTTCCAGACATTCTTTTGCGTGAATATTGTCATAAATATTGGTTTTAATAAAGGCCTAAAAGATTTTGATTGAGAGCCTGAATTCCACTCTTTCAAACTAATATTGGCAAGGCGTGAAATAGTCAGCTTTGTAGAATGTGAAAGAAAATTGTTTTGCATAAAAAATATTCTTTGACTTGATGCTTCTTAGTCGTGACGTTATACCAATCAAAAACTTTTGAAGAAGAATATACAATAGTTGTCGGAATTAATCTTGACGCCATCATTAACTTTCAAGTAACATCTATAATCATAGTGCCTACAATAGTGGCCGGAAAAACTTCACCTGTTTCCGTTGTCCTTTAAGCTGTGTTAGTTGAATATTTTCAGGAAGAATTCAAACTCTAGCAAAGCCATCATTATTTCTTTGACAAAGTTTTTCTCTTTTCTTAATGACTTTAATTTATATTTGTTTAATTAGCCAATGTACTTGATGAGATTCTGAATGTTTTCTCTTTTTCACAACACCACATTACATTCAAATTGTTTCTTGTTACTTAAATGTATAAACATTTTTAAATTTTCTCAAATTTCTTTTCGTTTCTTGTGCTTTTTAAAGCCGTATTTTTCTTAATCTGGGCAATGTTTTCAATTTCTGAACATTGCAAATGATCTGAAATTGAAAACTAAATATCAATCATTATGCACTGCATACAATATGATAGGCATTTTTTAGTTGCCTAATAAAATCTCACAATATTAAAAGATATAATATTTTTAGCAAAAAAGCTGAAAGTCACCTGGTATATTTATTATATAAATACATGATAAATATACTACGAGGGTGGTCAAAAAGTGCAGGTCCGATATTTTTTCAAAAATAGGGGGTCAAAAAGGGTAGGCTAGCTATTTTTTCTTCTTCTTCGGTCGCCTCAAGGAAATGGACTGCGTGGCTCCCTTTCTCAGCCGTTACACTGGGCAGTTGCGAAACAGACATCAGTTCAGCCGCGCCTACTTCTACTTCCTCTTTGTCCGTCTGTCAATCCGTACGTCCAACTCCATTTTCGCTTTTATTAGATGAGGACAGTTCTTCACAAATCTCTCTCTTTCTCTCTCTCTCTCTCTCTCTCTTTCTCTCTCGCTCTCTCTCTCTCTTTCTCTCTTTCTCTCTCTCTCTCTGTCTCTCTCTGAAAATTATAGAATAAAAAAATTATCACCGCGTAGATTAAAAAATATCACACAACACCAAACGTAAAGACACCCCCCACACCAAAAGAAAAAGAGATGAAAGTATTTTTTAATAATTAAGGTCAAGGAACAAAGTGGGAATCGATCAAAATAAGCAAGGAGCGGCCATCAATTTAATGAATAGCTAACTTTTCTCCTGTGTAATTTACAGGAACGTAGAACGTGACCAAAGTCAGTGATCTCAAATGACAGTTCAGTGATCACAGCTTTTGGGCTTATTGTCCTTTATCACAAAACTAAAAGGCGCGCGTGGTTTGTTCGCAAATAATAAAAAAAATCAAACGGATGAGCCAAGCTGTTTGAGCAGAGAGGCCATAGCTCAATAATCAACTTAGCCTCACTTATTAGTTTAACAGTCGTCTTATGCGTTCTTCTTTTATTCCTCGGATTATTTTTCTTGTTACACTTTTGTTGTCTTTAGGGAAACGTGTTCGTTGACTTCGACATTTTGGATGAATCCGCATAGACTACATTCCTTTCATTTATCTATTGTCAAACGGGATCAGTCTGTGAAGACATTGAATAGTGGTTTATTGTCAGTCAAATATCGACTCAAGAAAGATTGCATTTGAAAATGTCAAGTAGGATCAATAGAACAATGTCTGAAAATGAGTTCAGCCAAAATATTCCTTATCTACTGCCAAAGTAACCATATTCCCTGCCATAAACTAAATTAAAACAGATGTATTCTCTCTCATTAAATAGAAAGATTTATGGATGGAGAGCGTGCGGATAGATACATGGATGTTTACTCTATGCAGCGCGTATCTTCTCATATTCAGGAATCCGACTGAAATAGTATTTGTTGCTTTTTGGGGTAAAAAAATATTTCAACATGTATCTAGCTATAAGGGCCGTAACAATCTCAGAGTTCAAAATTAATAAATGATAAAAAAAATGTCCAATGAGATTCAAAAGCATCTCTGTAGGAGCTTCTGGTGTGTAACAAAATGCGAAAATCTGTCTTGTAATCCAAACAAAAGCTCTCAATAAAAGTCGATACATTGAAATTTTTACTCGTTTATCCATGATAGAAACAAGAAATTTAAGGATACTGGGCCTTTAATAATGCAACAAATAATCATTCTCAATAACCAAACATTTTATATCTTTATACGTTCCCGTATATATACGCACGTAGTTGTGGGGGGGGGTGTAGGAGAATGGCGCCCTTGCCTTATTGATCACCTCGAAGTATTTTGCTTTTGAAATAAAGAAATGAGTGGAAGAACATGATTATTTTATGGATTAGTTCGAAGGGTTTGGCTCTGAAAAGCAAGAAATGACATGAAGATTTTGCTTGTTTTAATGGTCAGATCGAAGTGTTTGCCCTTAAATTAAATAATAAATGTATGAACCTGATTGATTTATTGTTTAGGTCGAAGAGTTTCACACTTAAAATCAAGTAATGAGTAAAAAAAAAAACTCGAGAGCTTTGTTGGTGAGTTCGCAGCGTTTCTCTCTGAAAATCAGGAACTGAGTGATATAACCTGATTGCTTCATTCGTCAGGTTGTTCAGTTTGGCTCTTATAATCAAATAATGGTAGAACCTGATTGCTTTATTTGTCAGACTGCTAAATTTAGCTCTTAAAATCGAGAAATGAGAGATAGAACCTGATTGCTTTATTAGTCAGGCCGCTAAATTTAGCTCTTAAAATCAAGAAATGAGAGATAGAACCTGATTGCATCATTGGTCAGTCCGCTAAATTTAGCTCTTAAAATCAAGAAATGAGAGATAGAACCTGATTGCATTATTGGCCAGTCCGCTAAATTTAGCTCTTAAAATCAAGAAATGAGAGATAGAACCTGATTGCATTATTGGTCAGGCCGCTAAATTTAGCTCTTAAAATCAAGAAATGAGAGATAGAACCTGATTGCATTATTGGTCAGGCCGCTAAATTTAGCTCTTAAAATCAAGAAATGAGAGATAGAACCTGATTGCATTATTGGTCAGGCCGCTAAATTTAGCTCTTAAAATCAAGAAATGAGAGATAGAACCTGATTGCATTATTGGTCAGTCCGCTAAATTTAGCTCTTAAAATCAAGAAATGAGAGATAGAACCTGATTGCATTATTGGTCAGGCCGCTAAATTTAGCTCTTAAAATCAAGAAATGAGAGATGTAACCTGATTGCATTATTGGTCAGGCCGCTAAATTTAGCTCTTAAACTCAAGAAATGAGAGATAGAACCTGATTGCATTATTGGTCAGGCCGCTAAATTTAGCTCTTAAAATCAAGAAATGAGAGATAGAACCTGATTGCATTATTGGTCAGTCCGCTAAATTTAGCTCTTAAAATCAAGAAATGAGAGATAGAACCTGATTGCATTATTGGTCAGTCCGCTAAATTTAGCTCTTAAACTCAAGAAATGAGAGATAGAACCTGATTGCATTATTGGTCAGGCCGCTAAATTTAGCTCTTAAAATCAAGAAATGAGAGATAGAACCTGATTGCATTATTGGTCAGTCCGCTAAATTTAGCTCTTATAATCAAGAAATGAGAGATAGAACCTGATTGCATTATTGGTCAGGCCGCTAAATTTAGCTCTTAAAATCAAGAAATGAGAGATAGAACCTGATTGCTTTATTGGTCAGGCCGCTAAATTTAGCTCTTAAAATCAAGAAATGAGAGATAGAACCTGATTGCATTATTGGTCAGTCCGCTAAATTTAGCTCTTAAAATCAAGAAATGAGAGATAGAACCTGATTGCTTTATTGGTCAGGCCGCTAGATTTAGCACTTAAAATCAAGAAATGAGAGATAGAACCTGATTGCATTATTGGTCAGTCCGCTAAATTTAGCTCGTAAAATCAAGAAATGAGAGATAGAACCTGATTGCTTTATTGGTCAGGCCGCTAATTTTAGCTCTTAAAATCAAGAAATGAGAGATTCAACCTGATTGCATTATTGGTCAGGCCGCTAAATTTAGCTCTTAAACTCAAGAAATGAGAGATAGAACCTGATTGCATTATTGGTCAGTCCGCTAAATTTAGCTCTTAAAATCAAGAAATGAGAGATAGAACCTGATTGCATTATTGGTCAGTCCGCTAAATGTAGCTCTTAAAATTAAGAAATGAGAGATAGAACCTGATTGCTTTATTGGTCAGGCCGCTAAATTTAGCTCTTAAACTCAAGAAATGAGAGATAGAACCTAATTGCATTATTGGTCAGTCCGCTAAATTTAGTTCTTAAAATCAAGAAATGAGAGATAGAACCTGATTGCATTATTGGTCAGGCCGCTAAATTTAGCTCTTAAAATCAAGAAATGAGAGATAGAACCTGCTTGCTTTATTGGTCAGGCCGCTAAATTTAGCTCTTAAAATCAAGAAATGAGAGATAGAACCTGATTGCATTATTGGTCAGTCCGCTAAATTTAGCTCTTAAAATCAAGAAACGAGAGATAGAACCTGATTGCATTATTGGTCAGTCCGCTAAATTTAGCTCTTAAAATCAAGAAATGAGAGGTAGAACCTGATTGCTTTATTGGTCAGGCCGCTAAATTTAGCTCTTAAAATCAAGAAATGAGAGATAGAACCTGATTGCATTATTGGTCAGTCCGCTAAATTTAGCTCTTAAAATCAAGAAATGAGAGATAGAACCTGATTGCATTATTGGTCAGGCCGCTAAATTTAGCTCTTAAAATCAAGAAATGAGAGATAGAACCTGATTGCTTTATTGGTCAGGCCGCTAAATTTAGCTCTTAAAGTCAAGAAATGAGAGATAGAAACTGATTGCATTATTGGTCAGTCCGCTAAATTTAGCTCTTAAAATCAAGAAATGAGAGATAGAACCTGATTGCATTATTGGTCAGGCCGCTAAATTTAGCTCTTAAATACACATTATCATTCGATGCCCACATAGAAAACTTAGAAATTTTACTAAGGTACATACATATAGAATTATCTACGATTATAGTTCACATGATATATGACTGTCCAATGAAAATCAAACCACACAAAACTGAAAATATTCTGTCGTTTTGTCTGTTTCTCTCAGTCACTAACGAAACTTTAATAAAAATAAAGCATGTTAGTTTGATAAACGTATTCCATTTGTTTTTATCTTAAATATATGATGACAAGGAATATGAGGATAATGTTAGACTCTTCCATTTATGATAGATAAAGGTTGAAAAGTTTTTTCTTGCAACTTCAATTACTTTTACGACCAGCTTGAAAATCACACGTTATTTTTAGTGGATATATGAGTACATGCTTCGTTTATTATTAAAGAGTGTATTTATTTTCGTCTACCAGCTTAAATATTTGCAAAAACTTATTAAATAAAACATGCATTCTCGTTAGATTCGACATGCTTCAGACCGACTCGGCCAAGAGCGAGTGATATTGAAGTTTTCGCGTCACGTTTCTTGGTGATAATGTAATCAATCATATGCTAACCTTGGATCTGGGATACGCCCAAGTTGTTTTGTGGTGATTGGACTGCTGATAACGTGTGTTGGTGATGCTGAGATCGAATTCTTGGTAGTGAGAAAGTAGTCGTAGCCCATTAGAATTCATACTCTCGATCCCATGAGTGCCAAGGACACCAGGTCATGTCTTGTGGTCAGCACCAACCCATGCATTAAAGTCTACCATAATAACAACTTTGTCTCTATGTGGAACTTTGGAAATGACTGTACGTAGTTGATCATAAAAGTTATTAATTTCCGACACAGTGTTGTTCATGGTTGGGGAATAACAGCTCACACGATTGGCAGAAGAATTGTTGTTGAGTTCTAAGACTAGAGACGATCATTTATTCCTTTCGGAAGAGATGACATCTGATAGGCGGGAGTCATCTTCGCTTTTGCCAATCCAGAAAAAAGTTATATCCTGCACTGAATTCCTCAAGTTGAGAGGTGCCTTCAAAACGAGTCTCACTGAGAGCAACAATGTCAATATTGTGCCTGCTTAATCCATCAGCGATGAGGGCTGTTTTACGCTCTGGAGAAGAATCGTTGTCTTGGAGGGTTCTTACATTCAAAGGCCCGAGATTAACATATTTACGAGTTTTATTTCAACTAAATCGATTATTGCGACTGCGTTATTGGATAACTAGACAACTGCAGTGGGCTGCCAAGTTGATAAAGAGCAAGCAATATTAAGGGTATCTTTTATAGCCCCATCCCCGGATTAAGGAAAGCAATGCAATCTAAATAAACCTGCTTTGTCACCATCGGAGGACACGAGCAGCACAATTGCTCAGGGTTTTGTGCAAGAACGGCCATCACTAGATGGTCGCCACTGTGGGATCGCCAGCCAGAGACTTCCAGAATTAACCTGTATCTGTCCCCGTCGCCTTAACTCTTTCGCCAGTGGACTTGTTGCTCAGGTGGAATAACAAAGAAGGAACTCAGAACTGAACTGCAGATTATCCACACAGAAGATTCGTTTAGAGTGGTGAAGGCTTGTGTAGAACCAGCCACACTTATTGGAATTGCTGATAACAAGGAGTTGATTAAAATATTTACCACGAACACAATGAACAACACCCCTCAGGTTTTATTATCACGTAGTTATGCCTCTCAGGTACTACCAGTGCAAAAAATAGTGCAGCACCATCAAAAGGTGCTGCACTATTTTTCAACTCCTTTTTATCAGCAATTCCAATAATTTCACGTGATTTAGCCCGCCTGCTGAAGCGGATATAGAACGCTGATATCAGAATAAAAGGACGTGTTTTTTCATTCCTCAAAGAAAGCGCGATGTTAAAGAAAGTCTCCATTGTTTTTATTTTAATCAGACATTATTCTTATATTTTCTTGTTGATTATATTATAATATTTAGTTATTCATTTATAGTAAATAAATATAAATAATATACATATTTTATCATTTTTTTTGTACGTATTTGTTTATTTTAGTCATGGTATAAAACGATTTTTCTTCTTTTTTCTTTCTTTTTTATTTCAAAACAATTGTTGTTTCGCAAGTGAAATTTCACGCTATATATTAAGAAAAATTAATGAATTTGTTAGATTAATTATATAGTGGCACGAAATAGAAATAAAAAGAAACGTAACGTTGAACAAACTCTAGCACATGTCTCAACATACAACAAAAACAATCCAAAACTATTCACAGAAATTACCAAAAATCTAGACCTACTTAGCGAGAATAATAAACTGAAAAATATACTAAAAAGAACCAAAGTAATTAAAAGCAAACGCCAATCTAAAAACCTAAAACATATCAACCTCATCCAAATTTACCAAACACACAATACAGGGAGTCACAAAATGCAACAAAAAAGGTGTGGGGTTTGTGACATCATTATAGAAGGAAACTCCTACACTTTTGAAAACCCCAAAACAACGTTCACAATAAACAAAAACTTAAACTGCAACTCTAAAAATGTGATTTATGTACTTAAATGCACAAAATGCAGGAAGTCATATATAGGCATCAGCCAACAACTGAACAACAGGGTCTCCCTACACAAAAGCAACATAAAGTTGCCAGACAACAGAAAACTTTTTGTTTCACAACACATCTTAAAATGTAACCAGGGAAAATTTAAAATTATGCCAATATATCAAACAGACAATTATTCTTACCTACAAATACAAGAAAAAAACTTCATAAACAAATATAAACCAGAATTAAATAGATCATAACACCACACGCAAAAGCACACAACATGCACGCATAGTGACCAAATACGATGTTCAAACCACTCACATACATGCACGCACGCTCACATGCGGGTATCTGTGGAGCACGAATATATATATATATACACATATTGACAAAAGCAGGGGAACTTCTCACGGGCACGCACACAAACCCAACACAACTTAGGAAATCACGTGTTCCAATAGTTTTGCTCACTTGAAAAATGGGTGGGTTCAAACAAAAGGTGGTATGTCCTATACTGTTTAACACATCTAAAAGTATATGCCAAAAAATGAAAGCTGAAATTCTGATCTTTTTTTTCATATTCATCTTTTGAACTTAAAACGCAAATGAGTTGAACTTCTTCCGTGAACAACAAAAGCAAAGGAATTGGCTTTGCCGTTCCAATAATTGTTTGCATGGTATACGTACATATACATACATATATATATATATATATATACATATATATATATATATATATATATATATATATATATATATATATATATATATATATATATATATATATATATGTATGTATATATATATATATATATATATATATATATATATATATATATATATATATATATATATATATATATATATATATACATCGGTGAGGATATAACTCACAACAGTAGTAATCACTATTCTGTTAAATCCTATATCTCAGTGTGTTATAATAAGGTGAAAAAATGGATCCTCTGAGATAGATAGATAGATAGATAGATAGATAGATAGATAGATAGATAGATAGATAGATAGATAGATAGAAATGAAATTGAATCAGATAGAAATAAAATGTGTTTAATTTATAGAAACACAGATAAAGACACAAATATGTTTTTCGACAGACGAGGGTGGGAAAAGTTGCACCAAACCCACGATGACGCCTATTACAGATTCTAAAAACTAAGATAGATTTGAATAAGATTAGATAGATTTTAATTTACTGATATTAATATAGAGAAAAGGATGTGGAATGATTAAATGAGAAAACATCTACATTCAGGCACATACACACACACACACACACACACACACACACACACACAGTGGAATAGATATGAATTACTAGAGATGGATCAAATGATTCGCCAGTATTTCAATTTTTCCTGCAAATGTAGTAGAGCATGAAGGACTGTTAGGTTTTGATCCGAACTGGATATTAACGCCCCCGCCTCCATCAGAAAAGAGGAAGTAGAATCTTGTTCTGACTGCAAATAAGAGTTGTCTACCCAATGGCTTCTTTCTTTTTTCCTTCCTCACATCTTTTTCCCAGTTTCTGTTTTACATGTACATTCAGTTCGTTATATCAACAAGATTTGGTTCAATTTAAAACCCTGACTACTGGCGCAGTGGTTAAGTTCCTCGTATTTATACCATTAGATACTCGACTAAGAGAATCTTGTGTATTCTTCCTTATTGAAAAAAGACACCAATGAAGAGTGTAAATGTTCTAGATTTACTGATCAATATTTGTAACATCGATAGACTGCATATGACGTTTTCCTTGGTGGACGCTTCATGTATAGCCCCGAATTAGATTTGATGGGTTTTATGTTTCTTCTGTCTATTCGAGGTTAAAATGACATACCAGTCCATTTTTTAAAAAAGTGTTATAACTGAGCGTTTCGGGGACTAACTCTGCGCTGGTCAATGTTGATGCTGATCGAAGATGTTTGTTGGTCGCTGGCTGCTTCAATGCACACCATCTCTGCCCACGTTGTGTTCTTGATTTCAGAGCATTAGAAGATCGAATATCGTCGTAGTTTCGTAACTCCGGTCAAGCCATGGCGGCTGCTATATTAAGGAAGAAAATGTCTTCACGACAAAAAAATAAAACGTGAGATTAGTAGGGTTAATCTTGAATTGGTTTATGTAGCTCTTGGTACAACAAACATTAACCGTTCCCGAATCAATCTCTATAGTGATACTGTGCCTCACCTAATAATTTGGCTTCAATATTCTTTAGAATCAGGAAATCTGGGGGCAGCTGGCGTGGATTCCAGAGGCACTCGACGTGGGTTCTCATCCCAAGTCTTTGAGTCCTCAAAACTATCTCCTTATATGCACTTTGGCCCAAAACTGGCCTGGGGCAGAAGGGTTCTTGGGATTCGTTGATTCTTCAATTTCCACATTAATCCTAGTAAAGGTTCTTTGTTCTTCTGCTTTCTTAATCAACTTTCCAAATTTAGAGATTTATCCACATCCTCGGGAGTAGTTACAGGGATTGCTCCTCTCCCTACTACAACTTGCTTCACTTCACATCTCACACCACCTCTCCACATAGGTTCTGATAAATCCTCCTTCTTCCTCCTTCCTTCTCATTATTCCACATCATCCCATCTCTCAGGGCTGGTACAACTGTCTTTGTAACAAATCTAATTTTCAAATCGTGTAGACGAAAGGCGTAGTTTATTCTAATCGTTAATTTTAATTCTCCTGCTTCCTCCATGTAGAGATAAATTCTCTCTCTATTCGCAGACCTACCCATGTCCAGTGAAAACACAACATAGCTCACCCACTCTGCAATTACAGGATCGATCTTCATAACTTCGACCTACACATCATGTTCATCTCTTGTTTTCATTTCCAAATTCGTTTTCGTCAACAAAAATATATTTGTTTACCTAAATTTGCAAACAAGAGATAAAATTGTTCACACAATCTGCTTTCGTCGGCATTCCAGACTCTCGATAGATAAGAAACAAACTTTAGAAGAGAAGAAATCCAGACGGTCACATTTTCGCCAAGGAAAATCTCTCTCTCTCTTTCTCTCTCTCCCCCCCCCAAGCCTACATTCTATTTTTGGCTTAACCCTTTTCTGCTCAGAATCAACATTTAATCATCTTATAGCCTCAGTGTCACATTAATAATTAAAATATAATGTTTGATATTTGGAAATATGTGTAAAATATTCTGTCTAAATATTTTCATGTTCTAGTGTTGAATAAAAGTAAAACAGCCATTTTAATATATAAATCTTTATGTTTTTCGTAAAGAAATTATCTGTAGAATTAAAAGGAAAGGAAGTAGAAAAATATGCTTTTATTTATTAGTCTTGGGTGATAATTTGTAAGTACGGGTCAAACATTTTTATTGATTTGAAAGAAATCCCGTTAATATTTTGACCATAAATAAATAAAAAAGTTTCAAATTTACCGAAAGACTGCCATAAAATGATAGTAAGCGAACGCAATCAAAGTTGCAGAAAGATGCTGTCACGTGATTGTGATCTTTATTTTACCATGATTTTCTGTGTGTTTTTATTTCATATGAGATGAAGAGTGTGATATTATTCTGCTTTATTTCTTATCGATAGCAGTTTTCAAAGGGTAAGCACACTTTTATGAAAGTGAATTCTTCATGAGAATTAAAGGGTCATCCACGTTCTTTCGAGAAAAACGAATAGCAATTATTCTTTTCTATTCTTCCTTCTTTATATACAAATTCTCATATATATATATATATATATATATATAAATTTTGAAACTTCTCTAATATTTTTGTCTAGTAATTTTGAAGTTTTGAAACTTATTTCCTGATAGAAATTTAGTATTTGGATGAATGATAAATAACAGAAATAATAATTGGCGACCTTTGCATCAAAATGAACTTTTTTTGTTAAAGTTTGATGAACCATATAGATAGCAAGTATCAGCTTTATATGGTTCGCAAGCTTAGAGAATACGAAGACTGGATTACATCAATAGATTCTGCGTACCTTGAAACTCAGCATTCAAAATTGTCTAACCGATGTGAATAAAGCAAATATATCAGCCATTAACCTATTAATGCTCGCCGTAAATGTGGAAATTGAAATAAAAATGCAGTATTGACTATAGTTTCATATTTATAATCCATTTATTTTTTATACTTACAAGCCATTAATATTTCTACTTATAATCCATCAATTTTATGTTTATAATCCATTAATTTTTTATTATTTTTACTTATAACGCATTAATACCAAACGTTTAAAAATGCAGCGGTAGGCATTAATAGATTATTTCTGACTCACACGATTCTAAATCATTATTCTTTAACCCCCCCCCCGCCCCAAAATATATTTATTTACTATTATTTTCAAATAACTAGTGTGATGGAACATAAAATTGATGAATTCAACTAGGTTTCATTTTACTCAATAAACATTCAGGTTTATTCATATGAATGAATTGCAGTAAATGGTCGTATATTAACAGATCAATGTGAGAACAGTTTCGAAAACAGCAACGTATCAAAAGGAATATAGACTTTAATTTTACATTGGGTAATAAAATAAACCTGTCTTCTAGCATGAATAGAAACTCGCATAGAAGAGGCTAATGCCATTCTGAGATGAATTAGACCATCACTACTGCAAATGTTGATGAAATACCGTAAGAGTTGTATATTGGACACTTGAATATGGCAGGCGTTTTCCCATCACATATATAGCCAATGGGAAGTCAGGAAACTACTGACTAATCATGTTTCAGAACATCTTTCAGAGCATGCTGAGTAGCACAGGCGTCATGTAGAATGACATGATTGAAACAACACATCTTTTTTTCTGTTATATTTAATTTACAGCAGAACTATTTGAAAAATGTCCTTGCTATATATGGCATTGTTCGAAGGTTCAACAGACGTCCACAAAAAACGGCAAGCACTTGCATGGAAGCAGAATCTTCATTAATGAGAACTGCATAATATTTTTCGATCCCCCATGTGCTTTCCGTACGACATAACTGAAGATATACACGACAGAATTAGGAGTCTGGCATGAGGCATGCCTTCCCGGAGTACTGCAGCAAGTAAAACTTCCCAGCTGTCTCCGAGGCCATATCTTCTCTGATCTGTGAGATGAAATTTGTACGGCCCGCCATTTAAGTCCTTTTAATTCAATCATATTTTCTGAGCATCTATGTGACTCTCCAGAATCTGCTTTATCGGTATCATCATATACGTTATATGCTGCCAATATTAAAGCGCCACCGATATATCACTTCCGAAATGCCACAAACTTCTCCGAAATTGCATTACAGACACTAGAAGTACTGCAGTTCGATACATGTCCAATTACTGTAATCGAATAAAATAAGTCCGGGTGTGTGACTTCGTGTTATGGCACTTGATTGTACAGCGTTTTCTTCACCTGATTTGACATTATGCCAGCGTACACAACTCTTCGAAGCAAAGACATGGACGGTATATTAACTGGAGTTGTGGAATGGAAATTTTATAAGGATACATACTGTTCCATAGCATTGGGCATATCGCGTCCAAGTCAAAATACTGAACGTTTTAACGGGATGCGTGATGTTCCCTAGCACTGCACATAGCGCGCCCAGGTAAAAATATAGGACGTTTTATGAGGATACATACATTTCCCTAGAATTGCACATATTTGACCGACTCAAAATGCTGAACGTTTTATCAGGATACATAATGTTGCATTGCACAGCACATATCGCACCCAGGTCAAAATACTGGACGTTTTATGAGGATACATACGGTTCAATAGCATTGCACATATCGCGCCAAGGTAAAAAGATTGGACATTTAAACAGGATATATACTGTTCCTTTGCATTGCACATAGCGGGCCCAGGTCAAAAGATTCCACGTTTTATCAGGATACATACTGTTCCCTAGCATTGCACTTTACGAGACCAGGTCAAAAGACGGGACGTTTTATCAGTATTCATAATGTTCCCTAGCATTGCACTTAGAGCGCCAAGTTAAGAAAACTGGAGGTTTTACAAGGATTTATCCTGTTCCCTAGAATTGCACTTAGCGGGCCCATGTCAAAAGGTTCGACGTTTTATAAGGATTCATACTGTTCACTAGAATTGCACTTAGCGGGACCAGGTCAAAAGGTTCGACGTTTTATAAGGATTCATACTGTTCCACAGAATTGCACTTAGCGGGCCCAGGTAAAAATGTTCGACGTTTTATAAGGATTCATACTGTTCCCTCGCATTGTACTTAGCGGGGCCAGGTCAAAAGGTTCGACGTTTTATAAAGATTCATACTGTTCCCTCGCATTGCAATTAGCGGGCCCACGTCAAAAGGTAAGACGTTTTATAAGGATTCATACTGTTCCCTAGCATTGCACGTAGCGGGCCCAGGTCAAAAGGTTCGACGTTTTATAAGGATTCATACTGTTCCCTACAATTACGCTTAGCGCGCACCGGTCAAATGGTTCGACGTTTTATAAGGATTCATACTGTTCCCTAGAATTGCACTTAACGCTCCCAGCTAAAAAAGTTCGACGTTTTATAAGGATTTATACTGTTCCACCGCATTGCACTTAGCGTGCCTAGGTCAAACGGTTCGACATTTTATCAGGATTCATACTCTTCTCTACAATTACACTTAGCGCGCCCAGGTCAAAAGGTTCGACGTTTTATAAGGATTCAAACTGTACCATAGATTTGAAACTTAGCGGGTCTAGGTCAAAAGGTTCGACGTTTCATAAGGATTCATACTGTTCCCTCGCATTGCACTTAGCGGTCCCAGGTCAGAAGGTTCGACGTTTTATAAGGATTCATACTGTTCCCTCAATTACACTTAGCGCGTCATGGTCAAAAGGCTCGACGTTTTATAAGTATTCAAACTGTACTTTAGATTTGCACTTAGCGGGACCAGGTCAGAATGTTCGACGTTTTATAAAGATTCATACTGTTCCCTAGTATTGTACTTAGCGGGCCTAGGTCAATAGGTTCGACGTTTTATAAGGATTCATACTGTTCCCTCGCATTGCACTTAGCGGGTCTAGCTCAAAAGGTTCGACGTTTTATAAGGATTCATACTGTTCCCTAGCATTGCACTTAGCGGGCTTAGGTCAAAAGGTTCGACGTTTTATAAGGATTCATACTGTTCCCTCGCATTGCACTAAGCGGGTCTAGCTCAAAAGGTTCGACGTTTTATAAGGATTCATACTGTTCCCTCGCATTGCACTTAGCGGGCTTAGGTCAAAAGGTTCGACGTTTTATAAGGATTCATACTGTTCCCTCGCATTGCACTTAGCGGGCCTAGGTCAAAAGGTTCGACGTTTTATAAGGATTCATACTGTTCCCTCGCATTGCACTTAGCGGGTCTAGCTCAAAAGGTTCGACGTTTTATAAGGATTCATACTGTTCCCTAGCATTGCACTTAGCGGGCTTAGGTCAAAAGGTTCGACGTTTTATAAGGATTCATACTGTTCCCTCGCATTGCACTTAGCGGGCTTAGGTCAAAAGGTTCGACGTTTTATAAGGATTCATACTGTTCCCTCGCATTGCACTTAGCGGGCCCATATCAAAAGGTTCGACGTTTTATAAGGATTCATACTGTTCCCTCGCATTGCACTTAGCGGGCCCATATCAAAAGGTTCGACGTTTTATAAGGATTCATACTGTTCCCTAGCATTGCACTTAGCGGGCTTAGGTCAAAAGGTTCGACGTTTTATAAGGATTCATACTGTTCCCTCGCATTGCACTTAGCGGGTCTAGCTCAAAAGGTTCGACGTTTTATAAGGATTCATACTGTTCCCTAGCATTGCACGTAGCGGGCCCAGGTCAAAAGGTTCGACGTTTTATAAGGATTCATACTGTTCCCTACAATTACGCTTAGCGCGCACCGGTCAAATGGTTCGACGTTTTATAAGGATTCATACTGTTCCCTAGAATTGCACTTAACGCTCCCAGCTAAAAAAGTTCGACGTTTTATAAGGATTTATACTGTTCCACCGCATTGCACTTAGCGTGCCTAGGTCAAACGGTTCGACATTTTATCAGGATTCATACTCTTCTCTACAATTACACTTAGCGCGCCCAGGTCAAAAGGTTCGACGTTTTATAAGGATTCAAACTGTACCATAGATTTGAAACTTAGCGGGTCTAGGTCAAAAGGTTCGACGTTTCATAAGGATTCATACTGTTCCCTCGCATTGCACTTAGCGGTCCCAGGTCAGAAGGTTCGACGTTTTATAAGGATTCATACTGTTCCCTACAATTACACTTAGCGCGTCATGGTCAAAAGGCTCGACGTTTTATAAGTATTCAAACTGTACTTTAGATTTGCACTTAGCGGGACCAGGTCAGAATGTTCGACGTTTTATAAAGATTCATACTGTTCCCTAGTATTGTACTTAGCGGGCCTAGGTCAATAGGTTCGACGTTTTATAAGGATTCATACTGTTCCCTCGCATTGCACTTAGCGGGTCTAGCTCAAAAGGTTCGACGTTTTATAAGGATTCATACTGTTCCCTAGCATTGCACTTAGCGGGCTTAGGTCAAAAGGTTCGACGTTTTATAAGGATTCATACTGTTCCCTCGCATTGCACTTAGCGGGCCCATATCAAAAGGTTCGACGTTTTATAAGGATTCATACTGTTCCCTCGCATTGCACTTAGCGGGCCCATATCAAAAGGTTCGACGTTTTATAAGGATTCATACTGTTCCCTAGCATTGCACTTAGCGGGCTTAGGTCAAAAGGTTCGACGTTTTATAAGGATTCATACTGTTCCCTCGCATTGCACTTAGCGGGTCTAGCTCAAAAGGTTCGACGTTTTATAAGGATTCATACTGTTCCCTCGCATTGCACTTAGCGGGCTTAGGTCAAAAGGTTCGACGTTTTATAAGGATTCATACTGTTCCCTCGCATTGCCCTTAGCGGGCCTAGGTCAAAAGGTTCGACGTTTTATAAGGATTCATACTGTTCCCTCGCATTGCACTTAGCGGGTCTAGCTCAAAAGGTTCGACGTTTTATAAGGATTCATACTGTTCCCTAGCATTGCACTTAGCGGGCTTAGGTCAAAAGGTTCGACGTTTTATAAGGATTCATACTGTTCCCTAGCATTGCACTTAGCGGGCTTAGGTCAAAAGGTTCGACGTTTTATAAGGATTCATACTGTTCCCTCGCATTGCACTTAGCGGGCCCATATCAAAAGGTTCGACGTTTTATAAGGATTCATACTGTTCCCTCGCATTGCACTTAGCGGGCCCATATCAAAAGGTTCGACGTTTTATAAGGATTCATACTGTTCCCTAGCATTGCACTTAGCGGGCTTAGGTCAAAAGGTTCGACGTTTTATAAGGATTCATACTGTTCCCTCGCATTGCACTTAGCGGGTCTAACTCAAAAGGTTCGACGTTTTATAAGGATTCATACTGTTCCCTAGCATTGCACTTAGCGGGCTTAGGTCAAAAGGTTCGACGTTTTATAAGGATTCATACTGTTCCCTCGCATTGCACTTAGCGGGCCCATATCAAAAGGTTCGACGTTTTATAAGGATTCATACTGTTCCCTAGCATTGCACTTAGCGGGCTTAGGTCAAAAGGTTCGACGTTTTATAAGGATTCATACTGTTCCCTAGCATTGCACTTAGCGGGCTTAGGTCAAAAGGTTCGACGTTTTATAAGGATTCATACTGTTCCCTCGCATTGCACTTAGCGGGCCCATATCAAAAGGTTCGACGTTTTATAAGGATTCATACTGTTCCCTCGCATTGCACTTAGCGGGCCCATATCAAAAGGTTCGACGTTTTATAAGGATTCATACTGTTCCCTAGCATTGCACTTAGCGGGCTTAGGTCAAAAGGTTCGACGTTTTATAAGGATTCATACTGTTCCCTCGCATTGCACTTAGCGGGTCTAGCTCAAAAGGTTCGACGTTTTATAAGGATTCATACTGTTCCCTCGCATTGCACTTAGCGGGCTTAGGTCAAAAGGTTCGACGTTTTATAAGGATTCATACTGTTCCCTCGCATTGCACTTAGCGGGCCCATATCAAAAGGTTCGACGTTTTATAAGGATTCATACTGTTCCCTCGCATTGCACTTAGCGGGCCCATATCAAAAGGTTCGACGTTTTATAAGGATTCATACTGTTCCCTAGCATTGCACTTAGCGGGCTTTGGTCAAAAGGTTCGACGTTTTATAAGGATTCATACTGTTCCCTCGCATTGCACTTAGCGGGTCTAGCTCAAAAGGTTCGACGTTTTATAAGGATTCATACTGTTCCCTAGCATTGCACTTAGCGGGCTTAGGTCAAAAGGTTCGACGTTTTATAAGGATTCATACTGTTCCCTAGCATTGCACTTAGCGGGCTTAGGTCAAAAGGTTCGACGTTTTATAAGGATTCATACTGTTCCCTCGCATTGCACTTAGCGGGTCTAGCTCAAAAGGTTCGACGTTTTATAAGGATTCATACTGTTACCTAGCATTGCACTTAGCGGGCTTAGGTCAAAAGGTTCGACGTTTTATAAGGATTCATACTGTTCCCTAGCATTGCACTTAGCGGGCTTAGGTCAAAAGGTTCGACGTTTTATAAGGATTCATACTGTTCCCTCGCATTGCACTTAGCGGGCTTAGGTCAAAAGGTTCGACGTTTTATAAGGATTCATACTGTTCCCTCGCATTGCACTTAGCGGGTCTAGCTCAAAAGGTTCGACGTTTTATAAGTATTCATACTGTTCCCTAGCATTGCACTTAGCGGGCTTAGGTCAAAAGGTTCGACGTTTTATAAGGATTCATACTGTTCCCTAGCATTGCACTTAGCGGGCTTAGGTCAAAAGGTTCGACGTTTTATAAGGATTCATACTGTTCCCTCGCATTGCACTTAGCGGGCTTAGGTCAAAAGGTTCGACGTTTTATAAGGATTCATACTGTTCCCTCGCATTGCACTTAGCGGGCCCATATCAAAAGGTTCGACGTTTTATAAGGATTCATACTGTTCCCTAGCATTGCACTTAGCGGGCTTAGGTCAAAAGGTTCGACGTTTTATAAGGATTCATACTGTTCCCTCGCATTGCACTTAGCGGGTCTAGCTCAAAAGGTTCGACGTTTTATAAGGATTCATACTGTTCCCTAGCATTGCACTTAGCGGGCTTAGGTCAAAAGGTTCGACGTTTTATAAGGATTCATACTGTTCCCTCGCATTGCACTTAGCGGGCCCATATCAAAAGGTTCGACGTTTTATAAGGATTCATACTGTTCCCTAGCATTGCACTTAGCGGGCCCATATCAAAAGGTTCGACGTTTTATAAGGATTCATACTGTTCCCTAGCATTGCACTTAGCGGGCTTAGGTCAAAAGGTTCGGCGTTTTATAAGGATTCATACTGTTCCCTAGCATTGCACTTAGCGGGCTTAGGTCAAAAGGTTCGACGTTTTATAAGGATTCATACTGTTCCCTCGCATTGCACTTAGCGGGTCTAGCTCAAAAGGTTCGACGTTTTATAAGGATTCATACTGTTCCCTAGCATTGCACTTAGCGGGCTTTGGTCAAAAGGTTCGACGTTTTATAAGGATTCATACTGTTCCCTCGCATTGCACTTAGCGGGCCCATATCAAAAGGTTCGACGTTTTATAAGGATTCATACTGTTCCCTCGCATTGCACTTAGCGGGTCTAGCTCAAAAGGTTCGACGTTTTATAAGGATTCATACTGTTCCCTAGCATTGCACTTAGCGGGCTTAGGTCAAAAGGTTCGACGTTTTATAAGGATTCATACTGTTCCCTAGCATTGCACTTAGCGGGCTTAGGTCAAATGGTTCGACGTTTTATAAGGATTCATACTGTTCCCTCGCATTGCACTTAGCGGGCTTAGGTCAAAAGGTTCGACGTTTTATAAGGATTCATACTGTTCCCTCGCATTGCACTTAGCGGGTCTAGCTCAAAAGGTTCGACGTTTTATAAGGATTCATACTGTTACCTAGCATTGCACTTAGCGGGCTTAGGTCAAAAGGTTCGACGTTTTATAAGGATTCATACTGTTCCCTAGCATTGCACTTAGCGGGCTTAGGTCAAAAGGTTCGACGTTTTATAAGGATTCATACTGTTCCCTCGCATTGCACTTAGCGGGCTTAGGTCAAAAGGTTCGACGTTTTATAAGGATTCATACTGTTCCCTCGCATTGCACTTAGCGGGCTTAGGTCAAAAGGTTTGACGTTTTATAAGGATTCATACTGTTCCCTCGCATTGCACTTAGCGGGTCTAGCTCAAAAGGTTCGACGTTTTATAAGGATTCATACTGTTCCCTAGCATTGCACTTAGCGGGCTTAGGTCAAAAGGTTCGACGTTTTATAAGGATTCATACTGTTCCCTAGCATTGCACTTAGCGGGCTTAGGTCAAAAGGTTCGACGTTTTATAAGGATTCATACTGTTCCCTCGCATTGCACTTAGCGGGCCCATATCAAAAGGTTCGACGTTTTATAAGGATTCATACTGTTCCCTCGCATTGCACTTAGCGGGCTTAGGTCAAAAGGTTCGACGTTTTATAAGGATTCATACTGTTCCCTCGCATTGCACTTAGCGGGTCTAGCTCAAAAGGTTCGACGTTTTATAAGGATTCATACTGTTCCCTAGCATTGCACTTAGCGGGCTTAGGTCAAAAGGTTCGACGTTTTATAAGGATTCATACTGTTCCCTCGCATTGCACTTAGCGGGCCCATATCAAAAGGTTCGACGTTTTATAAGGATTCATACTGTTCCCTCGCATTGCACTTAGCGGGCTTAGGTCAAAAGGTTCGACGTTTTATAAGGATTCATACTGTTCCCTCGCATTGCACTTAGCGGGCCTAGGTCAAAAGGTTCGACGTTTTATAAGGATTCATACTGTTCAATACCATTGAACTTAGCGGGCCCATATCAAAAGGTTCGACGTTTTATAAGGATTTATACTGTTCCCTAGAATTGCACTTAGCGGGCCCAGGTCGAAAGGTTCGACGTTTTATAAGGATTCATATTGTTCCTTAGCATTGCACTTAGCACGCTCAGGTCAATAGTTTCGACGTTTTATCAGGATTCATACTATTCAATACCATTGAACTTAGCGGGCCCAGGTCAAAAGGTTCGACCTTTTATAAAGAATCATACTGTTCCCTAGCATTTCACTTAGCGCGCCCAGGTCAATAGTTTCGATATTTTATCAGGAATCATACTGTTCCTTAGCATTGCACTTAGCGGTCCCTGGTCAAAAGGTTCGTCGTTTTATAAGGATTCATACTGATCCCTAGAATTGCACTTAGCGGGCCCAGGTCAAAAGACTGGAAGTTGTATCAGGAATCATATTGTTCCCTAGGATTGCACTTAGCGGGTCCAGGTCAAAAGTTGCGACGTTTTATAAGGATTCATACTGTTCCCTAGCATTTCACTTAGCGGGCCCAGGTCAAAAGTTTCGACGTTTTATCAGGATTCATAATGTTCCCTAGAATTGCACTTAGCGGGCCCAGGTCAAAATGTTCGACGTTTTATAAGGATTCATACTGTTCCTTAGAAATGCACTTAGCTCGCCCAGGTCAAAAGGGTCAACGTTTTATCAGGATTCATACTGTTCTCTAGAATTGCACTTAGCGGGCCCAGGTCGAAAGGTTCGACGTTTTATAAGGATTCATATTGTTCCCTAGCATTGCACTTAGCGGGCCCTGGTCAAAAGGTTCGTCGTTTTATAAGGATTCATACTGATCCCTAGAATTGCACTTAGCGGGCCCAGGTCAAAAGTTTCAGACGTTTCATAAGAATTCATTCTGTTCCCTGGACGTTTTATCCGGATTCATACTCTTCCCTATCATTGCATTTAGCGCGCCCATGTCAAAAGATTGGAAGTTTTATCAGGATTCATACTGTTCCCTAGCATTGCACTTAGCGCGCACATGTCGAAAGACTGGACGTTTTATCAGGATTAATAATGTTCCCTATCATTGCACTTAGCGCACCCATGTCAAAAACGGGATGTTTCATCAGGATTGATACTGTTGCCTAGGATTTCACTTTACGCGCCCAGGTTAAAGTTTGGTCGTTTTATCCACATTCAACCTGTTCCCTATCATTGCACATAGCGCGCCCAGTTCAAAAGACTGGACGTTTTATCAGGATTCACTCTGTTCCTTAGCCTTGCACATAGCGTTCCCATATCAAAAGTCTGGACGTTTTATCAGGTTTTATACTGTTCCCTATCATTGCACATAGCGCGCCTCTGTCAAAAGACTGGAAGTTTTATCAGGAATCATATTGTTCCCTAGCATTGCACTGAGAGTGGCCAGGTCAAAGACTGGACGTTTAATCAGGATTCATACGGTTCCCTAGCATTGCACTTGGCGCGCCTAGGTCAAAAGACTGGAAGTTTTATCAGTATTCATAATGTTCCCTAGCATGGCACTTACGAGCCCAGGTCAAAAGATTGGCCGTTTTATCAAGATTCATACTTTTCCCTAGCATTGCACATAGCGCCCCCATATCAAATGACTGGACGTTTTATCAGGTTTCACATTGTTCCCTAGCATTGCACTTATCTCGCCCTGGTCAAAAGACTGTACGTTTTATCAGAACTCATAATCTTCCCTAGCATTGAAGTTAGCGCGCCCAGGTCAAAAGATTGGACGCTTTATCAGCATTCATCCTGTTCCCTAGCATTGCACATAGCGGTGCCATGACAAAAAACTGGACGTCTTATCAGGATTAATACTGTTCCCTATCACTGCATTTAGCGCGCCCATGTCAAAAGACTGGACGTTTTATCAGGATTAATAATGTTCCCTATCATTGCACTTAGCGCACCCAGGTCAAAAACTGGACGTTTTATCAGGATTTATACTGTTCCCTAGGATTTCACTTTACGCGTCCAGGTGAAAAGTCTGGTCGTTTTATCAGTATTCATCCAGTTCCATATTATTGCACTTAGCGGGCCCAGGTCAAAAGACTCGACGTTTTATCAGGATTCATACTGTTCCCTATCATTGCACATAGCCCGCCCAGTTCAAAAGACTGGACGTTTTATCATGATTCATTCTGTTCCCTAGCATTGCACTTAGCGGGCCCATGTCAAAAGTTTCGACGTTTTATAAGGATTCGTACTGTTCCCTAGCATTGCACTTAGTGCGCCCAGGTCAAAAACTGGACGTTTTATCAGGTTTGATACTGTTCCCTATCATTGCATTTATCGCGCCCAGGTCAAAAGTCTGGACGTTTTATCCGGATTCATACTGTTCTCTATCATTGCATTTAGCGCGCCCATGTCAAAAGACTGGACGTTTTATCAGGATTCATACTGTTCCCTAGCATTGCACTTAGCGCGCACATGTCGAAAGACTGGACGTTTTATCAGGATTAATAATGTTCCCTATCATTGCACTTAGCGCACCTAGTCATCTCTGTCGAATTTTTTCCTTTGCTGTATCTTTCCTATTCTTTATCCATTTCTTTGCTTATTACCTACAAATTCTGTTTTAATTCATACCGCAACGTATCTCCTTGATTAATCTGTGCAAATATCAATTCTGACACCGAAAGTTGTTAATTATTTATCTGTTCTAAATATCTTATCAATACCTGTAATGGTAAATCAATCATAATTGCCTAATAATAAACACCTATTGACATCTAAGCCCCAAATATTCCTTTCTTTACGGATCAATTTAAAGTCACTCATTTTATACAGCAAATGAAATGTTTTTATAATTCTTATCCTAATCTATTTCTTTACTTAATATTTCCCAAATTTTTTGTTTTATTTTAATTTCAAAATAAATTCCCCATATTTATTTCTTTGTTCGAAATACTTATTATCAGGCACAAGTGATCTTTTCTTTTGCGTTTTTCCTTTTCTTATTTCCTTACTTATTACTACCAAATATATTTTTGTTTACTTTCTACACCCCAAAATATGCACTTTTATTCCTGACCCAAATTGTCACGTTTCTTTAAGTCTTACTGCTAAACAACTATTTCTTTATATCTTAATACCAATCACTTTGATCCCAAATATCTCTTTCTTTACAAAGATGTGTTTAAAATGTTTCGAACCAACCCAAATATTTTTCCCAAATCACCCTGATATTTTTGTAATTTTTGGCAGGTTTTAGAATGTCAATCGGTCAGAGAACTTTTCATAAGTTTTTCCCCGAAATCACTTTTAATTCTTAACCCCTTTCTTATCTTGTTACCGAAAAATCTTTTTTCATTTACTTCATATCTCGACGTCTCTTTTTTTCTTTGTCTACGTCTGAAGATGGCGGTCGACCACTTAGAAACACTGAAGGCCAAAAACGATCAATAAACAAACAAGTCTGGAGATTTTATTAACGGTCACTGTTCGATTGCATTTCCTCCCTCTGCACTTTGTCTTAGTCTCTTTCCAATGCTACCATCGCCCATTACGTCGCCTCTTCTACGTTCAATCCCCCTCCAGCAATCGATTGCATTGCTAGCATGATGCACTTGAGTAACAGTGACAATGTATCGGTTTTTGCGATGGAGAGCGGACAGCTAGGGACCTACTTGAAGTTTTAAAACCGAACGCCAAATGCCTCATCTCTAAATCGTCCTTCCGTTCTTCACACTTTAATCAGTTTCATCTTTTTAATGGATTTTGTTCGATGTTTCGTACGCTTCTTTGTATCCAGAAAGAACTTTTATTGTATAAATGCATATGCAGATAGCAAAGAAACACAGGCGGGCGTTATTAACGGTTGCAGTGATAGAAAACCTGACAGTGAAGGCGGGGATACGTACCCAGATAAAGCTATTTGGGGCTAGATTCGAAGTGTTAGCGGATATATTTGTTAAGAGAATGCAAAATGCTTCGCATAAGAAGGGCCGTTTAAAACTAGATCTGTTTAATATTGAATGTGTATATGCTGGTGTTTGTCTTGGTAGCTCTGGGATTATTTTGTGATTGAACTCAGAAAAAGAAAATCTTGTAAAGTGAGGATTAAGTGTCGGATTGCATCCCGGAATCTATTGATTTCTAGTAGATGAATTCAATCTGATGTAATTCATAAAACAAAAGTGGATGATCGCATGCCTGTACGCATCATCGATAATAGATAGCTTCTCATATTGATTAACCATTCAGTTCTTTTATTTTCTCTAATTTAATAGAATAAGGAAGGAATTATGAAAAATATTAAGAAAATGTTCAGTATATATCACATAGGTATAAATTATTATAAACATGTCATTCGGATGATGTGTCAGCGTTTTGCCGAATTTTAGGGAATTTTCTAACTTTTACATGATTAGCCGGATTTTTGAAACTCTAAGAAACAATATGTTGTCAGAAATAATTCTAATTACAGAATATGAACAAAGTTTACAAAATTTTTTAACAATAAATAGAAACCATTGTTATTGTTATTGTTATGCTTCTAAAGATATTAAAAAAAAAAATATTAATGTGAAATACATGACCAATAATCTGAAAAGAAGAACTTCATCCATTGGCTTTATGGTTCAAAGATTTAATCATGTTCTCATATTAATCTTTACAATGATAATATTAACAATTTAAGGTAACTCAAAGAAAGCGTCACAACATACAGTACATTGGTCATTTTGCATATTAGGCAGCATAGAATAATAGTCATAGGACCCATGCTAATTAATGTGTCGTCAATGAGCACACGAATGTTGAAAGTGGAATTTACATCAAGTTTTTAGTTTGACGTGTCTCAATAATTTGAACAACAAGAAATGTGTACTTCATTATCCTGAATAAATAACGACATGATAGTTTGCTATGGAAAATCAATGTGAAGGTTGAATTTTGAGGTTTTGTCAATTTTCTGCTGCCAGATATAGGGTCCTATTATTCTTAGACAAGGTGCCTTGTCACTTAGTATTTCTTCAACATCATTACAGGACAGATTCAGTCCATCATTAGTCGTCTACAATAACAGTAAAACATCTTTAAGTAAGAATTCCTGTCATTATGCACGGAAAGCGTGCAAATTGTTTTAGGAACTCTTCTCCAGCAAACTTTCACCAGATATCAATCTTATTGACCAAGATGTGTTGTCCGTGAAAATGAATGGGAACTGTTTCTTTTCTTGATCTTATTTCGATTTACTTGATTTTCTATTATTAGGTTGGTGCAAAAATAATATCGTTTTCTCACATGAAGTTGAACGTCAAAAAACGACATTATTTTTGCACCAACCTAATAGAATTTTTACTTCTGGAGAAGGACGTAAATATCGAGTCTTTTAAATTAGAAAAATTATGACAAAGAACACATTATATAAATTACACAAGTGTCGATTGTTACCAGAAAAACTAGACAAACAGACAGGCAGAAAAACTGTTACAAAGACTGACACAGAGGAAAAGAAAATTCTAGAAAGGATGAATTAATTGAGATTTTATGAGCGTAATAGTGAGATTAGCTGTTTCCTTATAAAGAAACATATTAATTCATTAAGCAAACAGTTAGCTCTACTATAGGCTGGAATTTATAAAATCTCTTAAAAGTTTCTTCATGAAAATATGTTTCATATGTCTATCAAGTGTTATCGTTCTTTCTAATATTGATGGGAGTTGCCTTCTTAACCTTTTGCTTAAGACCGCGTAGAAAGTGAACATTATGATTATATCATGATTTTCCCTTCGAGTTTCATGTGTTATTTTAAGGTTTTTTAGTTGTAAGGATTCTACCTATTTACTACAAATGGTTTTATTCTTTTGTGAAGACTTAACTACTGTGTGATATTTCATTCCCTGATAGTTATTTTTTTTTTAGAAAATCCTCGAAAACAAAGAGTCCTGTTCCTTAACGATTTAGCTTACTGTACATGCGCTGAACAAGCCAATCAAGAAGAGTCTCTGTGTTAAAGTGAATCTGCAACGCGTAATTGATATATGCGCTGTTTTATTTTTAAGTGATTATCTCTGATGAAGAGTACGGACACGAGTTCTGTGTCCTTAAATCACCCCGGATCAATGTGACAACGTTTCAGGAATTATTTCCATGGATTATTTGATTTGTGGGATCGCTATTGGTGTTTAACACGTGCGCAGATGGACTAGCGGCAAAATGTGTTTAAGAACTGACGAAACGGCGACAGAACAGCAGTAAATATTGCAAGAGAAATGTTTCAATGTAATCGCGGAAAATGTTAGCGTTTGTCAGGGACAATTTTGCATTACTCAATAAATATTGGTAAAATCATTCATCGATTCACTTAAATCGAAGAGCTTCGCTTATCTTGAAAATTCGTATTTGAATTATAGATTTTTATATTTTTTGTTTATCATAATCAGCTACAGGGGATGCAAATCCACGTTTTCTAGTTACCTCTCCCACTTGCTATTTTCTTTGCATGAAAACGACGAATTACTGTCGAAACTACCGAGAATCTAATGCTTGACACTAACTATTTTCTGTTGAAATGAATGAAACGACTTTACTTTGAATCAATTGCCAGGTTTGCTGCTAGAAAGGTTGGTTCACTTAGTCGTGCTAGATAATTTTTCTCGCCAGAATCTATCTTACATATTTATAAGTCTACCATTCTTTCACGCACTGAATATTGCTGTCACATCTGGTTTGGTACATCTGCTATGTATTTAGAGATTCTTGATAAAATCTAAAGAAGAATCAGCAATGACATCGGTTCTGAACTTACCTCTCGGTTTCAGCCACTTTTCCAACGTCATAAACGTAACTTCGCTGTATCTTTTCTATAAATATTGTCATGCTAACTGTTCTGATCAGCTTTTCTCTTTGGTATCCGACTTTACGAATTTAAGTTCAGTACTAGATTGGCAGCTAGGTTTCATCACTTTATAGTTGAAATTGCTAAATGTAACCATGCGAAATGTAATCTATGCGAACAATTTACTTCTCACGCCTTTCCGGTTTGTGGCATTTTCTTCCGGTCTCTTGACATTGATGTTCAAAAAATCGTTATGTCTTAATTCCTGATCTTTTATTCCTTCTTTCCTCGCATTCTTTCACGTTCTGTGACCAACTGCGTCTTAGTTGTCTTACTGGCGTGCGTGTGAGGGTGATATGATTTTTTATTTATTTATTTCCACTTGACAGGAAACGACATATTCGACACTCGGAGAAACTCATGAAACTCATATATATATATATATATATATATATATATATATATATATATATATATATATATATATATATATATATATATATATATATATATAAGAGTATAGGATTCCAATAACCAACAAAATACTACATTCTTAAAAAGTGATCAATAAAAGAGTGCTCTGTGTTATTAAACGAATTCTAACATCTTTTATTAAAATATAACTTATACGGGCAACGACACATAGATAAAAATGGTTGAATAGATATAATTCAACATGGTCAGAACAGAAAAAACAAACATTCGTCAATGAACAGCAAGAGGAAAAAGGACACTAAAACATACAGACATGGACAGAAAAATAACACTTTCAAACTTGAATATTTCTTGGTGGGTGTATCGGCGTGTCTTTGTCAATGTATGTGTGTATATGTGCGTGTCTTTGTCGGTGTCTGTCTGTATGGTCATTTGTGTGTACCTTTCATTGTGCATGTATGTTGTCGTTTTTTTTGGGGGGGGGGTAAGGGTCGTGGAGATATTTCCTGTCTCGTCGATTTTTGCGTGTTATTATATATCTAAATATGTCTGCGTGTTTGTGTATTGTAATCTGATTGTGTATGTATTGTCTTTTGCAAGATTCCACCCTGCCTATGTCTTTACTCCAAATGTATCCATGTTTTCACGGAGTTTAGACCAGCATTAGATCTTAACGTTCATTCCAACTTAATTTCAATAAAAACAAAATAAATAGAAAAACATATTTATTTTTTCTCAGTTTCTTTAAATAATTTTAAACTTAATATAGATTAAATTTAAAATTTAAAATGGGTAATCTTTAATTTTATATTATAATTTAATATTTATTAGTTAGTTTATTTATCATTTTTCTTACGTGTTGGTCAACTTATTTTTTAGTTTAAGGTATTGGCTTTGCCAAAAGTATGTTGCATTATCTATGGTGTATATGCTTTATAGATTTGCATTTATTATATCGCTAACGTAGTAAAGAATCGTTCTGGTCTTTTATCTAGTAATCTGTGCTAGTTTGAGAAAATTATTATATTTTCTCCTCCAGACAGAGTTTGCAATTTTTCGATTTATTGTTGTAGGCTGATGCTGTTTTCCTTATTTTACCATTATATATTTGGTATCATGCTGAGAATATGCCGCAAAAAATAAAACAAAATCACGACAGAAAAATAACAAACAAGCCAGCAGCTGAAACGAAAACCGAGCTGTCACTGCAGAGTGAATAACGAATGCTTATTAAATTGACAATGGTGGCTTGGTATTTTACATTGGTCTGCTTAAGACAATGTAATATACGAAGCCACTGCAAAATCAGCAGATAACGACGAAAAAATAGACATAGAAGTATCAGGTAGGTCTATGAAGATTGTTGTTAGTGGCAAGCCCTCTGAGACACGGTGGTTCTCTTCTAGGCCTTACCATTTTCCTGAATAATATTAACGATCAGCGTAAAAGCATTTTCATATCCTGGGTAAAATGTATATGATGATGATGATACCACGGCATATGAGCGCACCACATAATATGCAATTCTTACTTACCTTTTCCACCACACTTACAGCAATTTTACGCAGCAACCCTCTACCTTTAAATTCGGTTAACTATAATTTATATTATATATATATATATATATATATATATATATATATATATATATATATATATATATATATAGGGTGTTGCAGCAAAATCCGACACTTGACAAAAAGAAAACGAAATAGACAATAAAAAACAAAAGTTGTCTATACAGAGACCCGACAGTTTATTCAGCAATATTTAGATTTACATACCACATTATTTTTCAATGTAACCACTGGTAGCGGCGACGACCATCTCAAGGCGGGCGCGATATAAGTCACACGCTTTGGCGACCATGTCCTTGTCCATAGTGGCGAACGCCTCCACGATGGCAGCCTACAGACAGTCGACCGTGTTGTGGGCGTGCTTGTTGGTCTTGGCCTCGATCACGCCCCAGAAGAAATAATCAAGAAAGTTGCAGTCGGGTGAGGAAGGCGGCCACAAGTCCGGCGACCAGTGGTGAGTAACATTGTTGAGCAGGCACGACTGGGCCGTCTTGGCCTTGTGTGCAGGAGCGGAGTCCTAGTGGAAGACGTAGGGGCGTCCGGCTGCGATCTCGTCCATCCAGGGCTTCACCACGCTCCTCAGAACCTCCTGGTAGATCTCAGCGGTGATTCTCTGGCTCTTTTGAAAGAAGAACGAAGGTATGACGTTCCCTTGCTGGAGATGACGCCAAGGACCATGATGGAGGAGGGGAACTTCGTATGCTTCACGATGTCTTTGCAGATCCACCTGTCGTTCTGTCTGTTGCTCGTCTGGTCCTGGATGAAATTCTTTTCATCAGAGAAGAACCTCAGCATCCCAGCGGACCAGTGCGTGAACTCGTTCAGCAAAACCGCCGCCTTGACCTTCCTCGACTCCTTCGTGATGAGCATGCGGTGAGATTTGCGGTAGGAGGAGTAACCAATATCCTTCTTGATCGTTCGAGTTGTCACAGCCAATGTCAGCAGCGATCTTAGCGTAGTTCTGGCTTCCATCATTGTCGACTGTCTCCATGACGGCGGCGACGAACACGTCGGTTCTAACGGCCGAAAAAACGAACATTGTGGGACCTTTCATTTGGCAGTAAACTCGTCTTTGTTCTCACGCGCCTTCCACTTCCTCCAAATGGCCATGACCATGGTCCTCTTGAAACCAAAGCAGGCCATCACTTCCGCAGGTTTCTCCCCGACGCGAAAAGAAGCTACTACCGCTGCTCTGCGCTCATATTCCATCCTGGAAAAGGGTAGAGAGAAAAACGTTAGTTAGTTGTCAAACTGTCGGGTATCAGTATATACAACTTTTGATTTTATTGCCTATTTTGTTTTCTTTTTCTCAAGTGTCGGATTTTGCTGCAACACCGTGTATATATATATATATATATATATATATATATATATATATATATATATATATATATATATATATATATATATATATATAGTAATAATACAATATGGTAATCCAAGGAGAGGTCTATGTCAAGAGACAGAGCAAAATTATTATTTATTAAAGAATATCAAACATTTATAATCCTATAATATTTTTTATTTCACGAGAGCTTTAAAAAAACAGTTCTCGCTCTTGAAGATTGAGAGCTGCTTCTTTTTAAAGCTCTCACGAAATAAAGTGTTTTATATTCTTTAATTAATAATAATATATATATATATGTACATATATGTGTGTGTGTGCGTGTGTGTTTGTGTGTGTGTAAAAATGGATATTGAGGTCAACACTCATCAATAGTCTGTTTTATACTTAAACGCAAACTTCAAGTCATGACCTGGTGATTGTGTTTAAGCAAGAAACGCACTTTAACCGCGCTGGGTTTGACCAAAATGTCCACTTTTATATTTACATAGCTCATTCCCTGATATTGAGCACTTTAACCCATAATATAGCATACCTTAAAATTATATTTTATCATATATATATATATATATATATATATATATATATATATATATATATATATATATAATACTGAAAAAGTTAATAGAGCTGCATTTAACCAGAAAACAGTAGTATTAAGAAGTGCTAAATACAAGTGTGAAAAATAAATATAAAAATTTGAAATTAGGAGATCAGCGTTTGATTCGCTACAGGTTGCAGATGTTATTATATTTGTTGTAACCTTTGACAACAAGAAAAGTTAGCAATAATCAAAGGTCCGAAATTATGAACTGTTGCATTCATGCAAATTCTCTTAATCTTATATATGGCTGGATGAGAAATATGTCCATATCAATTGCCCCACCCACCGATACATTTACAATACCCTTTCCTTCTTTCTTTCTTTCTTTCTTTCCTCCTCCTCCTCCTTCTTCTTCTGCTTATTTGTATCACCCTCCTCCCTTCCTATCATACCCAACCTCGTGCATTTGCTTATTCATTTTTAAAATAATAAAGTGTTCATTAATATTTTTTTAAATAAAGTGTTATGAAATTTATTGGTACAAACTGCTTGACGATACCGAAAGATTGAAACCAAGGTAATCGACTCATCTCCTAGTTTCACACACACACACACACACACACACACACACACACACACACACACACACACACACACGCACGCACGCACGCACGCACACACGCGCACACACACAAATATATATATATATATATTTGTGTATTTAGGCAGCAATCCTTCTTTCCTGCACATTTCATTAAAAACGACTGACAAGGTGCTTTTTTATTTAGTTTTTTATACAATTTCTCATGCAATCTAATAATGTTTTTCTTTTCGGATGATAAATTTTTAAAAACTGTCCGAATGAAACAAAAAAATGAAATGAACATTTTATAAAACTTCATCCGAAAAGAAAGACATTATTAGATCGCATGAGAAATTGTATAAAAAACTAAATAAAATCACCTTGTCAGTCGTTTTTAATGAAATGTGCATATATATATATATATATATATATATATATATATATATATATATATATATACAGGGTGCGATGGACAAATTGTAGTCTAAATTATGCAAAAATGAAAATCACGTTGATATCTCAATTTTAAGATCTATTACACAAAATTATCTTGAAATACTAAAGAGTAAATTTATCCAATAAAATCGCTATAAGCATTAACCACAGTCTCCAGACGGCTTTGGAATTTCCTGAAACTCTTCTAGGCGGTCACCTTCTTTAAGTGGGTGAATGCCACCAAAATCCTTGCCTTCAATCTCTGGTGTTGCAAAGAGTTTTGTTGGTTTCCCGTCCCACATAATAATCAAGGGGGTTCTAGTCTAGGGAGGTAGGTGGCCAAATGTAAGGGCTAATGTGGTCGCAGAAATTGTGTGACAGCCCTGACTGGTTCTCCTGCTTGAGTGGCATGGTGCAGAGTCAGGTTGCCAGACATAGATCCTTCCAGCAGCCACCCTCTTGACCCAGGGCAGCACTACTTCCTCAAGGCACTTGATGTAGGCCGCGGTGTTTAGTCTGAGGCCCACAGCAATAAATACGTAAGTTCTTTTATTATCCGAACGATCACAGTGGGTTTTCCGATATGCTGTACCTTTGTATTCACCATTATTCATCTAACTCTGCCCACAATCCTCAAGCCTGATGGTTGCGTTTAGCATGAAACAGTCTGTCGCCTCTGAGTGTTAACTTCAATGTTCACTTATATATGTATATATATATATATATATATATATATATATATAGACGGATAGATAGAGGGATACATTGTTTATTTGTTTAGATGGGTGTGTGTATGTATTTGTATGGAGATGTGTAAGGTTTTATGTATATATTGTTTATGTGCACGTATGTGTATGTCCTATGTATATATGTGTGTAGATGTATATATGTGTAGGAGTGGATGTGTATGGATGCATGTGTTATGTATGTATGCGTATGTGTGTATGTGTATATATGTACATGTATATGTATATATATATGTGTGTGTGTATGTGTGTATGCATGTATATGTATGGGTGTGTGTACACGCCTATATGTATGTATGTACGTGACAATATAAGTATGTTGTTGTCTATGTGTGTTCCGTATGTGTTTTTGAACATAGAAATACAGGGCCTTGCTGGATTAGATAATGCTATTTTTATATGTTTATATTAGATTTGTAACCTGTAGTCGATATTACCTTTGTCAAATTTTCTTTACACAGCGGTACTTTTATAAATGCCCTTTGGTTTTAGTTCTCCCATCCCATCTCCCCCCACCCCTTTGTCTTTTCCTCTCCCTCTCTCATCTTTTGAGCTTTAAGATTATGTCGTCTATTGTGTGTGTATGTCACCACAAAATGTATACTCTTTTCCGGTGTATCTTTAATGTATTAGACATTTGAAAAAATATTCATATTTCTCTCACATAAACCATCTTTGACTCCCCTCTTTAAAACTTCTCCCTGTTAAATTTTAATCCCCCCTTCATCTTTAGACTTTCCTGTCCTTCTCTCGTCTGTTACCCCTCCCTATAGCTTTCATTTACTCTAGCATTCGATCCACATTTTTATACATACACTCTCACTAAATTTAATTTTTTATTCCCGGAGTTGTTTTTTCTGTTTTCGTTTTGAATTTGTAGGGTTGATGAATTGGATCGTATTTACGATTCCAATGGAATAAATTATGACCATGGAATATTAGTGTTTAAGCCTTTTTATTATATATATATATATATATATATATATATATATATATATATATATATATATATATATATATATATATATATATATACTGAATATTTGCATATTTTCTAAGGAAATTCGAATATTTATTTAGGTTTTATGGATTGATGACAGTTGAATTTTAGTTGTGGTTATATTTTCCCTCTATTGTAGTGTTTTATCAAGCATGCGTTTTACTTCTCGTTATATTCATTTGGGCTGCTCAAAATACTCTCCCAAAATTTATGCACCTTCTCAATTGATGGTAATATTTTGACATGTATAGTTGCTTTTCCAATTTCCCTGTAACATTTAAGATCCGTTTGAAATATTTTATTTTGGCGATAGAACCTACAACGTTTTACGCATTGTCTTGTTCTCTGTGCCTTTAACTGCGGTTTCTGTTTTAGCATTTCCTTGATTGATGGAATTTCATTTAGTGATTTAATTTTATATTTCCGCTTGATCTTCTTGCATTTGCGTGTTGAGATATTTTGGTTTCTAGTGAGCTCATCTAATATAGAAATCTCACATCTGATTTCTTTTATTTCTCGCAGAAGTTTGGTCTTCCAAGTTGGCTCTATTTGTTATTTGATCTTGTCATTGTCTTCACCCCCAGCTTCCCAGTAGCTGCTAAAGCTGTTGCGTATATGACGTTGTTAACTTCAGTGATGTTCCCCAGTGGTTTACCCGATAACAGTATTTTCAGTGCAGCGTTGTATATTTGCACAATGTGCTGATTGGACGCCGTCATATGAATTTTCGGGACCTGGTCTCTGTCTGACATTTGTGTGAGAGTTACTCTGCTGAGCACTGAGCACGACGTGGTTTTTCGCTTCGGTGATTTCCCTTCTTTCAAGGAATTGTAGCCTAATGTAGTTGGACTCATCTTCAGTGACATCATCCGGATAATTGCAGTTTTTGTCACAGGTAGATTCTTCTGTTTTACTTCCTGGAGTTTATTTCGTATCTCATTTATTTTAGTTTTGAACTCGTCCGCTGTCATATTTTTTAGACTCTAATCTCTTTGTTGTTTGAATGATGGGATTATTGAATTCAGCTTTATATCTAGTTTATCTTATCTATTTCTGCATTTGAGAATCTTTTGTTTCGCACGATATACCTGCAGTCATTGGCAAGCATGTTTGGGTTGACATGAGGTCTTATTTCACTTCCTACCATAGTTCTCCATATTTGGTATGTTTTATTCGTAGATTTTGTGGATTTTCGAGTGCCCTAAAAGAGAATGTCATCACTTGTTGGTACTCTTCTCGACACCATTTCGTTCGCTTTCTTTTTATTAGTTGATTTGGCACTGAGTCACTTGGTCCAGAGTTGGGAATAGTCCGGGTTTGGTGACCAAGCGTCTCTTCGTTTTTGAAGAGTTTGTTCCAGTGACAGATTTTTCGGTCCCAGACTGGTTCCTCTCTGGGGCACGCGTCACTTGCTAACCTGATGACGGCCAATCCGATATGAAAATTTGTTCGTAATCACTAAGATTCGTAAAATTTTGTGTTTTTCCTTGACCGCCAAGGGGTAAATTTGTTCAAATTATCAGTTCTAGGACGACAGCTGACCAAGACCAAAGAGCTCGTCCTGCCCATGAGTGCGGATGGGGATTATAGTCATATATCCATGGTTAAAGAGTTCATCATAGAGTACTGTATTTAGTGGGCAGCATAGGCATATAGAGATGGCATTGACTATATTAAGGTTTAACTAGGTATAAGCCGCATTGACTACTACCAGATGAAATATCAGGTGGACATCCATTAATATTGGTGGTTATTGCAAAAAAATAAATAAAATGAAAGAATGAATGTTGAACCTTCCGACACCATTGAGAGTTATCAAATTTTATAGGGGGTAAATCATCCCCCTACGACAATTAAGTGGAAGGGTCATCAATGAATAAATTAAACCAAGGGATAGAATGAAAAAAAAACAAGATAATAGATTTTACATGTGGGGTCATTTCTCAACCTGCTATCCACTAAAATTTAAATTTTCACTCAAAGAGAATATTTTAATTTTAGTGACTATCAAGTTCAGATTATTATTATTATTATTAGTAGTAGTAGTAGTAGTAGTAGTAGTAGTAGTAGTAGTAGTAGTAGTATTTCCTTTGATTTCTGATGTGTACTCATTTCTTTCCGGGTTCCGTCTAGAGACCTAAGGTCAGAAAGGTCAGAAATGGCATCATGACATTTTCCAGTGAGCAATTAAAAAAATAAAAATGAAAAAACAACACCCATATTTTACATAGATAAAGCCCTTTGTAAGGTGTGGGCAGTAATCGTGAGAATATTTTTTTGTATTTCTTTAAGGCATGGGCTAAAAGGAATCCTTTCAATAAGTCTATTGGAATCTTTTCCAATCAATCCGATGGCTCCGACTAAACAGAGATTGTTGATCATTTTTCATTATTATTATTATTATTATTATTATTATTATTATTATTATTATTATAAATGTTATATTTAGTTGGTATAGGAATTTGAGTAGATATAGCTTAAACCAAACACCAGTATATTGACATTAGGATATTACTTGGGTGAAAAATATTTTCGCATCCCTTTGTAAGTGATATATGAGAGACAAGATTTGTCTGTCAGAGAAACAAAGACGTAATGAATTAAGTCAATACAGCATTTTCAAATTCTATATTCAATACTGGATTTTCAAACCTCCATTCTCTGCCAATTAAACATGAATTTGACCAGTTCGCAATCAAAGAATTAAAGCTGAAAATCAAGAACCAATGCCAGAAAACCAGAAATGCCACAGGCAAATGTCGCCTAAATTATTTCAGAATCTTTTCAGAAAGAAAATGTGGGAAAAGTTTTCAAGAAAACGCCTATCAATGAAGGCCATCAATTGAATTCGGTCCTTCCTGTTTGTCCGAAAAATTGCTAAGGAAGAAGCCAGCCTCACTGGGACGCACTTCTCGTCACTGCACGTAATTCTCATTAATAAGAACGTGATTACATTAGACTGACCGGATATCGAAGCCCATCTCAATTAAGAAGTTGAGTCAAGTTAGCCGGTGTCTTAGGAAAATGTGTACCTTGCGCATACAAAGATGTCGACCAATTGATAAACACAATTTCCATATAGATTTGTTAAAAGTTGATTGATTCCTATTCACAAAGGTGCGAGTCGGAAAAGGAACTTTTACCCGTTGAAAGGGGTGATTTTTCCCTTTTCCCGATCAATATATCGATTAGGTTCATTCAGTATCAGTCTCTCTATCGAGATAACTTTCTTGTTAGTTTCTATTTATGTATCAGCCTTCACCGACTCGACGGAAAGCAAAGATTTGGAATTCTAATTTTCAAGCCCAATAGAATTTTCCTTCTTCGTCAGCAGTCAAGATGTTTGTCTCTTCAAAACATAGGCAACAATACCTACTTTGTATAGTATACCTCTCTTTCTCTCCTTCTCTCTCTCTCTCTATCTCGCTATCTCTCTCTCTCTCTCTCTCTCTATATATATATATATATATATATATATATATATATAAAAGTGAACAATGAAGTCAACACTTAGAGGCGACAGGCTGTTTCATGCTAGACGCAATCGTCAGGCCATCGATATATATATATATATATATATATATATATAAGTAAACAATGAAGTCAACACTTAGAGGCGACAGTCTGTTTCCTGCTATATGCAATCGTCAGTGGCCTGACGATGGCATCTAGCATAAAACAGCCTGACGCGTCTGAGTGTTGACTACAATGTTCACTTTTATATTTACACACGCTCTATCTCTAATATTGAGCACTTTATCCCATAAATATAGCACACCTTAAGACTATAGTTCTTCATATATATATATGTGTGTGTGTGTGTGTGTGTGTGCACGCGCGCGTTTGTGCGTGTACATGAGTGTGTTTGTGTAAAGGACTCTCCCGTCGTTTTCGCTGTATGAATGTCATTAATTCACTTTTCCCCTCCTTTTCTTGATATTTACACCTGTCATACAACACCAAGCACGTTTAATGGAAATCAGTCGAATTTCGCTTGAATGATTATTTACTCCACTTAGTCACAATTTACTCAAATCCTCCATTCACATAACAGTTAATTCCCCTATAGTAGAATTCTCTCCAATTCTTACGATTTCGGACATTTTTCTCTAAGTTTTGGGGGCTGCATTCCAGTTGGGATTATCTTTGAGCTTTTCTTTCTATCTAAGAATAATTCCTTCAACGTTACCCTCATCTTCACTGACCAGACTCAGTAGATATTCTTTATCAGTCAAATTATATAATAAATAAACGAAGTATTATATTACTGTTTAAATATACGATGTTTAATATATACAATACCGTACAAAAGTTTTAAAGGATTTTAAACTATTGTAAATTTCTAATAATTACCATCTTATAGGTGGATGTTTTTTTATTGTACTGTCTACAGGTGGAACCCAAGCCACATTGGAGTCAGTTTCACGCCTAATAATTATATCTTTAGCAAGGGCTCTGAAGGGGCGTGCAAAATGCAAGACAATGCCCCTCTCCAAGATGACTGTGCAAAACATTACGGACACCGCATATAAGACAAATCATGTACCGTGTTTAAACCAGAACAATATCAGTAATGATTATTTATTATTTAACGATTATAAGAAGATAATATTTTGCGTGGCTTCCTTTAGCTTGAATAATTGCTTAAATGCACCTGGGATGAGATACGTACACAGCGACTAGATACCATTCCTTGTGAATGAGAACCCCCACAATTCAACATCGCGTAGATTCGTTTGATGTTTTCTACTTAATCATTGGATTTAATCTGATCAATATTTCAGTACAGTTACACATTCCTCAATCAGTCACTGTTGTGTTGCATGCAATTTGTGATATGGAACTGCGTAATGTTAAAGACCTCGCCTTCATCATATTGTCTGCCATCAAATATTGCTTCATCATCAGGATATACTTGACATTAGTCAAGCTATAGTCAATTGTAATCAATTATCTTAGTCATCCGTTTTTACGCAGCCCTAAGGCATCAAACCCTTACCCGGAAAACTTCACTCTTTCATTGTGTAACGTGGGTTATTTAGCTTTCGTGTCGGCCTCCTGGCATATTCACACTTTAGAATACAGTTACATCTTCGTTTCAGGCCTACGGCTATATGACGCCGAAACTACGAGTTCCTCTACGATTACCGAAATTAATCAACGATGTTCCTGGTCAGTACTTAGATGGCTGACTGTTTGTAAACATCAGGTGCTTGGATTTGCAAATGGTGTAATGGATAGTGGCTCGGTATTTTTAATTGGAGTTTCGTGTTTCAATTCCAATTGTGTCCGTCATATTCACTTGTGCGCAAATACTCTTGAGAAAGGCATGAATCCACCTCTTCTCGACACAGTTATGGCTTAATTAGCAGGACTTGTAACACTAAACCATGATTACTCCCACAAAAAATTTACAATCTAAAGATATTTCCTGGCTTTAAATAACCTTGACTTTAAAAACCCTGCAAAATGGTTAATAAGCCGTAGAAAACGAATCAGTCAATCTTCGTTTCATCGCTGAATGTGATCTTATCCCAAGCATCTGCATCCCACAGCTCATACCCAACTTAATTTTGCCTTTTCGGTTTAAAGCTGATTTCTTCCTTCAGTCGATGTTCATCAAAGACTAAAAACACCCGAGAGATTTAATTTATAGCATCCTGCGCGATGATGATATGGATTGGACTTGTGTGGGTTGTAAGCGAGCACAGACTGCAAGATGTGTATATGTTGCACTATCTGTTGCATGGAGGTATAAACTCTTTTCATCGATGAACACCATTCGACTTCTCAGGTACCCGCTATTAGTGGGGGCTTAGACCATAGTGCTATGGTCAAAGTGGAAATTAAAATGATGGGGCTCCTCTCGCTATTCCTACTGCAAATAGACAACCCCGGGCTATCCGTATCAGCACCCCTCGGACCAAATTTGCTATCATTTGTGCTGTAGATACCGTGCAATTAGTCATTACTGAATTTGGTTAGCATCTGCACTTGCATAGCGCAGTCTAGAGCCTCGTTTACGGGTATTGGATTTTTTATTTGACTACCATTGAACTGCATCTGATGCATCACGTATAATAAAAATGGCACAAATTCTAATAAATACCTGTGAGTTCTTGTCTATGATACTTGCTTTTACTGGACTTTTTCAGGCCCCTGAACATCATGGCAGCATCGGTCACCATCTAGAACTGCAAAACATTAATATGAATATAACCCTATCAAGATATGGCCGGACATTGTAAATTGGATCAGAATATTTACAGACCATTTTATACACATTCTGTACACAGATCAAAATCACGGTCGTCCCTCAGGCTTATACAATTTACCTTCATGATATATATATATATATATATATATATATATATATATATATATATATATATATATATATATGTATGTATGTATGAAAAGATAAATAACGTATATATATATATATATACATATATATATATATATATATATATATATATATATATATATATATATATATATATATATATATAATGTTTGTGCACGAGATAAAGACATTTAACTATGAAATAAAATAATTCATTTCGGTTTTCAAATACAAAAGAAATGAAAACAAATCTAGAAAATATTAGCTTCCATTTTGTATATACAAGAAAGTGGTTTATATTAAACAGATTTGTTTGTTATTCGTCTTGTATGATATGTATCTCTCTGTCTATCTCTCTCTCTCTCTCTCTCTCTCTATATATATATATATATATATATATATATATATATATATATATATATATATATACAGATATTATTCGCGTTCTTTGTGTTGATTTCGTTTTGTTTATAAGCATTAATTGCCTGTTCTCATGCAGGATAAAACAGCTGCTTTTGGACAATTCTCCATTTTCATTTGAATCGCAGAGTCTAATTTTGCTTAATAAATAATTCGTTGTAAAACCAAGAAAAACATTGAAGCAGACGGCCTTTATATAAAGAATATGAAACAAAAAAATATTTCCCAGCATTCTTTCAATAAATAATTTTTGTCCAAGATAAATAAAGGTTAGCAACCTATGATTGTGTTATGTTTGGCCGTCTCCTCTTACAGCCTAAATCGCTAGTGAAGTTGATCACCATTTAGTATTTTACTTTATGTTTTTAATAAAAAAGTTTTTATAAAATTACTAAAACATCCTGATTGAGGATCCTTCCATTCGTATTTTGTTTTATTAATAAAACTCTTTGATTATTTTTCTTTACAGATCACGAGAATGAGAGTTTGGAAAGGATTGTGTTGCGCCAATCTTAGTTGCAAATCCCAACCATCTGTTTATTACATCTATTTTGGAATGCCTACTGGAGTTAAAGCCCATTCCAGACCTTAAGTGAAATTCGTACATATGACCGATCACTAAAGATGGCGCATCTTCACCTTGTACCGCTCCAAGGATAACCTGAATCCTCCTGGATTTTTTACACGAGCCAGATCCAAACAAATATGGAGTGCTGCTGACACACGTAGGCTGGAGCTGCACAATCTTCACTTTTTCGGCTCGATAGAGTTTAAAAGCGTTTTGCATTTCATTGTTGGTGATGAAATATTTTCCAGGCTTTCCTTTTCTCATAGAGGAAACGTCACTAACCTCTTGCTTACTCTTGTTTATGACAGATGTTCAGGTGAGAACTGCCTTACAGCAAGGACCATCGATGCCGCGTATACCGAGAGCTAGCTCATCCTTATTCCCTATGTATGTCATTGGTGAGAAAGAAACATCTTTCCTAGAAGTGCCGCATCGAGGAATGGACGCCCATGAGGATGCTCCCTCGATCACTCTAATCTTAATCAAATCTACCACCAACCACTACATAATACGCCTCTTGCTCTACCCACTGTACACACTTATAACAACCTCATTTAGTTACCCTCTACTTTGAGTGGCTCTTAAGCCTCCTATTCAAACAGAAATTTAATCTATCTTCTTAATTCATCCAAAATTTGACCAAAACGTTTTATATATATATATCTGACATACATTTGTGTTTCTGTTATTCCATTTTAAAAGCACAAACGCAGGACTTCAATCTTTTCTAATCTGTTTTTTATTCTACAAATACAAGTCTGATAAGTCAATCTTCCGGAATCCGATTTTTCATTAATCCGGCTAACATTTTTTTATTTACATCTCTATAAACACATTGTTAATATTTCTCTTAAATATGGAATATATATATAAAATGTAGATCTGAAGAATTTTTGAGTTGTCACTGTCTGATGTATTATCTATAATCTTCATAATATCCTTTTATCTAACAAATGGCTAATCTACGAAACAGCTAATCCAAGCTGATTTTGAAATCAATTTTCCTTCATCCTTTCTCGTTTTCTAGTTTTTTTTTCTTTTCTCTCCAGCCTCTCCATTCTTTTCATCTTTTGATTTCTTTCTGTGTTTTCTTCTCTTTTTCCTTTCATTTGATTTCTTCTTCTTTTCTTCTCTATTTCTTTTCTTTCATTTTTCATCATACGTTGCCTCCTTATTTTCTGTTTTCTTTGTTTCCTTCTCTTTTGAATCCTCTGAATCTCCCTTGCCTATATTTGTCTTTCCCTCTCTTTCTTAATTCTTTTCCTCTTCATTCCATCCTTATAATTTGACAATCTTACCCTCTTTCTTTCTTTCTTTCTTTCACTTAAATCCTTTTTATCTTCTCCTCATGGAAACGCTTCCTGTCTGGAACTTGACAAATATAACAAAGATAAGCCATTGTCTGACAAGGCAACAATTAAGATAATATGCAAATCAACTATTGTATCTCCATCTCCACAGCAAAGTGCCTCTGGGCGAACGAACACGGTGTTTGCCCGAGGCAGCCGATGACTAGAGGCTCATCAGTGCATAGATACACAAAAGACAAGCTCATCTTAGCCTTCCAAAAATTGAACTTACATTCGAGTTCGTCATTCTTACAAGACATTTCGTTATGCAGTCTGACAAGACATTTATAATATATTTGAGCAAGAATGAAAACCAATGCGATTTAAATATAACAATAAGAAATCATAATTCCTATCTTGGGCATTTAGTTAAATAAGAAGAGAAAAACGCTAAGAAGAACAAGTATCAAGTAAAAGAATAAACTTTGAGATTAATAATAGCTATGAAACGAAAGCAAGATGAACTCATTGCTTACTCTAAAGTGGCACACATGCATATTAACAAGATAGATAGATAGATAGATAGATAGATAGATAGATAGATAGATAGATGGCAACAGATAGATAGATAGATAGATAGATAGATAGATAGATAGATAGATAGATAGGTGGTAACTGACTGAGATAGATAGATAGATAGATAGATAGATAGATAGATAGATAGATAGATAGATAGATAGATGGCAACAGATAGATAGATAGATAGATAGATAGATAGGTGGTAACTGACTGAGATAGATAGATAGATAGATAGATAGATAGATAGATAGATAGATAGATAGATGGGAACTGACTGAGATAGATAGATCGATAGATAGATAGATAGATAGATAGATAGATAGATAGATAGGTGGTAACTGACTGAGATAGATAGATAGATAGATAGATAGATAGATAGATAGATAGATAGATAGATAGATCAGGCACTCTGTTGATTAAGGTTTTGAACGAGCTCGAAGCCTCTGCCAGATATGCGTCTTACATAAACAAGAAATGGAAATATTCTCAATGGCCCAAGACCGCGCGTCATTCGCATTCGTAGCATTCAATGAGACTATGCCGAGTAGCACAAGGTTGCGAAGTTTAGGCTTGGTGTACGAATGCAACTGGTGCAACTTGGTTACTGATGGATAGTTTATCTTCGACAAGAAGCTCTTGATCCTGTACCCCGAGGATATTCCGGGTAGATAGGAAAAAGTACATTTTGTGAAATGTTTTTTGACTTTCCATGGCTTCTCGGTCAAACGCTTTTCCTGATATAAATTAGATTTATTACATCAAGTCAGTCACTAAGCCTGATGCTATAAAAGTTGTTTCAATGCATCGCGTTAGACAATATTTCCTACGTGAATCTTGCACCTTTATAAGTCTACTATTCGTCCGTGCATTGAACATTGTTTTCACATCTCGCCTGGCGCTTCTGCAATGTGAATGGTCCTAATCTGGCATCTCCACTTCAGTTACTTTCTCCCACGGATATCATAGCTTCCCTGTGAATTTTCTAAAAATATTTTCATAACTGTCTTGATAAGCTTTCCTCTTTGCTACCTCGACTTCCTGAATTTAAGCGCATTGCTAGATTGGCAGCTAGGTCTCCTCATTTTACTGCTGAAATTGTTAAATGTAACTGTAAGTTCTATGATAATGAATTCATCTCTTGCACTTCTCGTCTGTGAAACTCTTACGGTTTCTTACTTTCCTCTCAACTAAAATCTGCAAAAATATAAATGTAACGTTAATCTTCATTTGTCTCCTTGAATTCTGTACTTTTTGTTGTCCTTTCTCCTCAGTAACGTTTATAAGTTTCCTTCACCTCTTGCGTTTTTAGGGTCTTTATCTCCTTGCTTGGGGTGAAAAGAAAAAAAACGAAATGCATATTATGCTTCCTCTATAAGGATTTCGGATCAATTCCAACGTGTACATAGAGATAATGGATCGTAGGAGTAGCCGAGATGTGATCGTGTGCGTTCCAACAAGACTTTTCACCTTCCAAAATGACCTAAATAATCCAGGAGTTGATGAACGAGAATTTTCACAATCATGTCACCATCCCCTCTTCCCCAAAATATAGCTTCCTCACAACTGGGGCGTCTTCAATTTGGAGAAATATTCAGCGCCCCCAAAATGCTAACTATCTATTTAGAGTCACCTTCGTGAATGTGATGGTCACTATGGACGAGAGTCTCATGTTTTGGACAAAATATCGCTTTCGACATTATATTCAATGTCGTCTTCAAGGCCAGTTTTTATTCAGTAATGTTTTTCTGGTTAAACATATATAGCATTTTTTAAATATATAATTATTTTGTATCTGGAATATACTTTTTTTTCTTTCTATAAATAATTAGTTCCAATTTTAGAAAAGTCCGCTGTGCCTTGTAACGCAAAAAGTCAAACTATATTTAATAGAACAGAACTTGATGAAGTTTAAACGGAAACTCTAAGGTAAAATAAAATAAATAATTACTCATTTCAAGAAAAGGAACATCAGCAATAATGTTGATGCGAAATGGTAAGTTTTGTGGGTCGTTCATTTTTTTAATCGGAAATTTAATTGCTGTTATCAAAATGTGTTTCAGCCGGAAAAACTAATGAGCAATCCAGAACATAGACATTATTGAGGCCGTGTAATGACATTAGATTATATAATTCATCTCTTTTCTTTTGACTCTGTACGGATTACTGACCCAAGTGGATATGTTCATTATTTTTTCAGCGTTCAGGATGAAATCTATGATTTTAAACATCCTCATATAACAGGCAGCGTTCTAGTAATATGTCTGTCATAAAGAAATACGCCATCACACACTCCAGAAATAACTCAGTCTCTACTACAACTACTATTACTATTAGTGATTAAATAAATACTACTAGTAGCAGTAGTAGTATTTATTTAATTAATGTGGATACATTAATTTCTGACACAAGACCAAAGGGGGGGTGAAAGACTGTTCAACATTGTCTATCCTACACCTAGCTAATTCGACCAAAAAGCTTAACCAGCGTTCGACTCCGACGAGAATCCTTCACGTTGTGACTTTAGGAGACTTAAAAAAAGTAATTCAAGTTTGGCTAGATTCACACGCACAAGGCTCGTAACTTTCACCCAACTTTTGCTGAAATCTGAAAAGGAAAACGCATCCTATCAGATCATTTCTATCCTTCATCTTGAGCTAGGGCCCAAAGAATCCAATCATATCCTAGTGATTCATATCGTAAGATTCCCTCCATTCGTGTCACCCACACCGCCATTCTTGCCAGAGTTAGCAGCATGAGAAACACCAACCGACGAGATCAAATTCGTTGATCAAATTAACCAAACTACGATAATTCTACCTCCCACCTCCGATTGGCTCCTCGCCTCTGTCTAATTTTGGGTTCTGGATGGAATTCCCCCATTAAATCTAGGAGCACTGGGTCCACCAGGAATGGCCTCAACTGACGGATGAACGAACAAGGCTCCTTCTGATCGCTGGGCACATGAACCACAACGACTCAAATCAAACCACTTTCCATGACAATATCGGCCACGATCAACCACCTTACTCCGACCTCCCCAGCTCCTACTACTACTATTAGTAGTACTAATAGTAGTATAGTAGTATTCAGTGAAACAGCAATAATACCGCCAAATCTGAAGGAAGATGTGCCGGAATGATCAGATATTGAGATCTCTGCCTGATATTAATTCTTCTATAGAGCAATGGCAAGATGAGCTTTCGTGATAGAATATTACAGTTTAGTCTCATTGAAAGTGACTTAATTATTTTGATTAGTTGTTGTTAATTAGAAAATAATGGAATCACGAAAACCTTTTGACAAAAGAAAAGTAGAAAGTCGTCCATATTCATATTATAAAGAATGTATAATAAAGGATAATGTGCTATTAATGTGCTGGTATTTCTTCAGAATGCAAACTTACAATGACTTTCTACAGTTCATTTTTTTCAAAGATTTACTTTTTAAGGTCGTGCAATGAAGTTTATAAACTTATCACCCAATCACTGATGAAGAGAGCACGCAGCAGACTTAAATCGGAAATCAGACAAGAACAGTCTATATTTCTGAGATGAGCGATTATGTACACTATTTACATTATTCGGACTATTGTCCTCATCTTTGTCGCCATATTTATTACAACGTTTTGGCCGTTGTACGCTCCGGCCTTCTTCAAGGACACATCGCACTGTGGATAAAGGGGTTGGTTAGATCCAGTGACAGGACCCAAAGAGTGTGAGTTCAATACCCGGTTAAGGCAGTGGAGAATTTTCAAAGGGAAATTAACAGGAGATAACTGATAACTGATATTCATTAAACATGACACATGGAACTAGAACAGTCTTCCCCAGTGAGCGAAATAAAGGGTTCAATTCGACATTCCAACAACCTGAAGAAGGCCGGAATGTAAATGTAATGTAAATAATGTACAGAGAAGAACAATGCGCTTTCGTTAAAGACACTGGAATATGGAAGGCGATATTTCTGCTGGGAATGATATCAGAAAGAGCAATACAGGTGCAAAAGGATACCTATCTATTTCTTATGTAAAAGCGTTTTATAAAGTACGTCACTAAGAACAGTTGGTAAGCTTGATATATTGAGAAAGAAGATTAGAATAATCCAGAACTTATACTTGTAGCAAACAGCCTGCATACGGATAGAGGATTAATTCGGTAAATATGCAAATATAGAAAGGGGCATAAGTCAATGATGTGTCTTCTTTCTTAATTCAAATTTTACAGTGAAGCAAACCTGAGAGAATCAGAAGACCTCCAGGATTCATTATTAGTGACCACAATTTTAACAACATTATGTATTCAGATGACACAGTGTTGATAACAGACACAGTAATGAAATTACAGGAAGTCGTAAAGAAAATAACAAATGAAAGCAAGCAGGAAAGATTAAACATCATTTGGAAGAAGACGGAATTTTTGGTTGTCAGCAAAAGGAGCAGTGCCACCCTCGAATTACAAATTGGGGATAACAAAATCAAGTAAATACAAAAAATTAAATATCTGGGAAGTATTTTAATAGAGGACGGAAAGTGCGACACCGAAATCCGAAGGTGTATTGGGATAGCTAAAGATGTCTCGAAAAAGCTAAGCAAAGTATTAATACATAGGACAATTTCGTTAGAAACAAAGAAAGGAATGCGGAACTGTTATGTAATATCGATCCTCTTAGGTGGCAGTAAATTCTGGACAATCTCCTCAAAGATGAAGAAGAGACTTGAGCCAACAGAAATATGGTTCTACAGAAGGATGATGAGGAATCCATAGACTGAACGTATGAGGAATGACAAAGTTTTGAGAGGAAATAGAAACAAAAGACACTTATACTTAACATCAGAAAGAGACAGTTAAAATGTCTAGGGAATATAAAGGGGAAAAAGGGCTCAGAAAATCTGAAACTCATAGAATATTTTGAAGGCAAGAGGAAGAGATGTATGTAGCATTAACCTCTACCTAACGAGTTTGCGTAAATGGTTGGGATTAGAAAAAATCAGAAAAAAGACAAACATTATTCAGGGCTACATGGACAGTAAATTGTGGAAAGCCATGATCGCCCATGACCCAAAGGTCGTAAAGGAGGAAAAAAAACTCATGCCAAGAAGAAAAAGAAGAATGCCACTTGTGTCTGGTGTGTCGAGCTTTTGTTGAATCGCTGGCATGACAATACTGATTTCGAAATGTTCGCATAGGGGGATCTACATTTCGGTATTTATCTATAAATTAAACAGATTGGAGTTTGAGAAGGCGTTTAGACGATGCGCATGCGTCAGAATGAAATAAAAGGTTTCAAAGTCCTGGGTAATGTCGTGACTCGTCCATTGCATCTGACAAAATGATTGACACATGCATAATCATTAAGCTCTCCAATGTATTCATCAGGTGAGCTTCTGTCCGGGTCACACCAAATCACGCTAAGACATGAAAGGAAGAGAGAGAGAAAGAAAGAAAGAAAGAAAGAAAGAGAGAGAGTGAGTGATTAGGCATGTGCTATAATCTTTTCTTTAGTGCTTTTTTTTTAAAAATTGCTGAGCGTTCGTTTGAAGTCCGAAAGAAATTTCGATTATCTTACAAAATAGCAGGAAGACTGTCTTTGTGAAGAGTAACAAGTTCATGCGACATTCAACATTATTAATTTATATCCTAAGATCTGACAGTCAGTTTCTCGCTCTCTCTTTCTTTTTCTCTCTCTCGCTCTCTATAGAGAGCGAGAGATAGAAAAAGAGAGATAGAGGGGATACATTGTTTGCATGTATGTGTAGACATAGAAATCAACATAGATAACAGATTTTAAGTGATATGTCTGAGGATTGCTTTAGATGTAAAACTGAGTGTCACCGTTTTGTAAAATTGTGTTCCCGACCTCAAGTTTTTTAGGTGTTACCCGCTCATCGGGGAGATCAGTTTTTGAAAGTACCACCATGTGTAACTGTTGGAAACACACATTCATCGTTCAGGTTTTCTCCTAGCTTACGTTACGAATATATTGCGTTTTTCAATATCTGGTATTAGAACATGTGATTTTGTTTCACCCTAACCCTTTCTATACGTTATGTTAAATATTTTTATCTTAAAAGTAAGAATAGAGGAAAATGAAATGTATTTTCGTCATTTGACGCTCTTTTATTTCCTGGAAAAAAAAATGAGTAAAAACAGCAAAAAGGTAAGTGCCATTTATTGGCATGGTGCCGTATCTGGGAGTATTGTTCATCAGTGGTTCGATAGGATCAGAAGTGGAAATTTTGATCTTTATTATATGCTCGCCATCCTGAACATGAAAAAAAGAAGAGATGTGTTTACTTTTTTGAATGAGTTCAACCTTGGTAAAAATGGTGCCGTATCTGGGAGTATTGTTCATCAGTGGTTCGATAGGATCAGAAGTGGAAATTTTGATCTTTATTATATGCTCGCCATCCTGAACATGAAAAAAAGAAGAGATGTGTTTACTTTTTTGAATGAGTTCAACCTTGGTAAAAAATTACATGAAGAAAGCATGGGATGAAGCATCCACATGGGATCTGCTAGTCTGCGACTCTTGGTTCTGAGGCTCTGCAGTCTTGAGGATAAAGATTGTAGAGGACGTACATTTGCAATTGACAATCAACATCTGAAAACACCAGTCGACCAAAACCCACGTCAAGGTGTCAGAGAGATGTTCCAACTTAGGGATATCAGCATGTCAACAATATCGAACCATTTCAAGAAAAGTGGCAAGGAGAAGAAACTCGAGGAATGGATTTCAAATGAAGTTAGTCTGCCATTGCCATTATACATTAAAGCTGTTTGGAATTTAACCAGTGCATCATTGCCGAAGTTTTCTGCCAGCAACTGAATGAGATGCATATTCAATTAAGCAAATATGCAACTGGCACTGCATAATCGACGAGGTCCAAATTGGTTCAGGACAAAGCTCTGTCAGATATCACTAGGATGACACTATAGAAACTCAACGACCTGCGATATGAGACTTTGCCACATCAACCATATTCCCTTGATCTCTCGCTTACTGACTGCCATTTTTCAAGCATCGTGACTTTTAAGTCAAAAAATATTCCGTTGTAAATAAAATTCAGAAACTGTATTAAAAGAATTCTTGACACCAAAACTTTTAGAACTTTCGCGTAAAACCATAAATAACCAGATACAGCTTATTTCATTTTTCTATTCGTCTACATTATGTGAGTGTATCGCTTGTGAAATCCCCATTACTTGCCCACCTGGTTTCCTGTTCACCTACGAGGTTAACATTAAGTCTATTCATCTCTTGCTTTGGTGTTTTTAAGCTGGACACATTGGTATAGTCACCTTCCGTTCCAGGTCGCGATTGAAAGCTTTGGTGGTACCTGTCACTCATTTCTATCCTTACCGGCCGAGGAACCAAGGAAGGTAACCCCCTTTTTCGGGGTTATTCTTCATATTCAATTTGCGCTTGATACCTGTCGTCTATGTCTTCCATTACCGGGTGAGGACTTTATCAACATTACGTCTTTATTCCTAATATTTATGTTGCTTAAAGACGAAATAACACATGAATCTCCTAATATCGTCTATCAGTAAATGGTATCCTGACGAATGCTGCAAGGAAGAAGGTCGAAACGTTGTGTGTTGTGTATATAACAACCAAGAGATTAATATTAGTGCGGATAAATGAATGTGTTATCATAACAGTTCCTCATCTGAAAAATCAAACAGAAATGACATTATAGCAAGAGTCCCAGACATGTTACCAAAGTATGGTTATCGTGTGGCGTCTTGGAGATTAATCCAAATTCCGATACTGTAAAGAATGTAAGACAAGTCTTTTTTAATATAATTAACAGGAATGTTCTGCACTATTTACATTAGGAAATCATTTATTTTTTTACCAGAGCTCATATTGCAATTTTCGTTGTTATTATTGCTTTTCTCTGGCACTCCTTATTCAAAATTGCAATTTGATCACTGTTAAAAAATGGTTTTTGAAGACATTAGGTTTATAAATCCCAGAAATTAATACTCAGGTTTCCTTAAGGACACATGGCACAGTGGATAAAGGTGTTAGTTAGATCCAGTAACAGTGTGAGTTCAATACCTGGTTAAAGCAGTGGAGAACTTAGAGAGGTGATTTAACAGGAGATAACTGATAACTGACATCCATTAGACATGGCACGTGGAACTAGAACAGTCTACCCCAGTGTGTTCAGTTCGGCATTACAACCACCTGAAGAAGGCCGGAGCGTACAACGGTCGAAACGTTGAGATAAATATGGCAACAAAGATGAGGACAATAGTCCGAATAATGTAAATAGTGTACATAATACCTCATCTCAGAAATATCGACAGATACAGGGGGACGTTCTGATCCAAATTCTTTCTATCTAGTCTCTATATGCTTATCTATCTACATTTTTACTTGGCGTATAGGTCCAACTCTGTTTGAAGAGAAAGTTCTGTCAAGCTGAAAATGTGGAACTCAGCTACATGAATTCAACATAAATTAAAAGAGAAACAGCATTCTGTGTTTTATTTAAGCCAGAGTTTCTAGAATTTTGAATTCTATTTTGAGTTTTGACTGAATTAAAATAAAATAATACACTTAGTGATCGATGCCTACCGATTATTACAAGGATTTAAGCGTGGCATTTTCAGTCTGATGCGATTGAATTTTAAGCAGGCGAACATATAAAGTCGAATTGATCCGTACTATGTAAGCAGGCTCATCAACGAAAATGGAGACAAATAATGAGGATACGCTTATTGTATCTTTTCTGTCTGTTAAGATAATCTCAGAAATGCAAACGTCTGTAAAAACAAATGTACGCTCATCCACTGGAAGTGGTCGGCTAAGCCAAATTTATGACTTGAGATAAAGCGATTAATACTCAATATGAGTTAACTTCTTTTTCAGAATATCGACTTGCGAGTCTTTGTGATGAAGTAAAACCTATATGATGCTGTTTATCAAGTGTAGTTCTCAATGATCTTAGCTATCAGTGTAGACACCATTATTAATGCTACAGTCTTCCTACATCATTTAGAAAATGCTACTAACGATGTTGGACTCTATGTCAATGCCTCTGAAACTGAATTCATAAGATTCATCCAGGAACAAATTGTGTCAGATGAATCAATAACATTTGTCGAATATTTCATATACCTAGAAAGTGAAATAAATTATAATGAAAAGGATAAGAAAGGGGCTCCCACTTGAATTAAATGGTCATAATCTAAAGATCTGATCTACCAAAAAATCCCAAACGGAGCTTCTTTTGCTCAACTGTAGTTTCGGTTTTAATGTATGGTGACACTGGTTGAATGTTAACTAAAACCGTAGAGTCGAGGCTTGATGGAACCTACACACGGATGCTGAGATCTATACTTAACATCACTTGTTGACAACATCCAAATCACAGCTCTATGCACCCATCCCTGGTATGTGTACAATCTTACGTGAAAGGGCATTGTGCTTTGCAGGACACTGCTAGTGACCAAAACAAGGACTTGCAAGTGATTTACTGGACACCTCGCTAAGGCGCAAGGCGGATTGGTTGCCCAGCAACCACCTACAATGTAGAGAATCTGTATGCCATCGTAATGATCTTCCGCCCTTGATGCAGGACTGATGGATGGCGTGATAGGCTCATGAATGCCCGAGCTATCACGATTAAAGAGGAGTAATATTTCGCTTTTTTTGCTTTCAATTTTTATCTTACCAGATACGCATACCTCTACTTTAAAACATTTAAAATCGGGAATGCATCTAAACATGATACAATCAATGTCGAATCAAATATAACACAACTAAGCGTAACTTCACTTTCCTTCGCTTTTCTTAATCATTTCAATTCCTTTATATAGCATCGACTCATTCAAAAATTATTGATTATTGCTAAAGCAATGAATATATAATAATTCCTAATAAGGCTTCATTTAATAGAAATCAAAAATACTATTCATTTTAATACGACTTGTGTATATAATCAAAAGTAAGAGCGATCGAGGAAAATACGGATTAAGTTAAGATTGTTAGATTGGACTCCCAACATTTCGTAGGCCAATAAGCAATGCCAGTTAAGGAATGTTTCTCGAAGTAAAAAGTGTTAACTGTTCAAATCTCGTCAGGAATTATTCTTTGATTCTGATTTGTTCAAAACCCAAATCTCGTGTACGTGTGTTTCAAGTAATTTTAAGTCAGCGAAATGTTAAAAATGTTACCTGCTCATTTAGAAAATAATTAAGACGACGAAATAATGAAGGACTGGTATTGCCAGTGGCAACGATAAAAATACTCAAATTAAAATGCAGTCGCCCCTAAAATATAAAAATAATGAAGGTTTTCTTTCTGTTCTCACCACTACCACCATATTTTGTTTCATCAATCTTAGTCGTGAAATTACAGGGTAATTGAAACATTGTATAAAAGTGTGTGTGTGTGTGTGTGTGTGTGTGTGTGTGTGTGTGTGTGTGTGCGCGTGTGTGTACCAGAATAATTTTTCAAAAGTTTTCTTCGACAATGCAAGAAAATTTCCGCCACCCCCTCATTAATTAAAAAGAACCGTCAATGTCGGTCGGTTTAATCTTTTATTATATTTTTCTTTTCCAATTTTCGGATAAGGCTTTGAGTATTGAACTTGAACTTGTGCCTAAATTCCCCAAGTTCATATTTTGTTTTTTAACAAAAACCAATGCGATGTCTGAGCGGTAATTAGATTTCCTTCATCGATGTCCTGCTATTCTTTCGGAAACAAGAAGCTTGAAATAGTCTACGGTGACGTCACGTTTAACGATTATTGGGAACGAGGCCGCACAAAAAGAACGAGGTTCTATTTACTAATTTAAAAAAATTATTTTCCAGATTTTAAGAAGTTGGTTGAATCCACAAGAATTTCTTTCATCTTAATTTTAGCTTTATTTCATCTCAAATACTTAGTCCTTCAAACTGAGGCCAGAAGTAAACAAAGAATGTTATTTTAGGTTTTTATTAGATGACACATCGTCAATTATTAATAATTTTTATTCATATATCTTTCATCTTAATTTTTGTTACATAACTTCAGAACTATGTCATCACTCTACAGCTTGAATCGAAAATAAAGATTATGGTCCAGGCGAAAATAAAGATTATGGTCGAATTCGTGTCCTTTATTAATCAAAACAAAATTTAATAATTATAATAATCATAATATATAATCTGAATCTTTTGTCTTCGAAGCGCACGATTTCAGGTTTACTGTGATGTAGTTTATAACACCTGCGAGGCTTCTTGTAATATATTGAAAATGTTTATAACAGAAAATTACAAAAAAGAAATAAAAGAGAAAAAATAAAAAGATCGGAAAAATCAAACAAGGAAGAAGAAAAAAGAGAGTCAACAAATTATTAAAAATGGAAAATAACCAGGTCCAAAGGAAACGGAAAAAAGTAAAACTGAATGAATAAATAAGAATTAAAAAGGAATGATGAGAAAGTATGAGAACATTTAAAGAACGAAAAAACAGAAAGAAAGGTGAGAAATGAATTTTATGAAAGAAAAAAGGAAGGAAATAAAGAAAAAATGAACGAATGATATTAAAAGAAAGATTAAAAGATAGCAAAAAAATAGAATAATATTTAATAAAAGACTCATGCCAGAAAGAATGAAAGGAAAGAAAAATTTCTTAAGAAAGAAATTCCAAAATCGATTGGGTCAAATAAGCAAAAAGAGAGAGCAGAAAAGAATGAAGCAAACGTTTAACAAATAAAAAAAGACGCGTCTAAAAAAGCGCAACTGCTTTTCTGAAAATCCGTTTTCCCTTGTTTCGAATTACATGCTCTTTATTTTGCAAGTGTCCTTTCTCTGCCACACAACATCAACAGTGACGACGTGAAGGCGGAGCGATCTAGTATTTGCACCACCCACAAATGACAAAAGTGTGAGTCAATCATTAAATGCGAAATCCAAACGGGCCCGCCCCTTTCTGTTTGACCGATGGTGAGGAAAAAACATAACACAGTTACACACCCACATTAATGCAAGCACACAAATTCGTCCTTCATTTTCTTCATTCCATCGTTTCTTTTCGACACTTACATTTGGAGTTTAATGATAATTCTCTTCTTGCACGAAATAACGGAAGACGATTTTCAATTTTTCTTTTACATTTTCCTTAAATTTTCTCATGTAATTCTATACATTATGTCGGATTTTATTACGCAGGTCATTTTTTTACAATAATAATCAACATTTAAGCCACCGACATCGGTGAAATTTTCAAGCTTTATAAAATATATCGTTTGATATAGCAGTTTTTATTAGAAATATTTAAATTACCTTTTTGGAGATGTGAAATTGTATTATTATGTAACTCAAGTGTTGTTCAGCATATTGGAAATAAATGTGTAGTTTTATTGATACTCGTTTTTAATTGCAGAAAAATTACATATGAGAAAGATATAAGCTTCAATCAAATAGAAATAAAATTTGATAAATTATTCTGTAATGGGAACAAAGCATTACAAACATTTGGTCAGAAAACAATCAGAAATGAAATTGAAATATTTGGTAAAATAAGTAAAAAAAAAAAAACTGGCTTTAAGAAAGACACAAAAAGAGATTTCAGAAATTTTTTTAAAAAGATAATAAGCAATAAAAGTAGAAAAACATTTGGAAATCGATTTTGACGAATGCAAAAAAACAAAGAGACCAAAATGTAAATAAGTTCCTTCGTTAAAGATACGAAAAAAACTCAACGATGCATGAAAACAACCACCTTTAATGAACCCCCCCCCCCAACACACACACACAAAAGAAAAACGTGTAAGTTGGGTGAAGGCGTGCATTAAAAGTGATTCTTTATCTGTCATTTTTAGTGATGAACTCAATAGTAAATTCTGGGCCTATCATTAAAATTTTATTATATTAGAATAGAAAACAATATTCCAGCAAAGAAAATTTCTAAGAAGGAATAAAATTAAAAACTACTTTAAAAGTCGAAAAAGAAGAGAAGGTAAGAAAATTAATCGTTAAGAAATTGATAAATCTCAAGAAGTCCATATTAAAACATAAAATGATAGAATAATTTATTCATGTGAATGGAATATCGTGTTAAGCAAATATGTTTTAGTGGTTTATATCATCTTTTGAATTCATTGTTACCTCAAAATGTATTGTAGTTATGTATTTAACTGGTAATCCCGAAATAGTTATCAATAATTTAAATAAATATTTAGTATGTGTAAATCATATGATATATTAATTCATGTAAATATATAGATATATATTTATATACTGAACATTTTACTAACATCGGTTAGTTAATACCAGTTGTGGAAAACTTGAGTTGTAGGATAATATCTGACATAGTGCACTTAATGCCTGTCTTTTGGGGTTAATTTATTCCCGATTGCTATCAGCAAAGTCAGTTCCGTCTTCACTGAATATTTAATTCCTGTTTGTAAGTCGAATTAAGCTAAGTTTCGTATCTATCTATCTATCTATCTATCTCTTTTAGTCTGTTCATTATATATCTATCTATCTATCTCTTTTAGTCTGTTCATTATATATCTATCTATCTAACTCGTTTAGTATGTTCATTATCTATCTAACTATCTATCTATCTATCTATCTATCTAGGGCTTTTCATACCTATCTATCTATCTATCTATCGATTTAGGACTTTTCATATCTATCTATCTATCTATCTAACTATCTATCTATGTGTATGTACATGTGCGTATATGAGTCATATATTAATATATGAATGAATTCTCATGCTAGACGCTATGCATACTGCTTGACATTTATTAATATTTCCACATTTTTTCTAATATTTACTCTATATCCGTCCTTATATTAATTATAATATTATTTTAATGTAGAAAAATGTCACAACAAATTAAATCTTGAGTTTCAGATTTCGAAAGGTAAATGTCCGCTGACAAGTTCAAAAGTTTCATTGCAATCGGATAGAAGCGCCGTACGATGAGATTGGAAGAAATTTGACGTTAAATACATTTTAAGCCTTTCATGGATTCATTTTATAGACTATGTAACTTATTCTTACGCGTACAGGTACTGATATGCATACATACATACATACATACATACATACATACATATATATATATGTGCGTGTGTGTGTGTGTGTGTGTGTGTGTATGTGTGTGTACGTGTGTGTGTGTAAAGTAATTCCTAAAGAGCCAGGAACTACCTACCTAGGTTTCACCTAAATGGATTTTCAGGGTAAAAGAAGAAAAAAACAATTAAGAAAAAAATGAATCAAAAAAATTAAAAAAAAAAATTTTAAATTGTTTTTTATCTTCTTTTGTCACGTGGTTTTATGCTATTTTAGGTTTATGCTAATTTTAGTTTTTAGTGTTGGTTTTATCAATAAATATTTTCCTTATCATTTCCTCTTTAGTCAGCTTACCCTGAAAATCCATTTAGGTGAAACCTAGGTAGGTAGTTCCTGGCTCTTTAGGATTTATTTTATTTACCTTTTCTCTATTTATAGTGTATTGAGCACCTTACGTTTTATCGTAGTTACTCGCTTGAGTTTTTTCTTTGGACTAAAATCTTAAGGCACTGGACGATTTATTTCGCCCTGTTCGGATGTTACGAGTTCTTTCTTTTGTTTCCAATTTTCTTTTCATTTTTTTCTTGGATACCAATTTGTTTTAATCCGGGTTTTTTCACCAACCGAGTATAATTATTAGTGTAATATATATATATATATATATATATATATTTATATATATATGTGTGTGTGTGTGTGTGTGTGTGTGTGTGTGTGTGTGTGTGTGTGTGTGTGTATGATGAGAAGCCACGTATACTTTCTTGATATGTATATAATATGGAGAAAACAACTGAAAAGTTGCAAAGGAAAAGAAAAAATTGAATGTTTTGTTGTGAAAAAAATATAAATAAATACTTACACAAAAAAAACATTCAATTTTTTCTTTTAATTTGCAACTTTTCAGTTGTTTTCTCCATATTATATATATATGTGTATGTATATATATATAAAGAGAGAAAGAGAGAATGAGAGTGAGGCAGCAGAGAGATATATACAGATCTGTCGATAGATCAATAAAATGAAAAGTATTTATTTTAAACGACCCATATTTATTTATCAGCAAAATCTCCTTCTTGTCAATGGACTTAATTCAACTCTTCTCATTTCATCACATCTAATGTTATACTTTGAAAAGTTCTGCTCAAAATTAAGGTAATCATGAGAACAGGCTTCGGACTTAATGCTCCATCATATATGTGTATTTGTGTGCATGCGCGGACGCGTGTGTGCGTGTATGTATCCAGAAGGCGAGCAAAGTCTTAAGAAACAGAAAAAAATTCGGAAAAAGAGTATTGTATTGTTATGTAATATTAGACTTCCTACATGACAGTGAATGCTGGAAAATCTCTTCAAAGATGAAGAAACCTGAATCAACAGAAATGTGGTTATACAGAAGGATGCTGAGAATTCCATGCACCGAACAACGTAGTTCTAGAGATAATGGTAACAAAACTGACAGATGTTTAACATCGGGAAGAGAAAGTTGAAATTTCTAGGGCACATAAAGAGAAAAGAGGGCTTGGAATATTTGATACTCACAGGACAGATTGAATGTAAGAGTTCCAGAGGAAAGTAACACATAACCTACCTGGCGGACTTGAGCGAATGGATGACGGGGCAGGGTTTAGGAGACATGGCAAAAAGTCAAAAGTTATTAAGAGCTACAAAAGACAGAAAATTGTGGAAAGCTATGACCGCCAATTTCCTAATGAGACATAGAACATAGAAGAAGTGAATCCATAAATTTGTACTCACGCACCCATTTTCTAAACATGGTGAAAAACTTCTTTTTTGTCCAAGATAGCTTTGGTCGAACGAAATATTTTATTTGCCTGATAACCAGATCAATGATATTCACTCAGGGATAAAACTAATTCTTGATCAATGTGCGAAGGTCACTCAATACAGTCGACCTACATTGAATCAAAAACGCAAAGAAAGTAATACTGACCTATCGATTCTAAGTACATTATTTTTACTTCATAGCTATTTAGTCATTCATTTGGCAAAGGTTATTTTGCATTTGTGCTTTAAAAACAAATGGTTTTGACATAATCATTACCTTTTTGGGGAAAGTCTACATTTAGTCAAATAAATGAAAACGAAGCTTAATTAAAACAATAACGATGCTGGATATAAAAATATCGAATGTCTGTTGTTAGTATAATGATGTCTTCCCATAGTGAATATATTCATTTCATTTAATTGATAAATGCCTGACCGTAGCTGTTCTCTGCTGCGGAATGGAATGCAAAAGTTATTTTCTTTAACACAGGGCAAACATTTTTCAAATATAATGTAGGCATCATTGAATGCAATGTCTTTCTTAGTTTCTCAGGTTTTGATTTTAGCTCAGCTAATATATCCTTTCTTTGATATGAGCGAAACTTTACACACGCAGACGCATCATTACACACTGGAAGAAAACCTCATAAAAAAACAGAATTTTTTTTTTATTTAGACTATTTATTTTCGGACTATTATCCTTATCTTTGTTGTTTTTATCATAACATTTTGACCGTTGTGTCCCCCGACCTTCCTCAGGTGTATATCAATCTGAGAACTCTGAAGTGGACCTTTTATTTAATCGGGGGTGGGGGGCAAATTGGTTTTGTTCCATTGTTCATATCTAGGGATATATTTTATTTTTAGTACTAATCAGTTATTGCTCGCCCGTTTCCACTGCTCGACCACTGTCCAGGGATTGAACTCACAACCACCATGTCATCAAATTCAACGCTTTTACCAACTAGCCCATTGTCACGTTGGTCTGTGAATTTTGTGAAACGCCTCAATAGCAACAAAAAAAGACAATAGTTTGAATATAAAGAGTGGACATTATGATAACTCTTCATTTCAGAAATTCAGACAAAAGAATCATTTTAATCCGTTGTTCGAGCCGTGAACATTTCAAACCACTTCATATCTCTATATAGACACATAGATACACAAACATGTATGTATACATTTTACATATTGCTAATATATTAAATATATGTGCGTGGTAGTAGGATATGGGATAGTATTCGAAACAAAATTGGTGATAATGGCACAAAGGTGGGAAAACTCGTTAAAGACAACGTGTTTCACGAAAGTCTGTGATGTTTGATGCGTTCCGGTCGAAATGAAAAACCAAACTGAGGCTAAGGAAAATGTCTTGTAATTTTTTAGCTTAAGAGGGACAATAAATTAAATTACCTTCTAAGAAATTGCGGATATAAAGATATATATTTCATTCAAACAGGTTTGCTTAAATAATTTAGACATCATGTCGATTAGTTTTTGTTGAGATCTTTTCAAGTTCGCGGATTCAATTTTTTTTTTGTAGCCTTAGAAAATTTAAGAAAAATACCAAAATTTTCTTTCAAATAGTTTTTATTTTCCCAAGTACTTTCAATCTCCATCTTCAGGGGGTTAAGTTGAATGTGAACAGGCATATGTGTTTATAAATATATATATATATATATATATATATATATATATATATATATATATATATATATATATATATATGTATATAAAGCCGTTGACGTCAGTTGAGTTTGAAAATTGCCCACTCAGAGTAGTTTTCTATTCTCTATTAGCTCAAGTACCACGATACATCGACAAAGCATCTAGAAATCACAAAACAATACTATAAGCATCGCAGAGATATGCTACATAACATCAGTGTAAACTCACTGGTTGTTCATCCTAATACATGTGACCACAATTTCTACTGCCAGTCTGATCGGAAAAGAAAAGGATTCACTACAAAGGAAAAGCACTGAAAATGCGCTGATCTCACAATTCTCGACAATAAATCTAAGACCAAAACCATACATCGATCATCGCAATGGCAATAGTACAACATTAAAAGTACAATAGTAAAGAAGAGCAACTGAATGGAAGACACATTCAGTTATGCAAAATGCGATCCCATCATGACAATGCTTGGTTATAAGTTGCCAGGATAACACTGCAGAAGCTCACCGACTTGCGATTTAAGACTTTGCCACACCCACCATATTCCTCTGATCTCTCGTCCACTGACTACCACTTTTTCAAAGCGCCTTCACAATTTTTTAAGCCAAAAGACATTCCGTTGCAAAGAAGATTCAAACGATTTCTTGGCATCCAAACCTTTAGAGTTTTATCGTGAAGGCATAAATTAACTTGCACCTCGATGGCAGAAATGTTTGTAAGTCCAGGGTTCTTATTTTGACTGATCCAAACATTGTTTAAATATACTAATTCAGGAATAAAAGCTGATTCTAATATCGGACATTGTTCTTGTATCGTATTCCAAATAGCCCAGTAACTTGAAGAACATGTTGAGTAATATGGAACTCATACAGATGGAGCATCACATCACACGTTCCTATTACAGGAATGGCAACAGAACAATTGAACAATAATTTTCACATAGCGGGTATTTTTAAACCTTTCTTCCAAAAACACTTAAGAAACGTTTCACTTCACTAAAAAAGACAGAAAAAAAGTAATGCACCAGGTAACAGCCCTAATGACACACACGACAGCGTCTAGTGTAAGTAGAATTATGCACGTACTTGGAGCGATCCATGTTGACACTCCTGCTGACACACATTCGCTTTGATCTCCGTTTTTGAAGTCGTGTAGACGGACGTACGATGCCGTCAAGAATCTGGTCTACAGATGTAGAAATGTTCACTTGACGACTTTGCCAACATCAACGCTGTAATTCATCTCCTGGTTTCGACCATCCTACTTCGAGTCAAACAAACAATTAACATCTTTCTCGCTACCTACCTGCACACACACACACACACACACACACAGATATATATATATATATATATATATATATATATATATATATATATATATATGATAAGAATATAGTTTTAAGGTATACTATATTTATTCGTAAAAGTGCTCAATATCAGAGATAGAGCATGTAAAATTGGGTACCGAGGCCAACACTAAACGGCAACAGTTTATTTCATGCTTGAACGCAATCTTCAGGTGATGTCATACATATATATATATATATATATATATATATATATATATATATATATATATATATATATATATATGAAGAAATATAGTTTTAAGATGTGCTATATTTATGGGATAAAGTGCTTAATATCAGAGTTAGAGCATATGTAATTGTAAAAGTGTACATTGAATTCAACACTCAGAGGCGAGAGGCTGTTTCATGGTAGACGCAATAGTCAGGCCGCCAGTATATATATATATATATATATATATATATATATATATATATATATATATATATATATATTCGTCAGACAGACTGTTTCGCTGTTTCACAGCTCGTCAGTGTGTCTAGACGTCCGGTTGCTTCTAGCTAGGATCGAAACCTGACTGAATTTGCGTCAGTCGGAACTTCTCCCACTAAGCCATCGCACGGCAGGGATGAAGGTGAATTTTAGCGTGTTTATTTTTAGATTTAGATAAACACACAGTGACTGACAGTGACTCGATATTTGTATATGTATATATATGTATATGTATATATATGAAATGGAACTAATGTTTTTAATTTAATTACAAAATTAAATTCAAAGCTTTTAGCTTCCATTTTTTAAACATGGTTATTACTGTGTAGCGAAAAAATATATTTTAAATCAGTTAATTTATAATATATATATATATATATATATATATATATATATATATATATATATATATATATATATATCACAATATCTATATATATCACAATATCTATATGTATATATATATGTGTGTATGTGCTCTATCCCTGATATTCAGCACTTTACATCATAAGTATAGTATGCATTAAAACTATATTTTTATAGTATATAATATTATTTCTTATATATACAGAAGACTTACTTAACTGTAATTGTCTATATCAATCCGTGTTGTATATTTCCTCTCTTATGTATATAAGAGTGTTCTACTTAAATACTTTTAAAAAGAAACCTTAAAAATATCAATTATTGATTATTTATCTATAAACAGATTTTCACACAGTGCGATTTTTAAAATAGGCGTTTCTTGTCTTTGGACAAACTTGTGCTGTAGGGTTCTTTTCTGCTTTTTTCAAACGGAATACGACAAAAAATGAATAAAAAACAAAGGGAATGAAATTAATCAAAACTGTTGTCACATAGTGCGTGTGAAAGAGAGAGAGAGAGAGAAAGAAAGACAGAAAGAAACGGAGAGAGAGAAAAAAGAAAAAGAGAGTGAGAGAGAATTTTTTTAAAAATTAGACCCTCTTAAACCAAAAAAAAATTAACTCTTTCAGTTTAACATTGAATGTCCCTACAGTTTTCGGCCCAGAAGAATTGCTGTTCAACTGAAATATTTATTGGTCGAGTGACAACGCAGTATCCTTGGATATATCTTCGGAAATATCATTTTTAGACGTTCTGGTGCCGTGATCAGTGAAAAAAAGGCGGTTCACTTACCAATAAGAAGATTGGAAATGGGAGTAGCGTAAAATATGAAAGTAGCGACACAGCTCGTTTAAGTAGCAGTAGCAGTAGCAGCTGTGGTTACAGACAATGCTGCTGCTGCTGCTACTGCTGTTGGAGTGGCTTCAAGTAGCAGTCTTTGCAGTGGAGAAAGCAACAGAAATAGTGACCTCTTGAGTAAGTGTTGCCTTTGTGCGCTGCAATGGGCAGCAGTATGGAAAGCATCGTCTTTCTCTTTTCCAAACATGGCTTCTAAACGGATATATTTACTTCCCTTTAACTAGAGGCGCCTTCTTCATTGAAAATCTCTTTTTTCTGAAGCAACAGGAGGTTTTTTTTGGGTTTTTTTTTCAAGGATAATCGAGGTCGGTAAAAATGTTTTACTGACCTTTACTAAAAATACAAATACATGCGTAGGGGTGAATATTTTATCCATATTTAGTAAAAAAATGGATAAAATATTAACCCCTACGCATGTATTTGTATTTTTACGCCAGAGAAAATGTAATGCCTCATCCTTTAAACTTAAAAATCAACTCACTATAAGTCAAAATACTCCCTAACTCCTCCCGCCTATGAGTCCAGTGCATCAGCACCTAAAGGGACAAGTCTAACTGTCTCAGTTCACCATACTGACAAGGGAATCCGTGGTACTAAACGGGATTCAGTACCACCATATTGTAATACATTCTAATTTATCTAGACAATATATGTTGATATTAACACATCCAATCAATTGCATTGGAGATCAAGCGATAGCAAGTCTCCACAATTTTGTAGTATTTCTTTGATGATTATTATTATTATTATTATTATTATTATTATTATTATTATTATTATTAAACATGGCTGTGAAGAATCTCGAATGAAACAAAATTGTGAAGGCAATGGCTAAAAATGAAGACTACCATAATTTTATACCGGGACAAATACTAAAAAACACAACCAAAATTTTGACACAATTCCATTAATCATCAATTGGCACCGAAATTTGGCTGGAATTTCGAAAATGCTACACGACAGCTATGAACACATTGCACAAAAATATCCACGTTTTAAAGAGATTTTTCCCAACCTGCCTACAGTTTCTTTCAAAAGAAATAAAAAACATCAGAGAAATTTTAACAAATGTACGCATCCATACTCAAAATGACATTGGAGTTTCGAATTGGAAAAACTCATTGAAAAGGAAAAACGTTAAATTGTACAAAACAGGAATCAAGTTTATTCTGTCACAAATTCAAAGAGAAACATCACGATTTCTACAGAATGTGTCAACTGTGTCAATTCCCATATAATATACACCGCCCAATGCACCAAAAATGACTTGATTTATGCGGGTTGCACAAGTGAAAAATGAAATAAAAGATTCAATGGCCACAGGTACGATGTCAGACACAACAATGTGACATCATCGGAGCTTGTAGAACATTTTTACAAATGACTGTCATTTCGACAAACATCTTACGGTGCACATTCTGAAAAAATATTCAGAATCTATTGAGATCTTTCGACCCTTAAAACGCATGAGGATGGTCACGTAAGCAAATTATTAAATTCCCAGCCCGGGAAGTGGGGAGGAATAGAATAATAGGAGAGTTCCATAAAACCTATACTAAGCTGTTTGATTAATTTCTCTTAGTAACTAATCAACTAACGAAAAATTCCGAGATGAACAAGATCCCCATAGTTTCAGGCACGTTTCAGTTGCATGCCTTCACGGGTCGGCGTTTCAGTTGCATGCCTTCACGGGTCGGCGTTTCAGTTGCATGCCTTCACGGGTCGACGTTTCAGTTGCATGCCTTCACGGGTCGGCGTTTCAGTTGCATGCCTTCACGAGTCGGCGTTTCAGTTGCATGCCTTCACGGGTTGACGTTTCAGTTTCATGCCTTCACGGGTCGACGTTTCAGTTGCATGCCTTCACGGGTCGGCGTTTCAGTTGCATGCCTTCACGGGTCGGCGTTTCATTCGTTTTGACGGGTTCATTACCAGTACAGTCGTTGTTTTATTACAAGACAGGCAACATTTGACCTTTCAATCCAGTGACCTTTCTTAGCCTGGGAGAGTCTTCTGTCGAAAATTAGTGGAGGGGTCGTGATGGATCCGCTCTGAGTCCGGTTCAGTTTGTCGGCAACCGAGTTACGCTCTTTCCGGTCTTGGGCTCCAGTAGCGCATTATCTTGGCAACCCTAAGTTTTCGCTTTTGTTTTGGTGGATTTGCCTGTCATCGGTGTGACTTTCTCTTAGAGGAAACGGCTTCGCACGCCTTCTACCATTGTCCTCGGGTGCGCCCCTTGTGTTACTATATATTTTCGCTCCCGAAAAGCCGCCGAACTGTTAAAGACCTAGGGAAGACAGAGCGTGTTCAGCGTCGGAGAGAGAAACAGAAAGAGTGAGGGACATATTAAGTAAAACAGAAAGAAAGAGAGGGACGCAGAGAGATAAAAGAAAAGAAAAGTGCGACAAAGAAAGGGGTTGGTGGGATCATCTTAAAGGTAGATATTTGTAGTTAAGGGTTAAATCATGTTCCGTGATATAATGATCTGTTGAGGACATTTCAGTATTTTAATTGAAGCTATGTGACTTTTCATATAGCTATCATGGAAGAGGGGATATACACATATATACACGCATGCTCACAAAAGCACACGAAAATTGGAAATAGATCTAAGAACACAGAGGGGTCATGAAAAGATAAGCATGCTGATAACTACTCCATCATTTCTCGAACCAATCTTAATTGTTTTATAACCCTTCACGCAGAACTTTTCACTGCCATTTCAAGAAAGACATTTGGATCACTAACACAAAAAAAAGAGAATGTCTCATATCGAGAATATTTAACATCGAAAAACATAAAGAAAAAAATTCATTATTTTTAATAATATGTGGAAATCTCCACCCTTTGTCTGATGACGGTCGCGAGACTGGAAACTCGTGTAGCAAAATTATGTAAAATAAAGCATAATATTTTTTTTTAAATCCACACTACAACCAAAAACGTTTGCGATTTCTCTCTTCTTTTTAATATATATATATATATATATATATATATATATATATATATATATATATATATATATATATATACTAATTACAGTGAAATTTTCACGCGTTCTTCAAAGGGTTCAGATGAATACACGGGGTACAAACAAGCACAATTCAGAAAAGAAGCCATCTGGAAAATCTCCCAACGTGAATGTACCAATGCATATTGGTTTTTGAAATAGACCATTGCTAGCTAAGCAGATTCGAAACTGCGCAAACGTTCCAGAATGGATGAACAGAGATAGAATAAGTTTCATTTAAAAAACAAAACACCGAAAATAGAAGCCAAGGCGAACCACTATGGACTGATCATATTAATAAGGCACAAGTGAATACCTGTAACAGGTGAAATCGACATAGCGAATATGAAAACAGCAAGCGCACATGAGCACTATGAATACATGGGAGAACTCGAATGTGAAAGAATCAAATAAGAGGAAATGGAAGAAAAAAAAGCGACAAATAACTTAGAAGTATTCGTGAAATACTTTAAACCGAAGTAAGTAGCAGAAACCTAATAAAAGGCTTGAACAGCTGGGCAATATCGATACTGAATCAGACGCGGCCATTCATTGACTGAACTAAAGAGGACCTAAGATCAATGAATCGATAGACGAGAGAACACATGACCCTACACAAAACTTTACACCCCAAAGATGTCACAAACACTGACTCTATATGTACCAAGGAAAGACGTCAGCAGAGGACACATCTGCATCAAAGACTGTGTGTTGAACAAGACAAAATGGAATTAAATAAGAGCATAAGCAACGCGAATATTATTTTTGAAAAATGCATAAAATAGTTCGCCAAGAAATAAATGATAAACGAGGATGAAGTGAGTAAAGAAAAAAATGTACGGAGAAATTAAAAAGATTATAGAAAATATCACAGGCAAACAACTATAGATATTGCTATGCAGAGGACACCTGAAAAGGGAAACCGAATCTTTCATTATCGCAGTTCACAACAAATACTTCAGACAAAACTACATCAAATATAAAATTGGCAAAAAGCCAGAAAATAAAACTACAGAAAATAAGTAAATGGACAAAGCCATAACACTGTAATTCACAGAAACAGAAAATATAGACAATTGGTGTAAAAGTGCATCAAAGAAATCACGGCAGGGTGGCACAATTTATACACTGGAAAGTGAACAAGCGACTTCATTTTTGGTTGGAAAAATAGTATCAGTAGAAACCAGAGACTGTTTTAGAAAACAAATGAGATTCCGACAACGAAACCAAAAACCCAATCTAAGCAAGAAGGCAAGATCATATTATCGAGAATGAAAGCAAAAAAAAAACCCTGTCAGGTCACAGACAGGTTGTGTCTGTGGCCCACAGAGTAAACATGAAGGTAACTGAGAAATTAGAGAAATACCAAGACCTTACTCGGTAGCTGAGAACGATATGAAACATGAAGGATTTCGTGCCCAAAATAATAGATGTGCTTGATGCCAGTCGTTACTGAATGGCTAGGAATGGTCACGTGGAGCTTAGGATAAAGGCTGTGGAACTGGAAATCAGAGGAAGAGTCGAGACCACTCAGAAGACAGCATTGCAACAAACAACTTGAATACTAAAGAGACTGTGGGAATATCGAGGATGTTTTATGTCACGTATGCCCAGTCGAAGCCATTAATTAGTTTTGGTGTTAACAGTGAATTAGCTAATAATAATAATAATAATAATAATAATGCCAAAGGGGTGTTGCTATTTACTAAGCTTAGATTAGTTTTGGTACAATGTTACAAGGATGGAGCACCCAGTGAGGATCGAACTCAACTCATTAGTCAAAACAACAAACTAAACTGTGGTGGACTATTTGTACTAAGGCTAAATTAGTTTTGCAAAAGGCTAGAAGCATAAAGCAACAGTGAAGAGCGAACTCACTACTGAGTAAATATGATCAACTGGGGTGTAACTCGTTATCCATTAACTCAATCCAAAGTTGCCCATAATCGCAGGTCGTTTAAGACAATTAAATCCATTTAACTCCGGCAATAAGAATCGATCTCGAAATCCGCACTTGAGAAGATAAATGTCATTATTGTTAAATCCAGAAGTGGGAAGTTGCCAAGCAATATTATTTCCTTGTGTGAATTCTCCGCGGGACAAACAAAAAGAAAGTCGATGTTGATTGAATGAACCAAATAAGTTAATGTTTGAAAATCCCCCAAAAGGAACGGTGAAGATAATATTGCAAGACATTTGATATTCTGTCTAAACTCATTGATAATAAACAAGCTGTTTAGTTGCTGAATGGGATTGGTAAATTACTGGTCGGTTATATTGCTGACTGATCCAGAAAGTTACGATTCTCGACATTTGATTAGGAAACATCGATGCTATGGCATGCAACTGGTTAACCTTACTGTAAGAGAAGCGAAAGAATTCGTGCGCTTTTCAATTCGGTCTTGATTTTCCAGAAAAAAAAACTTCGATGTTTCGGGTGTCAGTAACATTTTCGCTGGACAGAAAACAAAAGTGGATTCTAAACAACTGAGCTACTCTTTTGATCTATTTATCTTCTAATTCATGTCATTTAAAAACTGAAATCATGTAAAATCATTTGAAGTAACATCCGCTTAAAACTGAACTAAAAATAACATTAATAAAGAAAGAGAAGTGCCAGTAAGGTTTCAAAAGCAACAGCAGATGCATTAAAAGCTTCTGTGAATGCAGTCGAGCGTAACAAGTAATAGCAACAGTAGCACTCCTCAGCAGATATCTAAGTTTAACGCTGCAAGTTCTCCCACGTATTTACGTATTCCGGAAGATATGTAACACAGAACACCAAAATAAAGAAGAGTAATTTTCTGTCGACAGATTGGTCAGTTTGGCTCGGAGTGGTACCAACCAAAAGATGATATTCGTTTGGCAGCAGAATTAATAAAAGAGAAACGAGAAAACAATTTTTTCTTTAACGAAGTATTTCCTTTTTTTGATAATGTTCAATTAATATATACAGTGCTGTTCGATAAAAGTAACTCACCTGATTTTTTTTTAATAAAATATTTTTTGTCTATTGTTTTTGGGGTTAAAATAATTTTTAATCTTACTAATATAAAGACCCCTTCCCGACCACCTAGGAAAAAAGTTTATTCACCCTAAGGCATTCTATTGATAATTATAAATTTGGATATAAATGAGATTCAGGAAAAATCCCTGTGCAAAAAAGTGACTCAGATATCGCATTCTAATGATTAAACTGGTAAATTTAAAGAGCTTTTGACAAAATATTGAAAACTGTTTTACAATACACTCAGAACAATACTCTAGAGAATTCTAGAACAGCTTAAATTAAATCTAAAGTATTCCAGAATATTCCAGAAAGCCTCATACAGTATAAAAACAGCTTGAAATAGCCACTAAACTCACTATATGCATACATATATATATATATATATATATATATATATATATATATATACATATATATATATATATATATATATATATATATATATATATATATATATATGCATGTTTATGCTTGTTTCAAGAAGCATGTCAACTTAAATATTTTCTTGTTATACATTTGTCGGCATGTCTACATGTAAAGAAATATCCATTCCATAGATATAGGAAGATAAATAATTTGCCAGCAATGTGGCCATATTTATTTGCGTCTGTTGAAAGTTCATTGTCAAATTCTATGGTCTGGTTTCAAACATGGAAGCGAAGAAAATCGTTGCCAATTTCGACACAACTCGACGAGCCAAAATGCGACCACACGCAAAGGCCGAATTCTGACATAAAGGACACACTAATGAGCTAAGGAAAGTCACGCAAATAGATCATCAAAATACGCGAGTCGTTAGGATCCGAAAAGAAGGTAGAAGGAATGAAATAAAACGGAATGTGGTTTGGAAGATAAATCGGGGATTTCTAAGAAAACTACGTAAACGACGGAACCGATGGTTGTAGAGAAGAAGGAAAAAAATCCATGCCAAAAAAAGAAAAAGAAAAGTGAAGGAAGGGTAACAAAATAGAAGCCCGTTTGTGAATGAAGTTCGTTTTCGAGAAAATCTGAAGCATCTGATTCAATCAGTCCGACTTACGGTCAACAAACCCGTAGTTTATTCTTATCGATCCAAGTCCAGCCATGCCCCAAATAGAATTGGTTTAATTTCATTCTGACTTGTCCAATTTATCAGATTCTTCCGGGTGTGATCAATAAATAAGCAGAAAACCCTATTGCTTGTCTTCGTCTCTACAAGAGGAAATGTCTAATATTAAAACGAAGGCACAATGCGCACCTGTCATCTCTTTAGGGATTTTTAAACAAGACTAACCGTTATCACTCACTTGGAAAAATAGCTGCCAGTTTAAGGTTCTATTGATCATCTGAGGAGAGTGATGGGCATTAATAAATAGGTTTTCAAGAACTGACACAATGGTCATTGAAATAATAAGGTTAATCGATACTTGATTATTTTATATGTGAGTTTACTCTAACAATGCAGAGGGAAGTTTTGTTTAAATAGATTTATTGGTGGTGCACATCATCACAGAAAGACTTGGGAAGGTCCATTTTGTTTACAGACTGAAAGAATCTGCTCTGCTACACGGACATCAATCTTGTAGATATTGGCTTGATATGACACAATAGTGGGGCACCCGGTGAATATGGAATTCACTACACGGGCAAATTAGCCCACTAGTTATTATCAAGTTGAGATCAAGCATCGTATTTATTTATTAAGTGTAGCTTAGTCTCTCGAGAGGCTGTCTGTTTAGAATGTCAGCAATTGAAATCCTGTTTTTTCACTAAAATTGAACACCGACCTCTTGTAGCAAAAGGAAAAATGCACTTCATTTTCTCAAGATTATTATTTTTCCATTTATTTCCTGATTTTCTGTTCAATACAAAACTTGAGCAAGTCTTTTACGTGAGACCTGAAATAAAGAAAGCCCTAACTTAGAAAGTTACGTTGAATATAACATTGCGAAATCTATGTGTGTAAGGATGTGAGCGGAGCTTATGAACAAATCTGTTGTACCTGGGATTTTTTTGAGATATGTGTCAGTATTCTTTTAAATTTCTAGTGGTCCTAATATAATCAGTATAAAGGTTATCATTTAATTGGTAGTACTTTTCTTCGTATATAGGTTGTTCCTAGTAGGGCGATCTTTTGGGCAACTTATATGTTGATGTTACCTGGGACACTGTTAGTAAAATTGTCCATTGCTTTTTCATACAAGGGCCAGATCTCCGATTTCTTTTGGTACAGTTTCAGTCTTCATTTCCCACACCCTGTTAATCTCGATCTCCATCCAGGTCCTTGTATCTGGACAATTTCTCGATAATTTTCAGGAAGGTAATTCTCTCAGATGGTATTACTATGTCAATAAGCATTCACTTCCTGAATTTCTTGTCTTTTACAGTAATATCAGGTCTGTTGGCTTTGAATTGGTATATCCCAGAGGATAGTTACGTCGTTATTTTAGGTAACTGTGTCTGGTTGGTGCGCATACCATCACTCGGTACTTTCAATTTTGGGCTTCTTGCATATTTTCCAGTGCACATATGTCGCTACTTTGTTATGTCTGTGGGTAGAATCATTTTTGGCTAGTTCCGGGCATCCTGAGATAACATGGTCGACAGTTTCATCATATTTTCCACAGATCCTGCATTTTGGGTTTGGGTTAGTTTCATCCTTGATTACGTGACAATGAGAGTATCTGGTTGCGGGGCTTTGGTCCTGAGCTGCAATAATTAGGTCTTCTTGTCTCAGCTTTCAGCCCAATGCTCTTCAGCCACTGAAATGTTTTCTGTTGGTCCACTTCTGCTTCTTTCGTTCTTTTTAGGTATTTTCCATGCATCGCCTTGTCCTCCCAAGTTTTTTTTTTTAATTTCATTTGACCAAATTGTCTTGCTTTCTGTCTTACTCGCTTGTCGTAGATTGTATTCGCTTTCGTTTTTTGTTGGTAGGGTTTCGGACACATTAAGCTGTTTATTCAAGAGTGAATACTCTTTGTTGGAGTGGATTTAGTGTTTTACTATTTATGGGGGTGAGCTATCCGATTGTTGTAGTTTTTACAGTTAGTTCAAGTTAGATTAAACTTCGGCCTCCTAAAGCTCTTGTTACGTACAGCCTATAAACATCTGATTTCGGGTGGTGGATCCTCACTTGGGTAAACATTTTTCTGGTCTGTACGTCCAATCTTTTAATGTCATTCAACTTCCATTTAATAATGTTGAAGCTCTATAGCTAAGGTGTTGATAGCCTTCCTTTTATTAGCTCCATTATGTTCGCTTTCTAGTATCAAACGCACTCTCCTATAATATTCTTCTTGAATCTTTTTCTTGAATGTTGTATCCGTCTCCTTCATTGATACGGATATTCGTTTAATTTCATTTCATTTCATTGATTGCACTAAATTTTATTAATATTCACCCTCTGCGCTCGTCTAAATGTTGACTCTTGATAAAAATTGATAAATTGATATAAGATTTTTTAAAAACATTCTTAGCGATTCCATCCTGTCACAGACATGGGCGAAGAATAAGAAGCAAGAATGAGAAATCTGAAATATGATTCGATTGACTTGTATTCGTGAAAAACACTCAATTCCAATTCAGAGAGAATCTGACTTTGTTAGTTCCATATCCAGAAGCAAATTGTGATGTTGGCTCTTGTCAGCAGACAAGGCTTTTACGCCTCATCTCTTTTTCTGATCTGAGACATAAAGGCACACTCTCATTATATTTCCTACACCAAAACAATTTTAACCAATCAAACAATATATAGACTCAATCTTCTTCTACGTACCGTGCCCCTTCTGGACGTAGGTGATCACGACTCTCTACAATTTCTTTATCTTTTGTATCTTTTAATAAAGTTTGTATTACGCTATGCATTCCGCTGTCGTCAATTTAAACAAGCGTCTTAGGTAGCTTACTCAATGTTTTCCTCTCTTCCTTTTGCCGTCAGTATGTCCTATGAATGTCAAATTCTCCCAGCCCTCTTTCCTCATAGCATGTACTAGAAATGTAAACGGTCTCTTTTACGTATAAGTGTCCTTTTTGCTTCCATTTTCCTTAAAACTTCCAAGATACTCGCATGTTCACTCCATAATATTATTCTCATCATCCTTCTGTAGAACCACATTTCTGTTACCTGTAGTCTCTTCTTTATCTGGGAAGAGATTTTTGCAGCTTTCACTGCTATAGAGGAGGATTGATGTTACATAAAAATTTAGCATTTATTCTTCCCGTTTTAAACCACCATATTCTTGGATTTTATTTCGGAATTCTTCAGACAATAAAAACCGATGGCTAAACGCAAACTTTTGTCGCGACTGCTCGTCAAACACAAACAAATTTTAAATATTTTCTTTGATAAAATGTGACCAAGAATAATCATTTAGGAAGTCAATATCTCACAAAGCTCAACCTCTATAAGCAAGTGACAACGTCCAACAAAAATTCGAAATATTATTTGATAGAAATGAAAAATACTAATGAATGAAGAGAGTCGATACTTTATATTGACATGTAAGGGCGAAAATAAAGCCAAATTCTCTATAATATAAGCAGAGACTATTTTTAATTCTAAAGTCACTATACTCACATACACACAATCATATAAAGTGTTTGTCTAGGATTCCACGTGCATATACATGCACACATGTAAAATCATACACGTGTCCACACACATGCACACAAATACAAATATATATTGTTTGTCTGAAATTTCAGGCACATACGCACATTCACATACACATGCAAAAGCATACACGTACACACACACCTAAACACCAACATTGTTATTATAAAAAAAGAAATAATATAAATTTTATTTTCATATATATCTTACCTAAATCCAATAATTCGATAAGAAAGTAAAAAAAATAGTACCTCTTCGGTTTATAAAATGACTGTCTATTTTTCTCTACAGTGGCAATCTTCACTCACCTACAAAATGTCAGTTTCCTTTCTACTTTGGAATTTGGCAATATCAAAATTGCTGCTTAGTATTAGAGGGGAGGAACGTGAAGACAAAATTCCAGTTCAAGTTTCACACAATGCAATGCTTTATTGGTCAGAAAGTAAAAATTCCCCCAAATTCACATGATATTTAAGTAAGTAGAAATTCTCTCGTATTATGGATATCTCTAAGCATAGATAACTACTATATAGTCACTTTTATTCTGATAGGTAAGGTTATATTTGCTAAAATTGAAGATGTTTTTATTCCCTTTCTATCTAACTCAGGAATATTAACTCACCGTACAAATATTGTTGTGACGATTTTCGTTAAATGCCATCAATATGTATAGTAAAGGACATCCTGACATACGATATAATTATCTCTTGATAAATATGTCTGTTCATTGATATGAACAATTTTTTTTAAAAATTAACAATATCCAGTCATGACCAGTTTATTATTTATTATTTATTGAAACGTTGAAAAAATGTATTAAAGTTAGTATATTTTTTCAGTTCAATCCAGAATCCAGAATCCAGAATTTTCCTCATCAAAGTTATTCCCCTTTGTGCAGCTCTCGTATTCTGAAACATCCAACTTATTAAAAAAGAAACAAAATGGCCGAAAAAGGTCAGATAACTCAGTTTGTTCTTTTAAAGGATGGGCAATTAAATGTGTTTAATAAAAATTTAAATACATTGACAAACATAAAAAATGAATATAAAGCATTTTATCCAATAATGAGAAATATATAAACGAAAGACTTAATAAAAATACTTCATTTCATATGAACCCTTTTAAGTTTGCCATTAGATTTAATTTATGACTTATTATTTATTTGTCCCGAGATAATCTATTTCTTGCTTAAAATTGATTTTGCATACGCAGTTTAAATTCAGTTATAAATGCTAGATTTATCTGCAATATTTCTAAACTTATCTAAGTAGTTATTTCAGTCTCTTAATTATCTATGTTAAAGTCAGTAATCTCACACGGAAAGAATTGGGCTAATTTTCTCTTTTTAGTGTAGACATCAACATCAGCCAGTATAAGAGCTATTTTTACTATTCAAAACGGCCTGATTTAAGCGAAGCATAGAACAAAATATTTTATTCACCTCTGACTCTGTGCATGTGTTTCACTAGGAGTTTAAATCTATGTTAACTAAAACTTGAAAATGGCAGGAACCGGGTAAACTTTTAATTCAGACTTTAAAGAAAGAGCAGAATCTAAGTTTCTTCTCACGCAGTTTTCGTTTCTGGAACTCTCTTCGGGCTTCTTGCTTTCCATTCGACTTTGATCTTCCAAAATTTAAATGCAATGTCAATCGCCATCTTTTGTTTCTTTAATTCCAGTTCTTTTTTAGGCCTCTCTCCTTAATGGTGTTGTTTCCCAGATTCTTTCACACTCAGTAACCCCTTGTGTCTTAGTGGCTTTATCGCCTTATTTGGGGTGAAATGACTAGAAAATAAGAATTAAAAAATGTAGATTTAACTAATAATTATGGGTATCTCTATATAATATTGCGTTTAGAAATTTTACAAGTACACATAAGTACATTTTGGTATTTAAGCGTATTACAACATTGTGGAGATACCTATGTCAATAAATATCGTTATAGAAAACGTGTCTTTAGCAATTAACTTAAATGTTAATTGTTTTTTTAATTTAGAAGTGGTTGTTTTCAATTGCAAACGTCTTAACCCCAAAATGAAACTGAGGGAACTGACGTGTGCCATATCTCAAGTTTAAATTGATGAGGACTTTTTAACCTCTGACCTAAATAACGGAAGTGAAGTGGGAGTGATTGCTTTGAAAATCAGCATTCCAAGTAATGGATTCTTATCCTGTCTTGACTATTTCGGATAAAAATAGAAAGTATGCACATCTCATGTACCAAGCAGAAGCCATCATATTCATTAAGCTTTACCTAATATGGCACATGACTGCGACTGTGAAGCATCCCTTGTTGATCAGATTCCATAAACTAGTCTTTATTTATCCCCCTCTCACTCTACGGCAAATTTATTCAAATATAAATTACATTTTTATTAATTCAAATGACACACATATATACATTAATCAATTATTTTAAAATAATATTTATGAATTAAACGTATCTTGCTATTTTTTATTGTAATTTCATAAACATTTTACAAATGGACACTGTTTCTTTCAATTTTTAATTCACTATTTTCGATGCTTTGGGCTTTTGGTGCTTTTTGTTTTATTTAAAACGGAGTTCTTCTAATGTTAGGCAACAAATAGAAAGAAAATTCTATTAAAGAGATGATTATTTTTGTCTACTCAACATTTAAGAATTTTCTGATCCAAATCTGCACAAAATATTCATCGAGTCATCGATTTTGAATGGCGAAGAATGATTTCATTTAAACTTGAAAAAATAATTTCATTTTTTGTTTTATAATCAAAAGACATTAACACCACGAACTACATTAAAGTTTATTATTAAATAACTAATTTAAATCTAACCAATTTAAAATTTATAATGTAAGGCATTTATTAAATACACGTTTACTTAAGTTAAAGTTTAAAAAAAACAGAATTTAAAACAATTGACGTAATCAAAGTTAAAAGAGAAATCGCAATAAAATGATACCAACGGCTTCCCATACTTAATACTTGTTATTTTCATTCTCGCGTGGTCATGTGTGACGTCACTAGCTGCGACGCGATTTTCGCTTCCGCCTTCTTGTATACCCGAGTTTGTCGTTGTTTTGAAATTTTTCATGCAACAAAAACAGACTATAATTATTGTTTCGTCCGTGTATTGTTTGATATATTGGAATGTAGTTGTCATCTTTTATAATGGCTTATGTAAGCCGAAAGCTTAGATTTGATTTAAACATGTATCAATATGGTGATTTCCTTTCGTCTTTCAATGATAATATTATTAAGTTTATCAGACAATATGAAAGGAACTTCCTTAAAATAAATATACAAAACTTGTTTATATTATTTAATGAAACATGCATCAATGAAACATTCCTGCCTAAATATACACAATATAAATATAAATATATATATATATATATATATATATATATATATATATATATATATATATATATATATATATATATATATATATGCGTGCGTTAGGGAGAGCTGAATTGTAATATATTGCGAAGCTAAGCTACGCAAATTTAGTAAAATGAATCAAGGAAGGTCAACAACCACACACGCACATACATGCACACACACACACACACACACACACACACACACATATGTGTTTGTATGTGTGTTTGTTAGGGAGTGCTAAAATATATTAACGGTAAATATATTCAGATATGAAGAACACTGAAACAATTTAACAATTTGTATAATTCAGAACCAACAAAAAATTCACTTGCTAGTCAAGAAAAAATCGACCATTGAATAAATCATGTAAAAGTCTCCTTCTGCATTCGTGAAACATCTCTCTTCTTTGTCGAATGTTTACAGTTATTTGTTTGGTTTCATCAAAATTATAATTGGATGACATGAGCAGCAAACTTACGTTTCAAAAATAAAGAACAGTGAGCAGAATGTAAAAATGTCAACAGGGGAATACAATGTTTGGAAAGTCATTTTCTAAGGCTTTTCGGTAACTTCAACACTAACGATTGGGAAGAATACGTCATCGCCTCAGTCGCGTTTTGTTTTTATCTAAAACTCATTTACTCTCTGCTAAGGTAATTCATCTTCCAAAAAGGACAATGGCACATTTCACAAAATATGTCAGGAACGGTTTAAAAAGAATAGGATTTAGCAAATAGAATGGCATTCTCAATTGCGAGACCCACATCCACATTCGTGGCATGAATAGAAAACTGCTGTGCATAAAAAAATCCCATAATCTGAATGTTTTGGAATTATTTTGCATCGAAGAATGGTCGTAAATATCAGTTCAGAAAAATAGAAATCTTCTCAAAAGCTACAACGGCGCCTGTTATTGCTAACAGATCTCGCAAGTATGCACTCAAGATAAAACTGAAAAAGATAACTTTGATATTAGCACAAAAGTACAACGAATACATTTCGTCCCAATATTATCAACAAAAAGTCTTTGATAACAGCTTAAGAAAGACGAAAATAATCAGCCAGTTTATATTCATGATTTCACCGTAAAACATGAAAATGGATCGAAATCAAAAATAAAGAAAAATCCTTAACAAAGTGCTTCCAAATGAATAAAATTTTATAAAAGATAAATTGCTATCCAGATATAGATAGATAGATAGATAGATAGATATGAACAGAATGAGATAGATAGATAGATAGATAGATAGATAGATAGATAGATAGATAGATAGATAGATAATGAAAAGACTGGCATAGATAGATAGATAGATACATAGATATGAAAAGACTGGCATAGATAGATAGATAGATAGATAGATAGATAGATAGATAGATAGATAGATAGATAGATAGATAGATAGATAATTTCCCGACAAATATTATTGACTCGATGAAATAAAATGAAATAATTATGTATTTAACTTTAAATCAGTAAATGCGAACTATATGCCGATGCTTTACTTATTTACAGTTCAGATTACTAATGTCAATATTTAGTGTATAAAGAGACTGAGCTATTATCTAGTAAACAACAGATCTTAAGTTGTTTGACACGTTGCCCAAAAGCTAACCCTCTGCGCCCTTCTATCCAAATACTCAAAAGATGCATGGGACAGTTTGCAAAGACACTAAACACCTGCTTTCCCGATAATATCTTTATTAGAAAATTCAATTAATCCGAGAATAAATATGAATTATATATATATATATATATATATATATATATATATATATATATATATATATATATATATATATATATATATATACAGGGTGTCCATAAAGTTCGTGTACACTTTAAAAAATTTATAACTTTATATATTTGGTGGAAAAAGATTAATTTATTTGAATACATGAAATCTCGATAATGCCATCTCTTTTTGAAAAAGTAAATTACTGGGTTGAATTTTAAACTTCTTCAATAAAATTTCAAAATGTGTGTTTAAATTTGAATCTGTGAGTGCACATTGTGCTATGGCGCGCTTATTAACAACGTCTATTCGTCTGGATATGCGTGCGCTTATCTTCAGCGTGAAATTGTAAACCTCTTCAAAAACAGAGGTAATAAAATTAAACATGTGCTTTCATTCTAAGAATTATTCGCTAATATTTTAGGAGATAACGTGAAATTGTATTTTCTTTGTCAGTTTCGATTTATAAAATGGCAATGCTCTCGTGGCATGAATAAGATTAGACTGTTTATGAATTCTCAAAAGCCATTATTGTGGAATGTGGAATTACTGTGGTGAAGTCTCCAGTCGTTTTATTTAATCCTAAGGAGAGCAGACTAGATTTTGTCTTAACAATTATTATTCAAATAACAGAAAACGATGGAAATTCAAGATAATTAAAGATATAACTTATAGAAGAAACATTTGAATACCAACATATAAACGAATTAAACCGAGTAAAATAAAAACAAATACAATTGTCTTATGTCATAGAATCCTAAACACATCATAGTTTATTGGAAATTCTCCTCTGTGGTTTCTGTCTTTATGAACTTTGGGGAAACTTCTGATCCCACAAATTTCGCCTTACTAGTTAGTCTCTTACCTCTTTTTTGGCAAAGTACTAAACACTCTAAGTAACGCTAAATTGGTTAAATCATCGTACTTCACATGGCCTCTTTCCGTATAAACAATATAGCTTCCGTTTCTGCAGGTCTTCTGCTGATGTGTTAACAGGCATCACTGAATTTTTCTATCATGCTTTAGATAAGAACAATGAACATGGAGTTGTGACCCTAGATATCTCAAAGGCCTTCTCCACAAGCTCAAGGGCTACAGTGTCTCTGGACGAATATTTGGATCTTGTTTCCTAACAAATCGACGGTCGTGTTGAACGGACACGCTTCTAGTTACTTTTATATTATGGGGGGTATCCCCTCCAGGGTTCCCTCCTCCAGGCTTCCCTCCCACAGGGCTTTATCTGCGGTCTGTCGTTGTTTCTGATCTTAATCAATAAAATTCCCGATATAATCAGTTCCCAACTATGTATTTATGCAGATGACAAAACTAATTACTCCTGTCTTTGTAGCAAGGCTGACATAACTGACAAAGTAAAATTGGCAACGGCTCTCGAAAATGACCTCCAATCAGTGGTTAACTAGGGCAAGGAATGGCTTGTAAATTTTAACGCCTCCAAAACAAAACGACTTTCATTTAATCACCACAGAGAATCTTTTATGCCGTCACCATGACTGAGGCTAACCCCCAGGAGAGCAACACTTTACGCCTTCTTGAACTTTCCACTGACAGCGAATGGAGTGATTATATTGAATCCATTGATAGGTCTACTGCTAGGAAAGTTGCTTCGCTGTATTTCACCAGACAATGCTTCTCTTCAGAATCCTTCTTGTACATTTATAAATCTACATTGAATAATGCTGCCATATCTGGTCTGGTACTCCTGCTATTCATCTCGAGATTCTTGCTAAAATTCAAAGAAAGGTCTGTAATGTAATCGATACTGACCTGTCATCTCGACTCCAGTTATTTTTCACCGACGTAACGTTACTTGCCTTTGTCTTTTCATAAATACCTTCATGTCATTTCTTCTGATGAGCTACTCTTCCCTTAGTGCTTCGACTGCATGAATTCAAGAGTGCTACTAGACTAGCAATTAGGTCTCACCGTTTTACTGTTGAACGAACTAGATGTAACCTTAAGCTCTCTTCTAGTAGTTTTTTTCTCACTCTTCTCACCTGTCAAACTCACTTCCGATTTCTGGCTTCCCTGCCACCATCAATTTACAAAAATTTAAATGCAACGTCAATCGTCGTCATCTTTTTTTTCTGAAACCTCTTCCTTTAGTCCCCTTTCTCTTCATTTCCCTTCACTAAAATCTTCTCATAATCTTTCCCTCCCCTTTAACCCCTACGTCCTAGTGGCATTATCGTCTTGCTTTGGGGGTGAAATGTTTAAAAAACTCAAAATATTCGAAAAGATAACACTTGAAAAACTATTTTATAGTAAACTATCGCTATTTGGTAGCTTCAAACTTTATATAAACGTTTTGCTTTATTAGTGAGAAAAGCTCTTTTCTCAGACGGTTATTAACAATGCACTTCTGCAGTCTGGAGAGTGAAAAATATGTAAACATAGCAAAGAATTGATTCTGAGATTCAGAGGTCTACTGCCAGATAAAAATCTAGGATATATTTTTCGTTTCTCTTAATAAAATCCCATCCCATCAATTTTTTAAATGAAATATTCCCTCAAATAATGATAAGCCTTTAAAATCTCTCTGCGTGTCCATTTATTAAGTTTATTCAATGGTTTTGTTGCTATCATTTACTGGAGTCGTGATATTAATTTCCATCCAATGCAAACATAGGTTCAAATATTCATGCCATCACTGCAGCACGAAAATATTAGATATTTTTGTGTCGCATGCAAGTAGAAATGTATGTAGTATCAATAACTTTCCAGCTTAACACATTTATTGACTGTGGCAAGCAGCAGATATTTTTTATTTTGTAAACACTTTACCTTTTCTCACGCCATAAAAAAGACACAGATACAAATGACTTACCTCATTTGAGATGATGTCGTAAATATTCAACGTCTAGGGATTTTCATTTTTCTATTAATTGCATTTACTTACCTCCGATATATGGAAACTATTTCCGCCATTTACACTGCCATAACATTTCGAATATATTTTCACAGTGTTTTTTTAAGAAAGCAACAATTATCTTTGTTTTATTTACTTTCCAAAACATAAATAAGAACAAAATAATTCAACATAGAAATAAATTGGATTAAATCAGAAAAAAGCCAATTGCCTGTCAACAACCAAATGTTTATTGAAATCATGTTTTTGTGTTGATTTTCAAGTAGCAGACGTAAATCGTTGTCTTAATGTTTCTTCCAAAGATCGTCGATCTTGATGTTTTTGCTGCTGCTGCTGATGATGATGATGATGGTGCTGCTGCTGATGATGATTATACAATAGTTGCTGTTGTTGCTGTTGCTGTTGCTGCTGTCGCTGCTGATGATGCTTCTGCTGCCACCATTCTGGTCATTGCTGCTATCGGGATTCATCATGGTGTCAATTTTGTTTGATTTTCTCAAAGTGGTTGATTTGTTGACTCACACTCAAACATATTCTTAGCAATATCTGTCTATATCTGAGATGCGGTATTAGGATTACTTGCATTATTTATATTATTCGACCTGTTATTCTCATCTTCATTGCCATATTCTCAACGTTTCGATTGGAATTTCAGCCGAACCTTTAATTTCCGCCACCAGGATCGATTGTTCTAGTTCTACGTACCATGTGGTGAACCAAAATTTGGACAATTGAGTTAAAGGGAAATAACTGAAACACCCGGAAGAGGAATGGAACGTGGAACTAGAACAAGCTACCCCCCCCCAGTGGACGCAATAAAGGGTTCGATTCGAAATTACATTCACTTGAAGAAGGCCTGAACGTACAACGGCCGAAACGTTGTCAATATAGCAATGAAGATCAGGATAACAGTCCGATTAATGTAAATAATGCAAGCAATTTTCTTAGCAATGTCTCGTATTTTTACCACAATTTCTGGACTAAGAGACTAATATTTCTGCTTTTGAAGGGATAAACGTTCCAGGGGCCAAATTTTGTTTTAAGATCTAAATATTTCCTTTATTCATTTCATTTTATATACACAATGTTGAACAATTAGAAATCTCTTGCTCTTTTTATGATGGACCTTAAATCCTAGCAGCCAGAAGAAGGTGCCACTGTTCTTTAATAAAATCTACGCAGTTATTGATCATCAGACCTATTTTTGGTAATACTGGAAACAGTTGAAGCAAATTTTACAAGTACGTGACTAACCCGAGCTTGCTAGTTTGAGACTAAAAGTTCGGTTAAGTATCCTCACCGACTCAGCACTTAGAATGGGAAACAGCAGTTTGTTGTTATTTATCTACGAATTTGTAGTTTAATTGCGAAATTTTGGATAAACAGAAATAATGACCGCTCTTATTCATCAACCATTATGATTTTTTGTTTTTCGACAGCAACGATTTTAAAAGTACAAAAAGGTTTCATTAATTTGTATCGTCACTTAGAAGGTAAGAGTTGAAACATTGTTTTCTATGTTTTCTCTGCTCAAACCCCACGATTCTACTACAAGGAAATTTTAAATTTCATATTTTTCTGAAATTATAAATTGCAAATGATGATTGTCGTATTTTGCTAAGAAGAAAATTGCAGAAATGTATGTTTTTTTATATTTTTTTAAAATCTCTATTTTCTTTGTTCATGTTTGTATTGATAAGGAAGTCGCCACTCACTGTGTCTACCAAAGTTATTTCCACTGGTTGAGGATTCCATGAAAAATGTTTGTGTCAATTATCGGAATGGGATGGCGGCGATAAGGAACGTTTACAGACCTCACCCGCCAAATAAGTTTTAAAAAACAAAAAATTACTTATAGCGACGTTGTTCTGGAATTGTCATCAATGGTCGACTGAACTTGCTTTGTTTCAATGACTTTTATTTTGTTATTATTTGTTACTTTGTTCAATAAATGATTTCTTAAACAATAATTGAAAAAAAATTACTTGAGTACAATCTTCAGTTAAGGGAATTGAATTATTAAATAAATTAAGTAATAGAATATAAAATAGCTCCATCAAAAAATATTTTTAAAAACAAAAATTCAATTTGATAAAATAACAAAAATGGAAATAAAGATTTGTATTTATGCTATGTAATATGAGACTAAAGAATTGCGCAAATTTTACTTCGCGTGCAGTCAAAAATAAAATAGTCATAGTTTTGTGACGTACAGTGGTTGTTAATGATTAAGTATGACTCAATACTTCAATGTTAAATAAAACAGTATTTAATTACAACCGCAAATAAATACTTAACAGGAACAAAGAAGTAAACGTCAATCAAAGGTAATTAACCATTTCAGTGAATACTTTGTTAGTAGCGCGTCTCTGCTTAACGTCCGGTAAATCCTAAATCAAAACCCAAATCATCCACACACAAAAATTCACACTAATTCGACTGGATAGTTCCACTCAATAGTCACTCAATAATCACTGCAGTCAGTAGCCTGACACCGCTTTTTATTCACCTGGTGGAAAACATATTTTCATAAGTTCAGAGTGTCACGCTCGAACCTCGGTGTCGGTAGTCACTCGTTTTCTTCCTATATGACACGGTCACATGGAATTCATTTTTAAATGTTATTTCATGAGATGATAGGGAAATATTTGAGTTCCTCCTAAACATCTATTTTTATGTAATTCCTGACAACACCATTCGAATCATCCAATATCGTGTATGTTTAGTACCAGGTTCTCCGATTTATCAAGTCACTGTTAATGGAAAACAAACTGGTTAAGAAAACTAACTGGTCACGTCACTTCAGTGTTTTATCCAGTCGGGAACACAGACATAAACTTGGGTAGACTGACCTCCGTCCATTTTAATTCTTGTGTTTATAGGCAGTATAGAATGTAGATAGACGTGAAGAAGGAAACATCAAAACAATTAAAGGGATTTTATTAGTTTATTATTAGGCGTCGCCTGATAGACTTTGATGCGCGTGTCGTGTTATTGTAAGCCAGAAGTGAATTCAGCCAGACAAGTTCGAATAACTACCAAATTCGTTGCGTTATTTTTCACACAAAACTGCTCTTTAGAAAGTTAAGAATGCGGGTCTTTTTACCCCTGTCCCTCCCCATTGCACCTATATTAAATAGCAGTGTTAATTAGGATCACATGCTTTGAGATATTAACTAGGAGGATGAAAACTCTGAGTTGTAAATCAAACGAAAGAGGGATGAGGCCCACCAGGTTGTCTTGGCCTAGACACACCTCTCTACTCATGCAGCAGATGCGGTAGCCCTAGAAAACTGACAGGTTGCGGGACACGAAACCTAATGTTAGACTTTGGCAGTATTTCGGTTTAAGATTGTATCAACACAAAGGGTTGCTAAAAAAAGCAACAATAATCAGATGGAATAAAGCTAACAATAAAATAATTATGATGAGATTCATATTCATAAGACATTTTCAGCTAATAATCACCTTGAATAGATAGATAGATAGATAGATAGATAGATAAAAACAAACTAAAATAGATAGATAGAAAGTAAGAAACTAAGAGATAGATAGATAGATAGATAGATAGAAACAAACTAAAAGAGATAGATAGAGAGAGAGAGAGAGAGAGAGAGAAACAAACTAAAATAGATAGATAGATAGATAGATATGAAAAGACTGAAATAGAATATGCAAAATCTAGTCTTAACTATAAAGCAGCTGTTTACTGAAAGTTATGAAATTATCTGAATCTAATAATAGAGAGTACTGAAAAGTTGTTATCCCAACCAGTATTCCAAATTAAGTCACATAGACTCATAAATCTACTCATTTAAACAACGTTCGTATGGACCTGAACTGGCAAAACATTTATACAACCACTAAATCGATACTGTGAGGTGTGTATATACATACACAAATTACATAGAAGGTGTGAGCACGTGGCCGAGTGATTAGAATGTTTGCTATCTGACCATGAGACCCGGGTTCGAATCCCAGCATTGTCGGTTTGTCGGGATAATAGGCAGACTTCCCGATGTTATCGAACTGGAGGGTTCGTTCCAGCGTAAGACACATTTGGAAAGTGCCTGAAAACCATACCACGGGTTGATCCAAGCCTTGTGAGTGAAAATGGGTAGACAGAACAATTTGAGGTCGTCGATAGCTGTGCTAGCACGAAGTCGCAAGTCATCGTGGCCGATCTTGCTGGCCTTTTTGATCGTGCTAGATAACACGCTCTTTTCCAGAAACTGTAACTAAGGTCTGTATAAATTTATTACCACTGAGCTCCCTTTGGAATAATATCCTCTTTGGAATTATCCCTACTAAGTATCCATTGATATTATATATATATATATTTATGTGTGTGTGTGTGTGGTTATATAATGCATAGATTTTTCTATATTTATGAAAGATTGTGGAATATCGGAGACAGCGTGTCGGTATCAAGAACAACACTACCTGTTGACTGTCGATGATTAGACTATGATGGTTTGAGGTGTGAAGCCGAAAATCACCATGAAGTGTTGATTCCTATGTCGACAATATATATATATATATATATACATATATATATATATATATATATATATATATATATATATATATATATATATATATATGTGTGTGTGTGTGTGTGTCAACTGATTTAGGAAAAGGACAACTCTGAATTCAAAACCGGTGGAAGATCGTTTGGGAAACTTGTAGCACACGGTGCACCAGGCCTATGTATTCGGCTCTTCAAAAAGTGTAGTTTGTTCTGCACAAAACTTTCACCGCTATAATCAAATCATATGTGCATGTTGTTTGGCTGTTAGTTCCTAGAAACTGAGCTGCTGACCCTCATACGTCGTAAAAGGGGGCTTGGTAAACGCGGATCAACAGCCCGAGTCGATCAACTACAGGAGAGTGCACGGTATATATATATATATATATATATATTTGTGTTTGAGTGTTTTACCACAATTTTGACTTAAGACACTTGAAAAGCAATATATTTCTTTTATTTATTTTAGTTAACCATTTTTTTTGTATTAAAAGGGACATGTCGAAATGCAATAACTATAAATATTGTTTATACATTCTTTTTATAGATACAAATATTAAAGTAAATGCTCTATTTATAATAAACAGTAGTAACGACATTTACCGGCCTGAATGTCCAAGAAATTTTCATAGAAAATATTCACACTCCGACAGGAGTCGAACCTGTAACCTATACAGAACCTTCATAAAGCCTAACATGCTTTACCGATTGAGCCACAGTGGAGCATTTGATTGCTGAGATCCATTTTACTTTTTTAAAACTACAATTCTCCAAAAGCACGTCAGGCTATATGATGGTTCCGCATAGCATACAGGTTCGATTCCTGTCAGAGGATGAATATTTTCTATGCCTGACAATTGCATCTAGCATGAAACAGACTGTCGCCTCTAAGTGTTGACTTCTATGTTCACTTTTATATTTACACACGCTCTATCTCTGATATTGAGCACTTTATCCCATAAATATAGCACACTTTAAGACTATATTTCTTCATATATATATATATATATATATATATATATATATATATTTCCATAGAATTAATGAATTTATTTTTAATCTATCTTTATCAACTAAAAAGCTATCATAGTGCATACTCGCATCTGAAATAAACGTCCCGTTTATATTTCTATATTTATTTTAAACATTGGGTATTATGAGTAAAAATAAAAATAGGGCGTCTATTTCAAGTACGCGTATCCATTAATAGTAGCGCATGAGATGATTTGTATGCGTGTGTCTGTGTGTCTGTCTACGTGTGTGCCGAAGTCAAAGCAGGATTTAATTTTATTTTAATTTCATATTTTTATTTATTTTTCAAGTCATTATCAGATGGGCACGTGTAACGGAGAAATAGAGAATTTCACTCAAAGAATGTGATTATCTTTTCATTTCTAGTCCCGAAGTAATAAGGCGTCTTGCAGGTTTCATTTTATTGGCAATTAAACGCTAAGCAATTTCCCAACTTGGACATGGTTTACGCAAGGAATTTTAATTTCCGCCTGAAAAACACACCGCGTTTATTTACAAGATTAAAAATAAAAACGAAATGAGTTTATCATTTCACAGAGGCATTTCTTTATTCTAGTATTTACTACTATTCCTACTAATGATAATAATAATACTAGTAATAATTTTAGTAGTCAGGTTATAAAATCACTTAAGAGAGGGTCTGCATTGGATTTGGACGAGATCTTTCCTGCATCCTCGTCTTTAGTATGTAATAATGGTGTTATTTATCGGGATTTCTTTCAGACGAAATCGGGCGGCTTTCATTGACGGTCAAGTGACATCACGTTTTTCCAGTATTCCAGTTCTCGCTGTCGGATTTTTTCTGATTTTAGCAACGTTCTTCTCTTCTTCACTTTTCAAAATGTTTTCATTTTTGTAAATTTCTTTGCTATCTTTCTATTTCCTTTCACCTGTACCTGCTTCTTCTACTTGAAAATTGACAAAACCCTTTATATTTACTAAAACTAGATAAGCTTTTCTAGATCGGATGATCAATTTAACTTTCAAACCGCATAGAATTTACGGACTTCAAAAAGGTTCAAAGGCAGATTCTGGTTTGTGCAGATAGCATTAGCTTGTATAACAAAACCTCGTTTATTTTCGCATTACTCAGTGAACCTATTTTCCTACTCAGTCAATTCATTTTTAAAAACTTTTATTCATCCAAATCGTTCATCACATGAATGACGCTTTTCCTGCAACTATTAACCCAACGGTTCCAGTGACAAGGAATCTTTTAATGACAGTTTTCTACCTAACATCTTTTGAATATTTTAATAGTCTGTACTATTTCTTCTGTCCCATAGGTTGCTCTTTTTTTGCCAGGGTATTCGGGTCTTTTTAGAATGAGCCGATGATTATTAGCCATAAATTCATATTTATCATTCCTAGCTTTTAAACTTCTCTTTAGCACTCTTCACACTGTGATGCAATCGAATGGCCACACCTATTCATCTGGCCGAATTTGTTTCCTCTCCTCATTATAATTTCATCAAGTTGCTTCATTGGCTGATTTGTTTGAATGCTAAAGTTTCGAATAGGTTTCGAACTTCAAATTCTTCAAATTTTTTTCCTGCCAATGTAAATCTGTGAAGTTCCAAGCGATCCAATAATGTTGAGTATAATCGTCACAATCTTATTCCACAATTTTCTGCATTCTTTTGAGGATGTTCTCAAGTGCCTGAATGTGACTGCCAACTCGCCTTGGTTGCCTCATCCATCAAACAACCGTTTTGACATCCGGCTTCAATATGCTTCCCAACTACTCCCCCTCATTAACAGATATTCAGCAATGCAACATGCCCGTCTTGTTAATGTCAGGCAAATCAATGGTACTGAAAGCGATAAATACTGCAGCCTGTCTTCATTCATCAAATTTAAACATGGACAAAGGAACAGAAGTCGTGAGTTTTCTAGTGTAGCATCATGCCATTATTATTATTATTATCATTATTATTACTATTATTATTATTATTATTATTATTATTATTATTACGTTGTTGCTCTGGTGAATAGCAAAATAGTTGAATCCACATTAGTTTGTAGGAATATATGCAGTAAAGTTTTTCTGCCTCATATTGGAATTCACTATTTGTAATCGTAGCTTTTACACAGACTGGTCTGGTATAGACATTACAACTACCTCAGTCACCCAACAAGAATTTATTATTATTATTATTATTATTATTATTATTATTATTATTATTTGGTGGATTTCCATATTATTAGCATTGCTTGAATTCAAGTGACAGTAAGTCTCTCCATTACTCCAAGACTCTCCTAAGTCTGAATGGTTTGGATTCTTCTTTATATTTCCAATTCTTCCAACTTTCTTTCCAAGATTCTTCGATTCAGTTCTAAAGAACACCGATAAAGATGAACGTAGGTTTCAGGCTCGTGTTCCTCAATCTGTTCAGTTTTCTGACAAGGTGTAGTTACTATTTCCATCTTTACACTTACTTTCACTTTCGGTTTGTGGATTGCAGATCTAAATTGGAGGAATGTATTGATGCGAATCATTTGAACTTCTAAGTTTGAAAGAATTTTACTTTGCTTTTTTTTTACAGGTTTGTATTTAAAATGTCACTGAACTCAAAATAAGTTTGGGAGGGAAACTCACTCAAATAACAATTTATTTTTCTTTCTATAATTTTATTTACAATATCATACTTCGTTTTTCTTTTAATCTGAACGAGGGCAAATTAGAGAATCCTTCATTAGCTTATTAATTAACATTAGTCATTATATTATTAATACCAGCAGATTGATTCCACATATTCATACTGCTACTGCTACTGCTACTGCTACTACTACTACTACTATACGTTGTTCTGGTTATAAGTGGTATGAGAGAGAGAGAGACAGTTTATCCATCTGGCGCCCTTTGCCCTGATTGCTTCTGAAGCGAAGATTAATTCGCGCGTCCACCCACGGGGCTGCTTCTTCAGTCGCTTAGCGAACCGAAAAGGTCGAGGCACCTGGTGTAGGTTTTTGATAGCCTGGCTTTCTCTTAGATGGGATTCCGTAATAGGCTGAAGGGCATGAATTATTCTGGTATTTGCCCGAACAGGGGTGGGAGAGCAAACAGCGCGCACTAACGCTGACCTGACCTGCTAAGATGAAGTCGTACCTTTTCCAAGTACGGGAAGTGATTACAAGCTGAATCTCTACTCGGTTCAGTTATTATATTTCTCATTGTAAGAAACGTTACCACACCCAACACGTTTTTTAGTCGTTATCGCCTCATAAAAGGTAGTAATGCTACTAAAACACAAGGGGTTCAAGGGTGGGGAAGAATTAGGAACAGAAACATTAATGATGAGCAAACTAAGGAGAGCGTAATCAGGTGGACAGTAAATAGCGATTGACATTATATTTATATTTTTGCAGATTAAAGTTCTCTTACGACGACTGAGAATAAAAAAAATCGAGTTAGAAATTCGGCAAAATCAATATTTTTTCTTCCACCCAAATTATATAACCGATTTTTAATGTCAAACTGGATTTTATTCAACCAAGGTCATTAATCTAGACAGAAATGCCGATAATGAAACGTTGGAAAAGTTAAGTGAATATAATTTCTTCTAGCTGAAAGAACATTTCCCTGTGACGTAACGGTGTCATTTTTTTTGTTCCTGCTAAGATTAAAGTTTCTTAAATGGAGATTTTTGGGGAGAGAAAAGTTGGTTATAGAATTCCCTCCGCTTTCTCTTTTCTTTTCTTTTTTACCTTTTGAAACAGGGAAATTAATTTCGGGTTAATTTTCTGCAATAATTAGTGTATGAAAAGCTTAAAAACAGTTTTTAGATTTTCCAAACAGTGAAAGTTCTTCTTTGAATACCGAAATATCTCCAAGCGGTTCCATTCGCTTTTCATGCTTTTAATGTGTTTCTTCTCAGATATTTTGGGAAATTGTCGTCTTAACATTTTCAGAAACGGGTTTCTCTACCAAATTAAGATGCATTATAGATTCTGCAATTAATATTATTTCGTTATATAGAAACTTCACTCGTTTTTAGTCAAAAGATAACAGGAGCGATGAATATACGGACTTAAAATGCGGTTTTCTTATATTTTTGTTTCTTTTATTAAAATATACTATGTAACTTCATTCAATTGTAGCGTCTCTTGTCTGGCTTTTAAAGAAGATGCTTAATTTTGGCATCGTAATTAATTAGACGGTCAATAGAAATGGTTTCAATTATGATTGTCAATTTTTAACAAATATTCAACTTAGTTGTTCGGTATCAAAGTTGAACAAGTGTAAAACAGGAATCAGCTTTTTCAAATTCATGACGTGGCCTGACGATTGCGATTAGCATGTAACAGACTGTCGCCTCTGGATTTTGACTTCAATGTCCACTTTTATATTTACATATGTTCTATCCCTGATATTGAGCACTTTAACCCATAAATATAGCATACCATAAAACTATATTTTATCATACACACACATACGTACACACACACACACATATATATATATATATATATATATATATATATATATATATATATATATATATATATATATATATATATATATATGCATGCATGTATGTATCTATGCATGTATATAAAGTCAAATGTAGAAAGATGCTTTAAAATCACTCTTAAAAACGTTTAAAATACGGGTCTTTTTAAGCTTTAAGGTATTATTCCCGGTATCAAAATGAAGACTTTTATCACACACACACACACACACACGCACACACACACACACACACACACATATATATATATATATATATATATATATATATATATATATATATATATATATATATATATGACGATTGCATTTAAGCGTGTAAGACTGTCGCTGTTGGGTGTTTACTTCAATGCCCACTTGGTTTGAGCAGAATGAACCGCGGGTTGTATCTGAAAAACTCCGATGATGTAATCATTCAGGAAATAAAACTTTTATATTAACAAAAATATAAAAGAAAAATATGTCAATAATGTGAATGTCAATATATAGTTTAACTTATAAATAATTTCTTATAAATAAATAACAGTAAAGTTAAATTAACCCACATGTTATTAACAGTTTATAAGTCTTTTACGCTTGATTTTTACAATCTAATACATATGCATTTCATATCCAACTCTTATCTGTTTAGTAATGTTTCTTGCAGCACCATAAAGACATCATAGAGACATCATAAAGACACATATTGACTCTACAAGTGAAGATAACACAAGAAAAGTAAATACACGACTGTTTGGAAATCTAATTTCATTAGAAATGTTTTCCGTTAAATAAACCTTGCGAGCCAAATTGTCACCATTTTTCTGTGTCCTTTCGATCAGTAAATTCTTTACTATCTGTGCGTTTTATTATAAATGCTATAACTATCGTATATTTAAAAATGTTCATCGTAAAGAATTGCGGTTCTTTAATAACGAAAATGATCTGCTTAGTCTCAATGCGAAAAAATCAGGTATAAGAAACTCAACAGTTCTAAGCTGTAGTCATGTCTACGACCGTGACGTGTAAACTATTTAAAACCTGAATCTGTTTTTCAGCTCATAAACATCACAGATTTATGAGCTGAATGAACCACACCAATCAATCACAACATATGTATCCTTGACTTCCTGATTGTAGATGTCTACATTTTGATTTTTGCCATAAATTTACATGAACTTCGGAATTAGCAGAAGGATCAGTTATTTTTTTTTAATTGAAATGCAGTCGACACTCCCTGTTAGAAAAAAATGGAGACTTCTGAAATATTTGTTTAGATTTTGCTGAAACGTATTTGGTGCGCCATATTGATCTTTGTCCACACTGAATTATCCATTGACGATGCATAGCAAATATATATTTGATTCAATTCGCTTCAGAGGCAGGTAGAGACGAAACCAATACTAACTGCCTGGCCGAAGCGAACAAAAGAACTACGCCGAAGACGAATCAGATCTTCAAATAGGAGGCCGCAGTTTTGCAAGGCTTAACAGAAACAGATGCCCGGCCTCCCTCCCTGTTGCCCTAACGGGATTCTCGTGTGGTAACGCCAAAGTCACACGGGAAGGCCATTAGGAAAACGAGATGGGCGGACAAACAAGACCAGTTCACGTGGTCCTGCTTTGCCGTTGTTGACGCCATTGTTGCTGCTTCTGCTGCTGCTGCTGCTGCTGCTGCTGCTGTACCTGTTTGTCTTCTCTTTGCTGTCGAGTTTGTTTTGATCTGTGTTTAGCTTCATCGTCGTCGTTGTGGTGACTTGGTCGGTATAATCATGTCAATAGCAATTAGCACCTGGTTGATAAAGCTGTTTTTTTATTATTAAAAAATCCTGCAAATGAGGAAAAGAAAAATACCGTGTCTCGTTGTAAATAGTGGGACTAGAGAAAGAAAAATATAGAAACCAGATATATTTACGAGATGATTGAAAGTTCTTCAAATGTTGGCTTTTCAGTCTGGAAATTGCTTTTGGGTGGAAAAAGATAGGACAAAAAATATCGCGGAAGAACGGAAACCAATCTCAAGCCGAGTATTTCAAGTGCTTTTCATTTTGCTAGGTCGGACATTTCATTTTGGAAATACAAATGGCAATATGAAGATGTGTTCTGTCCTGTTAAAAAATTTTTTTTTTAAATTTCAGAAAAATTTCAATGATTAAAAATTCATAAAATAATTCTTCTGTTTTCTGTTAAGTGAATCTTGGCCATTCGTCTGAAAGCTCTTATGCCATTGAAGCCTTATTATTTGAGACATTTCACAAAAGCACAAATCAGTTATATAGTAATATGTATCATTTATAGGAATGTTAGCTGATAATATTGTTTACCATCAAAACGGATATATTTTGTATTTTAGAATCTGACTAAATTTATTATCGAGAATTTTTATTCAATGAAACATTGACAATTATTCATTTTTGTAGTGATGATGAAAAGCAACTGAAATAAGCTAAAGGAAATACTAGTTTTAAAAATAATAATTAATACATTTCTCGTTTAGTCGAGAAGTATTGGCTTGACTTAATTATAAAAAATGTGACAAAAGTGGGACACTCCTGGGCTTTCATACTCACATAAATTGTAATGATCTGTAAGTTTGGCTTCCATTGGATTGTTGCATTGTTCTTTATGCTCTATCAGTTCATATCTTCGACCCTTTCGACATTCGTTTTTACTATAAACCTTTATTCGTCATACTTTTTGGTAATCTCTGCAGAATAATCAGTCGAAGCTAAAATCTCACATATTTTGCTCTGTGTGGGAAGACTCGAAAGTTTTCCATAATAAATTAATAAAAATTGCTTCTTCATTTTTCGTTTTCCGAATTGTTTCATGGGAACTCTCTATTTTCAGAGGTGATGGAAACATGTATTTAACTTTTATTTAAATGTTTATATGCATTTTATTATAAACTATTGTTTAGGGTAACCAAATTAATCACAAGCTAACATTAATGAAGCGCTTCTAAAAATGAACCTATTATTGCAATAGATATAAATTCTCCATTTCGATATCTGCGACGATTGTCACGCTTTATTTAGTCTCCTTGTTAAACAAATAATGTCTCATGTAGCGCGATAGTTTGAAATTTGGAATGAAGGAAATACTTTTTACTTATTGCCTATAAATTGTATTACAGAGAATTTAAATCTTTCGATTTTGTTACTCTTTTCTAAAATAGAAACATCAAGTTATAAAACGCTTATTCAAAGAAATCTCAATTTTTCATATTATAAGATGTTTTACAACTGAAGTGGATACATTGGGACTTCGAATAAAAAAGGACAATGCGTTTCAATACAAAATCAGAATTCTTCTTCATATTCAATGAGACCTGTTACGGTCAAAGTATCATATTTTTTCGTAATGAAACGAAAAAGTTATCAAACTTTTTAAATATTATTTTAAAAACATTTTGGATAGGCACGGTGCATTGAAAAATCTGGCTAACAAACTAGTCTAGCAGACCATTAGCTAGTCTAGTAGTCTTGATGCTGCCAAGTACTTCATTAGCATGGCCTTATGTCAGACTAAACCTAGCTATGTAATTATCTATATCATATTAATTGAACACTCGTGGCAACCAATCCTATGCGAACTCTTTTTTTGATATGCTTGGAATCATTATTTTTTCTGTCTGTTTAAGATATTAGAAAGTTGTTTTTTTTTTCGTGATGATAATGGTATAATTTTAAGTTGAAATATTTAAGCCATTCGTTGCTCTCTTTTGAAACGCTGCATTCCTCTCATTACAAAATGTTGTCAAGTCGGCGGTTTCAAGATTGTATATAGTATCTATCTTCAGAATTCTCGTTAAGAGAGCTAGTAGTAAAACTGTAGCAGAGAGTGCTAAACTCGTAAACAATTCCTACAGCTGGATTATATTGAGGACTTTATTAAGGTAGACCTGCATCCGAATAAGGTCGATGGATCTTCTTGGTTACATGCTGAAAATTTGTTAAAAGCTATGGATTTTAATTTCTGTTTTAAGACAGGTAGACATTCCAAATAAGAAGACGGGTGTACCACAGTCTTCATAGGAATTAATCGTTTAAAGACACTTGTGCAGATATTTTGCAGAAATCTAAATACAATAATTTATGTAATACATGAAAAACGTTTACTTCAGACAAATATTTTTTACTGTATTTTCGACTATGATTTCTAAATTCTGTCCGAACATTTCTGTCCATATTTTTTCAAAATACACAAGTTAGACATATTGCGTCAATATTTTCAAATAATCAAAATGTCTTAATTTAACGCAATAGGCATCTGGAAATATAATTTTGCTAATATTAGGATCGACTTTGTCAAATATTAATATAAAAATATTTTCAAAAGTGAGTTAATAATGTGGTTTTAAGGTTAAGATTAGGAAAAATGTATTAATATTTACTTATTTATTTACAAAAGATAGCATGTTTGTTATATATTCCCAGAAAAACAACTTGGTTTTTTAAGAATTAAAATACTTGGTAAATTTGTTTCAGCAAATATAAAAACTGCCAGACTTATGGAAAAATGTGAAATAAATCGTTCATCAGGTCGGGAATTAATGACAACGAATCAGAAAATTGTTAACGTTTATAAAACTGAAATAGTAAAAAGACGTTCTATTTTTAATATAAAATCTGAGATCATTTCTAAAAACGTCTATCTTCCATTACATAAGTCCGCTAGAATTTTGTTGCTTACGTAAATTAATTTTATTTTAAAAATGATCTCAGACGAATGATTTGAATCTTGATGAACGACATTTTTAGGTTCAGTCGTCATTACTCATTAGGTCTGAAAACAATTGGCCGAGAATTTGAAGGTCTACGTTTTACGAAAATAAGAATGATATGTTTTAATTACAAATGAATGCAATCGAATTTTCGGCACCAACTATTTGCAATTTTATGTTTCGAAATGTTTTCTTAATTTGAACGCTGTCATAATTCATGAAACTTCAAAGGAAGAAAAGTTACATTTGCACTAATTATGCCTTTTCATTTGCTTTACTTTGCCTTATTACGTGATTAGCCGTTCAAATTACTGTTAATAGCAATAAAAAATGTGGTAATAATAATAATAATAATAATCTGACATTTAGTTTCATATCCTTAATTACCGGTGCACTGGGTTATCGATAGAAAAAATTAGAACATAAAGAAATGTGAGGCTACAGTTGGGTGAGAAGGTGAAGGCCACTGAGAGCAGCGTTAAGGATATTTGAGGATATTTGCTCCGAGTCAGTAGACAATGAAAACCAACAAATAACATGGATATACACTAATAATGATTATAACGATTAGCAGTTCTGATAATGCTTATTGTTCTGATAATGCTTATTGTTCTGATAATGCTTAGTGTCCAAATAATATAATACATGATTATAACTTTGGAAAAATGAAAAACTTTAAGACGGAGAATAAATTTGGATTTCTCTTATTTTTTAGGACATCACAGATATTGTAGCCAAATTTATACACGCGTGCAATAGTATTTTTTTTTAATTTTCAAACAGTAATTTTTCTCCAAAATATTTAAAAATTTAGAAAAACTATGCAAACAAAACTTGATTTAGTAAAATTTTCTAAAAAGGCAATTTTCAACTAGATATTAAAAAATTAAAGAAAATTTGAATAAAATCCTTTTGGTTTTTTTTTTTTTTTGTTAGTTTTTCTTTTTTTTCACAGACTTGGCGAAATATGTTTGTGTATGAGTTTTGGAAATAAATAAATAATAAACATATTTAGATTGATAGAATATTGCAGGAAAATGTTTAAAAATGTTTTAGAGTCGTTTCCGTTGACAGATTTGATGAAAATAAATATAAAATCCTGTTCAAGAAAAATATTTGTCGATCCTGGAAGTAAAATGGTTAAAGCAATTGATAGACAGGAAGAAAAAGACTATAAATCGAAGATACATTTCATGAACAAAACAAAGTTGAATAAAAATGATAGAAAAAAGAACAAAGAAGAGTCGAGTTTCTATGACAATGTGTATTCCGACGAGATTTTCTCTCTCGTCAACAATAGAAGGACTCAACGTAATATCAACGTAAAGAAAGAGTTGCCTTAAATGTTTTTGTTTTAGGGAATTTAAAAATGAAAACAGTGGTCTGGGCTGGGATCGACACGTCCTGGAGAAGCAATATGAATCCCCAAGAAGTCGACCTACTGCCCACCCACAGGTTAGACATACCGTGCTAGCATCATCGTAGAGACTGATGGAAATCTTTCGCAGATAGTGTCGTGAGAAACAGTGAAGTGTTAAGATCAACAAGAAATTGAAAAATGACTTTACAAATGTTAGCAATGGCCACAAAATCCCTCACCAGTTTTGACGACTTTTGGTTTTCCAATTGTTTCATCTACAGGAAAAAAATAGTCGATATTATCCAAAATAACTGTTCATTTTTACTTTTACTGGAAACTGTTTTCTTTTGATAATAATTCTCCCAGTAGTACTCGTGATTAATTTGATGCATTAAGAGATTTATTTCTAGATTTCATATGAGTTTCAAAAATAGTTAACGAACAAATGCAATTGATTTTGTCCTCATCAGATACCAAACCATATATTTGATTTCAATTGCGAGATGCGGCACCGATAAATACGGTTTAATCTTAGTGTAAATTCGATGAATTTAACTGATTGTATACTTTTTCCTTTCCGTATTTCTATAATTCACTTTAACAAAAGAATCGTTCTATTAAATGAGGGAGCCAATGTTTTCAGAAATGTAATGGAATTAAAATTTATTCAAATAACACATGACATTTTAAGTGAACATTTTCATGAATTATAATTTTTATTTTTTTATCTTCTCGAGAAAAGTTGGTGTATTTTAGTCTTTTTTCTAAATTATATTCTTATTTTACTTTTCATTATTTATGTGCAATTGCCAGACTGCTAACAAGGTTAGTGCGAAACGATTTAGCTGCATGTTAAATATTACAAGTTCAATTCATCATGTTAAAATATTCTGTTCAATTCAGTTTTGCAAGATTTGAGTTGATGGCAATAGATATTTTGCCCTCATCTCAAATCTTACAAAACTATTAAAATGCTTCATCTCTATATGAATGCATATCACTGCATCCCAATAAATAATCTAACCAAAATGTTACTGGGGTTTTTAAAAGTGCATCAAGACATCGATAGTATACTTGCCAAACAAGCAGTATTTTCTTTTTTAATGTTAGTAAGACATTTTCTATCTCTTTCTGTCTCTGTCCCTGCCTCTCTCCCTCTTTCTCTCTTTCTCTCCAGCCATCCCTGTTTGGATGTAGGATTGTGCATACAACCAATGGCTTCATTAACATTCTCTGATTCTTTAACACAGTCAAGATTCTTCTTTAAGATTTTCATTCAACATATACTCGCGCTGACCACATATACAAGCATCTGTTGCCTGCTAAAAACAAATTTACATGCATTAAATATTAATGGAAAAATAAAATCAAACAGATACAAATCCTTTGATAATTTAACACACACATTTATGCAAATAGATCTATTTTTGCATCTATCTATGCAAACTGGGTTTACGAGTCTTGGCATGGCAGCTAATGTAAGGGAAGGACAACTCTGTATTCAAAATCCTTTTGCCAAAGCTTCATAGACCAGCATAGCAAGGTAAGGCGCATTACTTTCTCTGGGATGACACGAACCTTGTGGAAGCCGACTGTAGACTGGCATAAAGGCTGATACAAATAAATAAAAATAAAACTGTAAGTCTTTAATTTCTGCATAAGGAATTGCACTGAATCAAAATAAGATTATTATTCCGTTTTATCTTCTCGACAGATATTTGCTTGGATATTAACAAATTTATAGTCAGAGAATAAGTTACATTTTCTTTTGAAACTATTGGAAAGTATTTATTTTCGTAGTTTGGAAGTAATGACAAAAACTTCTTTTTTGTTTAAAGAAAGAAATTCGCTATTAAGAAAGAGATAACAAAACCGACTTACCATAAAGCAATAAGAAGACATGAAAGTTGGGAAGATTAGCACGGATTAAATCCTCATCATGAATTCTGTCCGCGTTTCTGCTTCATGATCGGAACTTGCCGCTCTGTCTTGTCCAAGAGAAAGAAATAGGTTCATGTCCTGGTGACTTAAATCACCTGAACGCATTTCACCTGGAAGACGTTATTCAATCAAAAATGCCTACGGAAAAAAATGTTCAAGTATTGCCTTCATTCTTGATTGACTTTTGTACTAACAAAATATGTTCTTTACATTGATTAGGATTTATGGCTTTGAATCTTGAGTCTAGAAAATATTTAAACAAGAAAAATATGTTAACAATTTTAAAAAAATCAGTGCGCACATATAAACACACACAATGATACACTTGCATATTTGCACACATAAATGCACGCACACGCACATTTACAAATGTACATAATAATGCAATAATCAAAAACCTTCTACTTAGAAATAATATGTTGCCATGTATGCCCTTGTAAAAGTCGATTCATCTAAAAATGAAGGACTCTAATTTTGATAAAAATCTGATAATTGTTTTGAAAGCATAAAAGTAGATGCGATTTAACAGAAAATTTATTTTAAATCTCATTTGAAATATTTATTTCTACTTGTCAAATGTGTCTACGAATATATTTTAAATTTTCCAGAACGTATTCAGGATAAAAAGAGCCTTGTCGAAATGAAGAACATAAATGGTTAGGGGCAAAACTGAACAATTCTTCCTTTTGGAATGCTTACACCTGTCCTTGACCTGAACCCATTAACGGAAATAGGACTGCGCAACCTGGACTAATGCATCTCACCTCGAATTAAACACTGATCGTAATATTCCGGTTTCTACTTAAGCTTTGATTAATGTGCTGTGATATCTTGATGTGGAGAAAAATGACAAATTCTCAAAAGTTGCTTTATCAAAAGATTAAAAGCCATTTCTAAGCATAAAAAAATCGACCATTTTTAGAGTTTTATACGGTATATATCCTAATCTACCGTCGGAAACTTTTTCTAATGATAAATCTATAAAATTCTTAATCTCTGAAGTTGCTTACTGACATTTTAAGATTTATATTTTTGTAAAATTGACGCATATGTCCTGGAATCACGCGCATGCATAGAAACAGATATATATAGATGTTCCCAAACAAACTAACAAATAAAATTATTGATTAAAATTAAAATAAATTATTTCATTTTAGTTCTCTACAGTAGGTGCCTTTTTGGAATTAACAGAGAAAATCGTTTCTGGCTTTTAGTAAGATCAAATGCATTTTTTCTTCTGGGTAATGTTTGGACTGTTAGTTTTAATGTTGTCTTCCCAGCGGGAAAGTCAGAAGATCTGTATTCAAAACAACAAAGATTTAGTTAGATAATAACCTTCAAGATGGCGAATGAAAATAATTCATGGAAGAATTTTTTCTGTCGTTCTGGCTTTTTTTCATATGAAGATAGAAAACGACTTTTGTGAAATAATTTTCATTCAGTCACTCTTTTTATTTTCAGTGATTCTATTTTCGAAATGATATTTAGGGATTCTCGAACCAAAAGATATATTTATGTCTGTCCGTTTATCTATATATAAACATACATGTGTTTAAATAGAAATTAACAAGGCAAAGTTTAACTTTAAGAGGATGACACGAGCAAAAATCTTCAAGACAAGTTTTATAATCATGCCCCTCATACATCAACAGAATTATGTGACTATTTATTTTTCTTTGTAGACAGGCATTTTTCAAACTACTTGGAACTATCTTTTATACATACAGGTTCATATATTGGCTCCATGTTCCCTCTTCTTAGCTGAAATATATATATTACTGTAATTTTAAAAGTTTTACTCTTTTGACCAAAGTTTACAAGCCAAAAAGGCTGTTAAGTTGAACAGTTGACAATATCAAATGATGAACAAATTTAATCTTAAAACTTAATTTGCTTGAATATCCTTTTGTACAAATGTCTAAACTACACTAGTCCAAGAATAATTATCATAATAAAGATTTTTAGCTCAACAATTGGATCACCCTAGTCGTCTAAGTTGTTTCCTTTACAAAGGCGTAATAGTTTCACTTAAAAAATTAACAGAGTATATATAAATAGAATATATTTACATGTATCCATAAAACACCGGATCAGAGATTAACAATTTATCCAAACATGTGAAGGATAATAATACATACATAAATATACACACACGCACACACACACACACACACGCACACACACACACACACACACACACACACATATATATATATATATATATATATATATATATATATATATATATATATATATATATATGTATATATATATGTATGTATGTATATTGTTTAGAAAAGAATGCTCAGTAAAAGAGATAGAGCGTTGACACATAGACACAGTGCAGATATAGGAATCAAGCCTGCATAGTGACTGGCAGTTTCACTCCTCAAACGATCTTCACAATATGAGTCACTAGTCATGTCGTTGGTTCTATATATATGCCACCAGGGGAAGTGAAGAAAATAGAAAATCGGCCCTACGAAGTTCTCTTTTTTTCCCTTAAAGCTAATGATTGTGGATAATTTATAGTCATGATCTTTTGATCAATTATTTGATTTCTATAATATTTATTATTCATTCATTCATATAAGTGATGTATTTATTTGATTTCTATATATTTTTCTTTTGTATATTTTCCTTTGATCTTAAATTATGAAATTTAGATTATGGTGTTTCATTTAATTTTTTATAATGGTTGGGTTGTAGGTCGCGTGGTAGAGTTTTGCTTTTGTGTCTACATTTTGAACCGAACTTTTATGATTAGTATAGGTTTATTTGTTTTTTTTTGGGGGGGGGGTTTAAAGGTGATTATGATTATTTTTCTCTCTAGCTAACGATATCTTCGTTTTGAAGTGTTGTTAAAATCTGGCGCCGTTTTTCCCACTTTCTACATTAGTTTTGATGTGTTTAGGTTTGTTTTTGAGTTAAGAAAAAATACCGGAAAGCAACAACATCATGACCAAAAGAACTGACTAACATCCCATAACCTAAATTTAATAAACTTTATGTCAAATAAAAAATATTGTCAACGAGATAATATATGCCAAAATTAAACGAACAAATAAATAAAATATATAAAAGAATAAATAAAATAATAATTAAATATATAAATAAGAATATTAATCTAAACTTGACCCAAAATCATTAGCCCTAGAAGAACAAACTTTCTTACTCCGCCCCTACACCCACCTACCATCCCCTTTCATTGGCAGTGGACTAAGACTAAAGGGGTAGTGACACATGGTTTTAAGATCATTTAAGTTGGGAAATGCACACTCACGATGAGTCCATTCTCTCTCAATGCCTCCTTCCCCCTCTTTCTATACACACACACACACAAACACACACACACACACACACACACACATATATATATATATATATATATATATATATATATATATATATATATATATATATGAATATATATGAATCTTAATTCAAATGAGCAGTGTCCGACCACTACTGCCAATCTCGTTTTTAACCAATCATCAGACGGTCGGTGACTGTTGTCTGTGAAAATAGGAACCTTATACACATAGTCTATTCCAAGATGCATATCCATAAAGCACTCCCTTTTCCTGTGGGCAATCGAAAGCAGACACTTTTGGGAGCTGCTTATTTTGATTTCTATTAATATGAATACGCTGTCACTGTGTGTGCCTGATATGCACACACCGGTTACACTCTTACCATCTTTGACTTGCCTGGGTTCATAAGTGTTTCTATTTTCACACACAACAGTCAGAGACCTCCCGATGATTGCGTGAAAGCAAATGAAACTGGCAGTCGTGGCCGGTCACTGCTCACTTGAAATCTAATTTAAAATATATCAAAGCTCAGCCATGGCATAGATCAGTCTTTTTTACCTGTGTGTAATCTTAAGCAGACTTTTCGGGAGCTGCTTATTCTTATTTCTCTCTCTGTCTCTCACTCTCTCTTTCTCCATATATATATATATATATATATATATATATATAACCTAGTGAGCCAGACCCTAACTACCACTGTTTCACCTAACGGATCTTCAGGGTACTAGTGAGACAGTAGTACCCTGAACATCCGTTAGGTGAAACTTTGGTAGCTAGGTTCTGGCTCACTTGTTTTTTTTAGATTTTGCTCTTCTTAGTGTATTGAGCACTTTACGTTTTTACTTAATTTACTTTTTCAGAGTTTTTTTTTTCTTTTTGACTAGGCATTGCGGTGCTGATTGATTATTTTCGACCAACACGGATGTCCTTAGTCTTTTCGTTTTTACTGAATTTTTTCCCTGATATTGGTTTGTTCAAGACATTTTATGTTTATACATTCTTTTTTTATAGATACAAGTATTTAAGTAAATGCTCTGTACATAATAAACAGTATTAAACAACATTTACCGGCCTGAATGTCCGAGAAATTTTCATAGAAGATATTCGTCTTCCGACAGGAATCGAACCTGTATCCAATACGGAACCGGTCATATAGCCTGACGTGCTTTTACCGATTTCACCACAGAGGAAGGTTCGGTTAGCAAGGTCGAATTTACTGCTTATAAACTTCAATCTTCCATGAATCTTTCACGTACATTCATATCTGCTCATGGCGTATCCAAAAGTAAACAAATGCCGTCACACATTATGAAAAAACATAAAAATGTATAAACATAAACATGTCTTAAAATAATTGTCGGACTTTGTCCATTTCATAATATATATATATATAAATATATATATATATATATATATATGTATATATATATATATATATATATATATGTGTGTGTGTGTATGTGTCTGTATGCGTCTGAGTGTGTGTGCGTGCAATACAGAAAACGCCATTAACCTTTTTCTTTACTGTTTTAACGGATGATTTGTCCAGTGCTTGAATGTGTTTTTATTTTACTGCGTAAATTTTAGAAAGATATAACATATTATTATTATTGTTGTTATTGTTATTATTATTGCTGTTGTTATTATTATTGTTGTTGGTGTTGTTGTTGTTATTATTATTATTATTATTATTATTATTCCAAACGATTTGAACTGTTTCGTGTATTTTTACTGATATTAGAACAGCTGAAAATATATATTACCGAATTCAATAAAGAATAATCGTGAAAAGTTATAAATGAAAAGGCACAAGATTTTCGGCATTGAACACATTCATGCAAACACTCATAGGAGCTATCAAATACACACACAAAAAGGCATATATACATACATACATACATATATATATATATATATATATATATATATATATATATATATATGTACTTCTTCACATGTTTAGATTCGTTTTTTTATACAAGAAAGTCAACATAAAAACTGGCAAGTGTAATGTGGCCAAACAGATTAAGGATGTCGGTTTTCTTTAGAGATTAGTAAGAAAGTAATTAATTTGCTAAGAAAAAAAGTTAATAATCGATATCTAGAAATACGAAAGACGATCCACACATAGATAAATATGCTGTTCATATTTTACCCATAGCTACATACGTCATCAGAATCTGATCGTATAGGTGTTCAGAACCTGAGATAGCTACACAACGCCACACGGTTTTAATAGGAACGTGTCTTGGCGTTGCTGAACAAAAAGCGGCGCTAAAAAAAGAAAATATCTTTTGCTTTGCTGTACATTATTGTTTTTGTTTTTTTTAATTATTCATTTTTTCTTTTGAAAAGTATTTTCCCATGATCTTGAAAATAGTTTCAAATTAAATTTTTTTTTCTTTGTCAAACCTCGAATTTCTGGATGTCATCAACTGAAATGAATTTCAAATTATCTGAGATAAGCAGTGAGTAAAGAAAAATCTAATCGCTTAAGTTAGAACGGGGGGGAATTGTGGAACATAAAATCCAAATGTCCAAAAGATAGATATAATCTCTTGAAGTTTTTTAGTTTTCAAATAAATTTGAATCTCTCTAGTTATAGAAGAGGGCGATGCTGAAATACATGTCCAAGTCCTGTAGTCCCACATCAAGGGGGTTGACGTTTTCTGAACGATATCTATTTGGTTGTATCATTCACGGCAGTTAAAAGATACGAATGTTGTATAAATGAATCAAGTGTATTTTGTTTGACAGATGCTCTTTGTTAATCTGACCAAACAACAATTCCGATCCAAGTTTGGAATAATAGAATTTGGACTAGAGGACTTGCACATGTATAAATATTTAGGGAATTAATTCTAACAAAGAAAATAACAAAGGTAATTATCATATTTCATTGTTAATGCTAATATGTAAAATGTTAATAGTATATTCGCTTTATATTATTTCCTTTTTAAATATAATCTAAATTTATTCAGGGGGTGTATTATTTCTCAGATGTATACATTCTGACCTCCAGTTGACCTTCAACGGGATTTCCCTTCTTTTTTTTTAAGTTTTCCATGAAAGTGGACCTTCTTGTAAGTATGTGTGTCTGTATATGTTTGTGTGTGAATGCTAAAATATGTATTAAGGTACCATGGACACAGCAGTAGTAGCGGCAGCAAGGGTTTCAACAACCAATCCCGCAGTCTTGAATCGAACCCGTGACCTCATCGTGCTAAAGCCGGTGGCCTTCGGGAGGTGATGCGACGAATAGGTTCAAGACGTATAGCTCCTGTAGCAATTGTCCATGGGGTCCACCAGCTCTAAAGGATCCCGGTGATCGTAGAGGGTCGGCGCTTGCAAGATGATACCGAATGTACCGACTACACAGGCCGTGGTGAAAATCCAGAGAAAGAGACGATCCAATACCATAGCCACATATTTCCAGTCTTCTTGGATCTGGAGAAAAAAAAAGAAAAACATTAAGAAATATTTTTCTTCAAATATTGATATCAAAGAATAATTTCCAAAAAACAAAATGGTATTTTTCTTTGCTAGTTTATTCTTAAACATTTATAAATTCTGAAAATATTTTGTTTAAAATTAATCTATGTTCATTGTATTTCAAAATACGTAATCTAACGTAAATTTGGCGTAAAAAACGCATTTAAAAATGGTTGAAAAATTCTCTGTGCTTTATATAAAAGTATCTTGTAGGTCAAAGAATTTCTCATGTGTCCCGCGGATTTTTTTCATTTATTTCTGATGTTCATCTCTATTGTCACATTCTCAGTTTTATTTTCTGATTAACTAGATCGACAAAATGCTTACGTTAACTGAATTCTTTTTTTCTTCGCAACAACTTATAGCGGGACTGAATTTCAAAGCTATACTAACAATTGGCTACATTCGTTACATCTACAAATTCCAACGTTCCCCCCTTTATGTATCTAACGTATTGATAATATTAAAACGTTTCGGCCGTTGTAACCTAAGGTCTTATTCAGGTGTCGTTCGATCAGGGTAATTATCAGAAAATTGTGAACTGAACATTTTATTTAATCTACAATGATAGATTGTTCGCATTCCTCTATTCATGCCTAAAGGATATCGTGTCTTGTTATTTTTAGTATTGCTCAGTTATTTCCTACCCGGCCCCATTTCCACCGAGACTAAAAGTCTGTATTTACCCCCAGTCCAATGGTATTTACTAGGCCATCAGATTAACTAAGGGGTTCAGTTCAAAACTTCCTGAAGGTTAGTCTGATCGACAAACTCATGAAGAAGTGTGAAGGTCGCAATAAAGATGCGCAGATTAACCTCAAAGTAAACAATTTAAATAATGATCAGTCATCATCCTAGAAATTCAAAAATAAATCAGTAATTTCATTTTCATTTTTGTCCCACACTGAATATTCAAATAAAAAATAAATTCTGCCTCATCAAAGCAAAAAGGGCAGGCAATCTTGTTTCTGTTTTCACTTTCGGGATACTTTTTCGATCAGCTTACTTGTTTCCTTTTGTCATCAGTTCAAGAATATTTTCTGCCATCAGAAACGTACCTATGTTTTATTCTTGTCTTTCACGTATGACTGTGAATTTGTCAAATCAAGCCGCCCCTCCCCACCTTTGATTTCATTTTATCCTACCTCTTTCCAGTTTCTGATTTTCCTTAGCGTTTTTCTACATTAATGTCTTTCTGTGACTTTTCCCATTTCTCTCTTCATGTCAGTTAAGCGCTTTGTCTTTCTATTCTGTTCTTTTCAGCCTCTTCTGATTGTGTCTTTGCAAAACAAAATGTCTTCTTTCAATAGCGTCCAATTGTTCGGCCTTCTTTTATGATTCTCTTTCGACCACTTCGTCAAAAATGTGCTTTCATTATTTTCGAACATTCTACGTTGTTTATATTTTAACCTATGAAGGTTTTCTTCTCACTTCTTTACTCACAAAAACTAACATATTTGGGGGGGCGTATATGCTCCATTCAGGAACAGAGTTCTGTTAATGGCGTTGAATAACAATAATTTTTTACACAAATCTCCAGCATCTTCATCAGTATCCAGGAAGATTCCAGCTTCAACATGGATAGACAATATCAATTATTATTATTATTTTATTATTATTATTTATGGTTTCTTGAAATCACTCCCCCTTCTTTATTTCTTAGGTTGTTTCTGACGATCTAACGATTATTATTATTATTATTATTATTATTATTATTATTATTATTATTATTATTATTTTCTTTGATATCTGGCGTTTACACATTTTTTCCGGGTCCCGCCCGGGGCCTAAGTTTAGAAATGGCATCATGACACTTTCCACTGAAAAAAAAAATTATTACATAGATAAAACTCTTCGTAAAGTGTGGGCTTTACTTGTCAGAACAATTTTTGTATCTCTTTGAGGCATGGACTTCCAGGAATCCCTTCAATTAGTCTACTGGAATCTTTTCCAACCAGTCCAAGGGCTCCAACTACAACAGGGGTTGTTGATGTTCCCATGTGCCACATTTTTGAGATTTCTATTTCAAGGTCCTTGTATTTTGACAGCTTTTTGAAGATCTTCAAAGATACATCGCAGTCTGCAGGGACTGCCATATCAATAAGGAGGCACTTATTTTGTTTTTGGTCTTTAATATATTATTATTATTATTATTATTATTATTATTTAAAAAATCTCTTTTTCACCTGCATTTGTTTCATAATCTAACGCTGGGTCATAATTAATGACCTAGGTCAAGCAAGGGGTGCGTTTTCTATTTCTTCCACTTGATTAAACAAAAAAGTATTAACAAAAAATAAATGGACAAACTTTTCGCAGGATATGTACTGTGCTTGCTAGAAGCATTTTTTTTTTATTTTCTGGAAAAATGGTTCAGCAGGAATTTTGCTGATTTATTCTTGAGTTCCTTTCTTTATCAGAACCAAAGCTCCAACCACAACCGTAACTTTCTTAGTTTTTAGTTGACACATTTTTTCAAAAGCCTTTGAAGGGATGATGTTTTCATTTGGTACACTCATGTCAGTCAGTGTGCAAAAGTTTTTCCTTTCTGTTTTTGCTAATAATATCGGGTCGATTAGCTTGTACCCTTCGATCTGTTTTGATAGATAAATTCTAGGGGGTGGTAACACCTGCTCACTTAACTACAGATTCAAGATGATGTTCATACCATTTTGCATCAGTTTTTATACCGTAGTGATGACAGATCTTCCAATGTATATATTGACCTAGCCTATTATGACGTTTTTTCTAATTATTATTATTATTATTATTATTATTATTATTATTATTATTATTATTATTATTTCCTTTGATTTCTGGTGTATACACATTCCTTTCAGGGTCCCACCCAGGGACCTAAGGTTAGAAATGGTATCATGACACTTTCCACTGACAAAAAAAAATAAAAAAACATATAAATAAATTTCATAGATAAAGCCCTTCGTAAAGTGTGGGCTGTCCTTGTCAGAACAATTTTTGTATCTCTTTGAGGCATGGACTTCCAGGAATCCCTTCATTTAGTCTACTGGAATCTTTTCCAACCAGTCCAAGGGCTCCAACTACAATAGAGTTTGTTGATGTTCCCATGTGCCACATTTTTGAGATTTCTATTTCAAGGTCCTTGTATTTTGACAGCTTTTTGAAGATCTTCAAAGATACATTGCAGTCTGCAGGGACTGCTATATCAATAAGGAGGCACTTTTTTATCTGTGGTCTCTAATAACAATGTCTGGGCGGTTGGCTTTGATTGTTCTGTCAGTGTTTATTGTGTAGTCCAATAGAAATGTAACAGGTCCTATCTCCGTAACCCGGTCTGGGTGGTGTTCATACCATTTTCTTTCAGTTTCCTTCCCGTAGAATTTGCAAATTTTTCCAGTGCAGATATTGGCCCACTTTGTCATGCCGGGTTTTATATTCAGTGGGTGCCAATATCGTGCAACCTGGTACAAGATTATCAATCGTTTCTGGGTAATTATCACAGAACATGTATTTTGGGTTAATACAATATTTTAGTATATGTGCTTGATAATTCCTAGTTAACAAGCATTGGTCCTGTGCAGCAATGATAAAACTTTCAGTTTCAGCTTTCAACCCTGCACTACGTAGCCACTGATGAGTACGGGTTTTGTTTACGTCAGCTTGTTTGGTACGGGCAGAGTAGTGGCCATGAAGCGGTTTATTTTGCCATTGTTTCTGTATCTGGTCGGTTGCATTTATCTTTCCTCTCTTTTTTAAGTATTTTGCAGCTTCAGCCGGTGTACTGTGCTTTACTTATTATTGTTGTTGTTGTTATTATTATTATTATTATTATTATTATTATTATTATTATTATTATTATTATTACATTTGATTTCTGTTTATACTCATTTCTTTCCTTCAGGAGATTTTGCACTGTTCATTTTTGCACAAAAAATAAAATAAAATCACACCCATTTTACAAAGATAAAAGCTCTTCGTAATGTTTCAGTTGTACTTTAAGACATGGGCTACCAGGAATCCTTTTAATGAATCTATCAGAACGTTTTCTCCAATCAATCCGAGAGCTGTAACTATAACTGGAATTATTGATGTCCTCATGCAGCACATTTTTTAGATTCCCACTTCAAGACCCTTGTATTTTTTATTTTTTGAAGATCTTAAAGATATATTACAATCAGTAATTGCTGTGTCAATAAGCAAGCACATTTTATTTTTGTGGTCTTTGAGGGATGTCTGAGGGATTGTTCTCTCAGCGTATATTGTAAAGTGCCATAAAATTGTTCCAGGTCCCCTGTCTCTGTAACCGGGTCTTCATGATGTTCATACCAGTTTCTTGCAGTTTTCTTCGCATAAAAGTTTCAGATTTTCCAGTGCTTTATATTCAGTTGGTGTTAACACCGTACAGCCTAATACAAGATGGTCAATTGTTTCCGGATATTTATCACAGAATCTGGTAATTTCTAGTTAGCAAGTATTGGTTCTGTTCAATAAGAATAAAACTTTTGGTTTCAGCTTTTAACCCTGCATTATGTGATCACAGATGGGTACGGGGTTTGTCTACGTCAGCTTGAGTACCGACCATGAAAAGGTTTATCGTGCCATCGTTTTTTTTAATTTTGCACATTGCATTTGCTTTCTTTTTTAGGTTCTTTGCGGCTACAGTACATGTGTTACAGTTTATTTCCATTTATTCACCAACTTGAAATTGCCTTTTGAATTTTTGAATTTGGTTTTTTTATTCCTTCCATGTTCTTTGGCTCAGACCATCATCCAGTCTTCTGTAGTTTCCAGGTATCTTTGAAGACCGATTGTTGTGGTTTTGTAAGACAGTTCTAGTTGAACTAATCCTCTGCCTCCTTGGGATCTGGGAACATATATACTATCAACATCAAACTTAGATTGATGCATGCTGTGACAAGTGAGATGCATTATCATTTGGATGATGTATGAGGTAGCAATGAAAATCCTTATTATTATTATTGCCTCAATAATAGCTAGTAACCTATTGCAATGATTAAATGACATTCTTTTAACCACATATACTGCAATATAGTTCATAATGTTTTTTCTGTTATTTTATTCTAATAATCATAGTAATAATTAGGACAACTGTTTTTAGCTACAAACTGTGTAAGCTACAAATTAGTCTTTACTCATCATATAATGATTTGTATAAAAATAATCATAACATAATATTAATCTTTGACTCCTTAGCATAAACATAGACTTAACCCTTTCCCTGTCTGTGGCAGCATGCGCAACGCTGAAGACGAAAGATTTTCAGCCGATGTGCGTTTTCATGGACCGATGCATCCCCACAGGTGGCCCAGGCTTGCTGGGTGATGGGCGAGTTTATTGGGCCACCATTATAGAGTGGTTACCAACACAGACTGTCTTAATATTTAACCTATGACTGGTGGGGAGGAACGATGGATTCATACCATTCCCAAGATCAGTTGAGCGAAAGAAAATTCATTACACAACCGCACATCCTAATAATAATAATAATAGACATATTGTTAATCTTTGTTCCATTCTCATAAAATGAACAGGACCACCTTTATGTTCACCATCTCTTGTAAATAAAATAAACAGAAAATAATGTTCTTTTTCTTTACTTTAGAAGAAGAATAAACTGACCATGCAGATATTCTTCGTTTCCTTAGCATAAAAATAAGCAAAACAGATTGTTATTCCATGAATGGTTAGCATACAAATAACCAGATAATAGTGTTGTCCTTTGCTTATTTGGCTTATAAATAAGCAGACCATATTGTTTTTCCTCTTATAAATAGCATAAAAATAAACTTAAATAAATAATGTTGTTATTCTTCGACTCCTTCACATCAAATAAACCGACCATATGGTTATTGCACATCTCCTTAATATCAAATTAGATAATCCTGTTATTCTTCGTGTCCACAGCATACATATGACAGGACACTATAGTTATTCTTGTCACCTTAGCACGAAAATAATCAAGCCATATTTTATTAACCGTTATATATCTATATATCTATACACACACACACACACACACACACACACACACACACACACACACATATATATATATATATATATATATATATATATATATATATATATATATATATATATATATATATGGCAGGACCATATTGTTATTTTTGTTCATCTCAGCATAAAAATAGCAGAGCCATATTGTTATTCTTCGTCAGATTAGTATAAAATCCACCATATAAAAATAAAAATAACTACACCATATTATTATTATTCGTTTTCTTAGCATAAAAACAACAGGACCATATTGTTATTCATTCTTCTCTTCGGAATAAAAATAACCTGATCAATTTGTTCGTAAATGTGGAATAACAATAATTAAACCATGTTATTATTCTGTCTAGTCATGAGACGAGCATCAGTGACACTGAGATTAAATACTTGTCCATAAATTTCACTTCTGTTGTTAGGCTATATCAGTATGTTTAACATTCATCCTAAACTCTAATCCTTTTGACATATCTATGATTTAATCTTCCCGACTGAATTAAACAGCACTACGGCTGTATCATATGCCTTATTAAGCGCATGGATTAAAGTCATGATTAATATATTTTATACTAATTGAAAAAGTTAAATCATTTGAAATTTGACTATAAGAGGAAGAGAAGTAGCATTTCAGTCTTTGCGAAGGCAAAAAAATATCATTGATGCTTAGTTCAATGAAATAGTTTTTCTTCCTTTCATGTTTAGAAGAGCAATGTTGTGATTAAATCCAGTTACGTTGCTTACTATCTTGAATGGATTGATCCATTCATGATAAGTAGTCCTGGGATCATGAATGGATTGATCCATTCATGATAAGTAGTCCTGGGTAATTGTCTAGAGAGAAAGAAAAAGATAATTTTATTACAGTGACTTGTCTAGCTGAGTATTGAATACAACTATCATGAATGACTCTGTCGAGTTAAGAGTTGTATTTTGCCAGACCCCGCACCAGAACAGGTATATTAACTAAGGGTTAACAGCGCCGATAATGATATCGACGAGACGACTTGAATTTCTGGCTGAGACAATTTGTGTTTCTTTGTAAAAGTCATGAAGACATCTCTACTCCTCTCACCTATGAATTAAGGGGTGAGTAATAAAACGGCGTCTATCTGAATTGGTTGACAGCCAGTCTAGGAGTAAAACTTTGAATTCAAAATCATCGCATATTTTACATATTTACATATGAAAGAAACTGTAAAGATTTTCGTTGATTTTATTTAGCGGTATAACAACAACTCTATTGGTTATTTAATACTGAAATCTTTTTACATTTTATAAGCAATTTTATGCTTTCAACTACAGATATTTTGTACATTATTTTATACTTTCAAGGAGAACGTATGTTTTTTAAGATATATAGTTTATAGATGATACAGTTATTGTTGGTATTCTTAAAAGTCTATTGCTGGTAATTTCACTACAAAAATGTATTTTCATACATTTTAGTATCGTATTGTGTGCTATGAAAATGTATTGTCGGTTATTTTACCATAAAAATGTATTGATGGCATTTTTTCTATAAAACTTTATTGTTGGTAATTTTATTATAAACATATACTGTTGATTTTTTTTTGTGGGGGGTGTCCACTATTTGACGATAAAAGGTTCTACTACGCCAGGTCAGAGTGGACGTGGGAACAACAGCAGTTATACACACCTGAAAACCTCTAATCTTTTGAACAGATCTTTGCTGTTTGATGTAGTTTATCGTCAAACAGAAGACGAGAAACCGTAAAGAGTCTTTACACCTGGAGAGACACGGCACTTAAAAATTGCAGATGCCTGAGATGCCATGCGTACCAAATTCAGATTTGCTGATGCACAGACATATGTACAGAACAGACTCATGCAACCTCAGTGTATCCTGGATGTCTGCGTCACCCACAATTTTCTAATTTTGTCAGCATCACTCTCACTTTTCCATCTCTACAGATTGTTCTATATTTTTGTAGTTTCTAATAGTCCCTTAATACTTATTGATTCTCTGTTTTTCTTGGTTACTAGTTTCTAGTGACCACGATGATTTAAAGGAGAAGTTGTCACTTTCATCAGAAAGACTCACATTTGTGCGACGGTATATGTAATTAACAAAATTTTTTATCGAAAAAACCAGAGCCAAGATGGTTCTCATTACTTTCTATTTGGTAACCATCTTGGAAAAAACGCATGATATGAAGCGGAAAGATTATATTGAATCTATTGCTAGGTCAGCTAATAAAAAAGTTGGTTCACTATGTCGAGCTAGACAATTTTTATCACCAGAATCTATTTAACATATTTATAAATCTACCACTCATCCATGCTTTTAATATTACTGTCACATTTGGTTTGATGGTCTTGCTATATATTTAGATTCTGGATAAAATCCAAAGAAGAATCAGCAGTATATTTGATCCCGACCTGCTATCTCGGCTTCAGTCACTTTTCCACCGCCATAATGTAGCTTTCATGTGTCTTTCCTATACATATTTTCATGGTAATTTTTCTGATGAGTTGATCTTGGATACCTCGACTTTATAAACTTAAGCACAGTACTAAATTAGCAACTTTCATCAGATTTCTTCATTTTACATTTTAAATTGCTAGATTGAACCGCAAGTTCTATACTAATAGTTTCTTCTCTCGCACTTTTTGCTTTTTATTTTTTTTTTAAGCTTATCACCCCAAGCAAGGCTGGAGGCCACTAGCACGCAAGGGGTTACAGAAGGTTTGGAGGAAGAGCAGATAGGAGTGGTAAAGGAGAGGATGTGGAGAAAGATAGTGAATCGATCAAGGCAAGGGGGTTACAGAAGATTTGGAGCGAGAGCAGATAGGAATGAAAGGTGAAAGGATGTGGAGAAGGGAAGTGGATAGATCAAGGCAACTGGAGATGTCGATTGACGTTACACTTAAATAGTTGGAGATTGTATTTGTCAGGGAAACAGGAATAAGGAAGGGAGTTCCACAGGCGAGATGTGCGAGACATGAAGCTATTGGAGTAGAAGATATCAGGTGATTAATCACTTCGGTGTTGATAATGGCCTCGAAGACTTTGCCGAAGAGGGGTAGGAGACTGATAGGACGGTAATTAGAAGGGTCGGAGGGGTCACCAGAGTTCTTAAAGACAGGAACAATGGTTGAGGACTTCCAGTGGAATTCTCTTCCGGTCTTTTTCTCTCTTGTTTTCCAGTCCAAAATTTAAATGCAATATCAATCATTATCTTTTGTTTTCCTAATTCATATGCATTTATTGTTCTTTCTCATTCATAATGGGTTTTTTTTTCTTATATTATTTAACATCTTTGACACTCATTAACTCCTTGAGACTTACTGGCGTTATTACCTTGCTTGGGGTGAAATAATAATTTTTTTTAAAAATCTCCTGTGTCCGAAGAAATCAGAATAGATGGGAAGGCACACGAGCAATGCAGGTGCAACAAACTCGTCATTAATTTGATTCAATTATTTCTTAATGATTCGGATGATTTTCGCAATTTTTTTACATTCCTGCGGTATTAACCCAGGCAAAGATTAATAAATATTCTTGTGAACCTTGCCATAAAATAATAAACTAGTTATTTAAATTGAAGGTAATGATATCTTAATTTCCATTTTGACTAAGCAGTCCTAACTTGTGCTTTTGTGGAATTGTTCGATCCTTACTGATAGCTGGGAAATGATGACGTTGTGCCAAACGTAGCTAAATAAAATATTAAAAGTATATGAGATTAGTTATGGTATTTAAAATATAACTAACAATCTAAAGAGAGCGAAATAATTGGGCATATTGAAATCCATAGAAGGAAATCAAAATTAAATGGCGTTGTCACAAAAATATTGACCAAATAACTTTCTGAAACTTAGAATCAATTGGCTTGAAATTTCTAGCGAATATTAAAGTGAATACTGAAAGTAAGTCTTCTATCTTCGTTTGAAATTTGCCCGTCCAAATTAATCTTTGTTAAGTGATGTCAACTGATTGAGATACTAAGAAAAAGAGATTGTTTGCTTTTGGTTTGAATTCTGTGCCTTAGCTCTGATTTCTAATACACATTGTTTCATCAGAATCATTCTCTTCAACTGTCTACACCTCTCGACCTCCCTCTTTCGAATCATTTGTTTAGAATTACGTTCATACGTTCATTTTCGTTTTTTAATCAACAGTTTTATCATCAATTTCTGTAATAAACTAATGTGTTTAAAAAAACAATGCGCTGGTAGAACATCATGGAAGGGGACGTTTGTAAGATTCCTTAGGTTTCTTCATCGAACTCCAAGACTGAGAATATTCCAGAGAAGCCATTAAACTATCAAATAGAATGCAAAAGTCTGGGAGACAGAGAAAAGAGAGAAGAAGAAAGAACAAAACAATAAAAGAAAATCTTTAAAATTATTTTAGCCAAAAGCAGTTCATAAAATTATTCGACTGAAGATTGTTTAGAGCAGAAAATTCTTGAGAAGAAGCCAAGATATTTTATTTGTTATGTCAAACACTAAGATTAGAATCGTTTGCGGACGTGATCATGTGATCCATCTTTAACCGGAGGAGAGTTCGAAGCGAATCATGGCGATGGAGTTTAATACACAGTCAGTAACTGAACTTTTGTCGTTTCCCATCCATAAGTTTGGCTGCTATTGTTTCTCGAGATTTCTAATGTACATCCGTTTCCTCTTTTCCAACAAAGTTGGTAAAGAACGGAGAAAAATTTCAAGAAAATATGTGTTGTGAATGGGCCAGTAGCCATCTTGTCGACAGCGAGAGAAACATTAAACATGCGAAAGAGAGAAAAAGTGACTCCGAAGGTGTGACTAAGAAAAGAGATGGGGAAGAAAAGACGAACACAAAGCGACCGTTAAAAGAAAGAAAGAAAGAAAGAAAGAAAGAAAGAAAGAAAGAAAAACCCTGAGTGAAAAAAAAAGACGAAAAAAAAGAATATGAATTAGAAAGAAAGACCCGAGTAAAATAGAAAAATGAAACGAATAAAGAAAGAAAAATAAGAATGTGAAAGACACGAACAAGAAAGAAAGAAGTACAGGAATCAGAAAGAAAAGAAACGAACAAGAAAGAAAAAGAAATTAAATGAAATAAAACGTAAGTGAGAAAGAAAGAAAAGCGTGAATGAGAATGAATGACGTGAATGAGAAAGAGGCAAAGAAGAAGAAACGAATGAGCAAAAAAGCAAAATGAATGAAAAACATGACCGAGAAGAAAACACATAAAATAAGAAAGAGAAAAAAGGAATGAATAAAAACAAGAGTAGGAAAGAAAAATTCTGAATGAATATAAAATAAAACATGAATGAAAAAAAAATGCTACTGAAAGTTAAAAAATGAAAAGCAATGACTTTTAACAGTAGTCTCCATCATGTCTGCGGGCAAGCGCCAACAGGAAAGAGGCTGAATTAATATGAGATTGCAAGCTGTAATTGAAGAAATAATCATTGACGCCAGTTGCAAAGTTTAAATAGGAAGATGGAAATTTCAAGTTCCTTGCGGCACTATCTCCTTTGCACTTTACGATCCGCGATCAGCACACAATTATTCGTATGCACAAAAAGTTGCACTCATGTGAGCATGTGCCTATACCAGCATATCAAGACGTAGACGGAAATATCAATGCCATTTCTATCTTTTCCATATCTTTACACATACACACACATACACACATACATATATATATATATATATATATATATATATATATATATATATATATATATATATATATATATATATAAATAGTGGTACTCGTTTGGAAAAACCTCGGATACCTCAGCTTGCAGTAGAACAAATCGGTACCCGAGGAAAAATGGGGAATAAAAAAGAAAGAACCAAGAACATTAAAACAAGGTGAAAACAAACGTCAAGTGTTTAAGCTCCAAGTCCAAAGAAAAAAAAAAAAAACGAGTAAAAAGACAACTACGTAAAGTGCTAAATACACAAAGTAGAGCAAAACCTAAGATAATCCTAATTCTTTTTCAGCCAGTATTACCCTGAAGATCCCTTTAGATGAAACCTAGGTAGGTTTGCCTGGCTCCTTAGGATTATCTTATATATATATATATATATATATATATATATATATATATATAGTCTAGGCATTTGAACCCGAAAAGGATTACTCTTTCGCTTTCTCTTTCAAATAGTTCTCTTATATACATATATAACAATATCGCAAAAGCTGCTGCTCAAAAGGGCTGTGAAAAATTCTTTACTATGTTAGATGTACATGCTGTTCAAGTACCTTATGGATAGCACTTCCTGTTCCTATGTTTTTGTTAGTTTTCATGAATGATACTTAGTAACATATTCTCACTCGACCATTGAAGTAAATAGTGAGATCGAGTCACAGAGAGAGTACTTGATTGTTGAGGCCCTTTCCTAGATAAATAAATACGTCTTTGTGGCGTATTACCGTGTATTTGTGCTAAACTAAAATTAATAAATAACTCCATACGTAAGCTTTATAGGTATTTTCTAGGCACCGTTAAGACTGACGAGGGAGAAAAGAAGTGGGTAACCCGTAAAAGCACCTTGATTTAATGAAAACGCCAACAGCTACGTGTCGTCAGTAATTACTCAGGGTAGGCAACATGTGACTTTTATGTAGTAAATCTACAAAAAGATAAACTATATAATAATCAGAGTAACCTTCATAATTTTGTTGGATTAGGTGCATATTGTGGAAAATGTAGCTGCTGATCTATTTGATTCAGGGTAGGCACTGCCTACCTTGCCTACCAAGACAGCACATCTTCAACCAAACATTCAAAACTAAAAAAATTCTGTCCAAGTAAATATGTCATGGGGGAAATAGTATTGCAGATTATTACTTCTTCTATGTAAAAATTGATCTACTTATTTCCTTAAGTCTCAACATTTGGTTTGTTGGATTAGTCAATCCTTGAGTTTCACTTAGGCGGGGACTATTCTTCACAAATGGAAGATGAAGTAGAATTTTCCCGAAAAGGCTGAAGCAACACAATATTTCTATCTGCTCTTTCGTCCATGCCCGAAAATAATGCGCTTAAAAAATTCCTTTATTCTTTCATTACACGCTAAATTGTTTTTTGTTTTGACGTCAGACATTCAATTGACACTATTTTTAAAGCAATTATTGCAACTATTATTAGTAGTAGCATTGTTAGTATTATTATTATTATTAGTAGTAGTAGTAGTAGTTGTGCCGTTGAAGCATTTATTTTAGTTCTGATATCACTTTTGAGAAATGCTTCTGTATAGTATTTCTTATACATTACAGTATGAAAAAAACTGAGCGTAGATTAATATTTGGATAATATTCAATGGCAGCACTCTCGAGGATTTTCCTTCTGAATGAATTATTTTCTTTTTTTATGAGTGTAGCATTTATAAAATCAAAATTGTGGATGATTTTATTTCTATGTATGACTAGTGCATTTGTTAAATTGTTATCTATGAGGTCACTTTTGTGCTCATAGATGCATTTTTTTATTTCTGTATGTTTCTCCAATGTATTGTGAGGAACAGTTTTGGCAACTTATTTTATATATGCTTGCTACACAAATATTATTGCTATGGGTGTTTGAGGATCTGGTTATATTCATAACGGTTTTGGAAGTGCTTGTGATTATTTTGAGATTATTTAGATGGGATAGTGGATGTGACGGAGTTGGTTGGTAGTATTATGTATCTGTTCTCATATAATTTATTAATTCAGATGACATCCTAAACAAATTAAAAAGCTTAGACATTAAAAACAAACATATGGCTAGTTTAGACATAAAATCTGTATGCACAAACATATAGAAACTAAAAGCATATAAAAACTATAGGGAAATGCTTAAATCTACTAAAAAACTAAAAATTAAAATTACTTCTACCTACACATAAAATCATAAAAATATGCCAGTTAATCACCAAGCAATGTTTCTTTACATTTGATAACCAGACTTTACATTACATTGTATTTTATCTTCACCAAAGTTTTTTTCGTGTATTTCAAGTTGTGAAATGTCATAAAAATATTTGAATTTAATGATAATCCTTGATCAAATTTTTAAAAAAATGATTTCTGCAACAACGCAGAGAAGGGAGAGATTCATTTGTCATCCGAAATCTTGTCTCTTATATGTTCGACGCAAATCCTGCATTTGATTTTAGTTTATCCACACAATGTTTTGGGGCATGTACCTCTCTCTCTCTCTCTCTCTGTCTCTCCTTCTCTCTCTCTCTCTCTTTCTCTCTCCGCTATATATATATATATATATATATATATATATATATAAAAGTGAACATAGAAGTCAACACTTAGAGGCGACAGTCTGTTTCATGCTAGTGCAATCGTCAGGCAACTAGTGCTGTTATTTTTCTCGGCTATTTATATATAAGGGCCAGGGATGCATTGTGGGTAGTCTATTTTAGCGGTTACTTTTACCGGAAGTCGCTTATTTGTTTATTTATTTATGTCAAATTATTTTGCTTGTTTTTTTGTTTTTTTTTATTTAATTTTTATTTTTTATCTTATATATTTATTTTTTTTGATCGGTGTTTTTTATTAACGTAGTAAAAATATGTTTATATAGCTTATTGTTGGTAGTCTATTATGGCGGTCATTTACCGGAAGTCGTTTATTTGGTTATTTATTTGGGTCAAATTGTTTTGCTTGTTTTTATTTATTTTTCATTTTTATTTTTTATCTTATATATTTGTTTATTTGTCATTGATTAAAGCTATTTGTTGAATTTTGGGGTGGAATGTTGTGGTTTGTTCTGACTATTATTTTTGTGGGAACAGTTTTTAATTTATTTATTTGGGTTGATTATCTTTATTTGTTTTTCTAAACGGCTAGTTTATCGTTATCGGTTGTTAGTTTATTTATATATTTGGATGTACTTAGATCAATTTATTATACTTGTTGTTATTTATTTGTTACACTGTATATTTTCTCTTTTTGGTTTTCGATTTTTAAGTAACGCAGTATATTATCTTTTATTAATTTTTTTTTTATCGTTATATAACAGTTATAACTATTTTCCGTCCGATTTTTTGTATTGATTTTTATAGTTTAATTTTTGGTACATAATAGGTTGATAATTTGTTCATTATTTACTTTATTGATTTATTTTCGCCTATTCTAACAGGTGTGGTTTGGTAATTTGTTTGGATTAATTTATTTTGCTTATTTTATTGTCATTTTGTTTGTTTATATATTTATTTATTTTTCTATTTTAAGTCACGTAGTAAAAATTTGTTTTCATGTCTGCATTTTGAGATTAGCTCGGATCTTTTATTTAATAATTTATTTTGGTCTGGGGAGGTAATGATAGCTACTTTTCCTCCAAGCAAAGTTTGCATGTTTTTGATAGGTTGTTGTAGGCTGATGATTTTTTCCTTATTTTCCAAGATATTTTTGGTGTGGTGTGCGTTTTGTTTTTTATTTCCCAGATATATTTAGAAAGCATTGTGCTGTTCGCATATTTACTATTTGTGAAAGATGTTTTGTGTACATAATTTCTTTGTTTCCAGGGTCCTTCAGTTACTCCTATGTATACTCTTTCTTCATAATCTACCAAGCCACGATAAAATCAGCAGATAATGAAGAAAAAGTATACATTTGACCCAAATAAATAAGCAAATAAACGACTTCCGGTAAATGACCGCCATAATAGACTACAACCAATAAGCTATATAAACAAATTTTTACTACGTTAATAAAAAACACCAATCAAAATAAAAAATAAATAAATATATAAGATAAAAAATAAAAATAAAATTAAAAAAACAGGCAAAATAATTTGACATAAATAAATAAACAAATAAGTGACTTCCGGTAAAAGTAACCGCCAAAATAGACTACCCACAAAACACCACTGATCCTTATATATAAATAGCCGAGAAAAATAACAGCACTAGTTGCCTGATGATTGCACTAGCATGAAACAGACTGTCGCCCTAAGTGTTGACTTCTATGTTCACTTTTATATTTACACGCGCTCTATCTCTGATATTGAGCACTTTATCCCATAAATATAGCACACTTTAAGACTATATTTCTTCATATATATATATATATATATATATATATATATATATATATATATATATATATATATATATTCAGCTGTATGGATATGCCTTTTTAACTCTCGGTTTCACGCTTTTACAATCATTAGACAAATAACTGAATATGTTAGGTCTATCACTGATATTGAGCACTTTCCAATAAGTACTGCGCATATATCATATATATGGAAATTTTATATATATATATATATATATATATATATACACTTTCGTATAGTGTGTCACTGCAAGCACCTCCGTTGGGCAACCCTGTGGTCATAGTATGTGGCAGTCTGTACCAGTTTCACTTCCTGCACATGTTACATTAGATGACCGACCGCTACTACTACCCTAGGACCTTTCTTTACCATCATGACTAGAAACAATCAAATTTATAACTCTAAACCTGTTCAAGAAAAAAAACACCTAAACCCTTTAACCTTTCTTTCTTCAACATTCGTGATATTCATCCCACCTGCCGCAATGTTGAATCGTTCCTCTTCGAAAAGTCTCCAGGCATCCTAGCTCTCTGCAAAAATAATCTTCATTACCCTTCTCTGATTTATCAATTCCTGGTTACGTTCCTCTACTTAGAAAAAACACTGAAGTCAGCATACATCGCCTGGGAGTTTATGCACGTGAACATTGCCCGCTGCTTAAAGAAGTCTTTCTTGAATCTCCAGACCATTCGTACATGTGTCTCCATTTCTCTTTACGTAACTCAGTCAGCTATCTCTTCTTTTTCTACCATCCACCTTCCTCTCAACATTGTTGCATGCTAGATATTATTTTTGATAATATAGACAAGGCAATTTCCTTACACCCATTGGCACACATATTCCTGTTCAGTAACTTCAATGACCACCATACCTGGGGGCTTAAAGTCTCCGTCACTGATCTCACTGGCACCCAAACACTTAACTCAATGACTCAATCTTTCATGCAAGTTGTTGACTTCCCCACACGTCTCCCCGGTAACCCTGACGGACAAGCTTCTCTTCTCGATTTTTATTTTACCTCTAACCCTGACTTTTGTCGTCCCACTCGCAGTTCTAACCGCTTAGCAAGTCTGGTCATGCGGTAGTAACTGTAAACATCTCCTTCTGTTCTCTCACTACTTAAGAACCTCCTACCAACAGAATATCCTTCTGTTATCAACGAGCCTTTCTCCTGAGTGAAAGCCGGCATCGATACTTTCATCCTAGCAAGTTAAACTGTGTTCATCCCTTTGGTTCTCACCTGCATACTGGGCCAATATAACACAGGAATCACTTCTTCCGTCTGTGTACCAGAGAGGCACATCTGCAACAGACTCTTTTTGTCTCTGCTCGTAACGAGTGCGAGCGTGTCCTTAATGAAGCAAATTACTGTTTGCTGATAGAATGAAACAACGGTGAATCTCATGCTGTGGCTCTAGATATCTCAAAAGCATTTGACAAGGTTTAACATGCTTCTACGTAAGTTTCAAGGCTATAATATTACAGGACGATTATTTGATTTAATCGAATCATTCCTGTCAAATCGTGAAATAAAGGTCGTACTGAACGGGCTCGCTTCCAGATCCTTTCGCACGAACGTCGGTGTCGACCCCGGGCTCTAATCTTGGTCCTACGGTGTTTCCGATCTTCATCAATGATCTTCATCAATGATCTTCCTGATGTCATCATTTCCCCAAGTAGGCAATTATGCAGATGACACTACTATTTACTCCTGTTTCAATAGTAAATCCCTCAGAACTGACAGGTAAACCATGACCACGTGACATCAAACAAAACAACAAAAAACAAGTAAAACCAGCAAAAACTCGACAACGTGGGGTTAGGGGTTACTTTCTTTATTCAACAACGAACAAAAACTATTCTAATAACCATATTTTTACACCTACTAAGAATTTTCGATTTTAGATTTAATAAATTATTGGGTTCTTATAGCTAGAAATAGCTAACTTTTCTTCCGTGCATAGGGAACAAAATGTTATCACCTGCTTTATACCTGTGACATTTCTTTAATATTTCCCATTTCGAAATGGGGTTTTTATTATCCTCTTGTTTGATCTTTCATACATAAGAGGACAAGGTGGTACTGTCTTTGTAAGATTCGATATTGAAACTACTAACGTGGTTATAGTATCTTGTTTTGAAATTATTCTGGGTAGATCCTATGTAAACCTTAGGGTTATTATCGGTATTGTTCGGTTTATTATTATTATTATATATATTTTTACTTGGTAAACGACGCAAACTTGTTGACATTTGCCCTGTGATTTTTTTTTTTTTTGTCACATGGTCATGGTTGTTTTTGGTTTCAGCTATATATTCTGTTCCACTTTTTACCTTTTTGGCCGGCCCTGACGAACCGTTTAGGTGAAACCTAAGTAGGTTTGGCTGGCTCTTTAGGTTTATATTAGGTTTGCTCTACTTCGTGTATTGAGCACTTTACATACTTACTTTTACTCGTTTTGGAGGCGTTTTTCTTTGGACATTGAGCTTGAACTCTGGACGATTTTTTCGCCTTAATTTCATGTTCTTGGTTCTTTCTTTTTTTATTCCTCATTTTTCCTTGGGTACTGATTTGTTCTACTACAAGCCGAAATACCCAACGTTTTTCCAAACCAGTACCACCATTTATATATATATATATATATATATATATGTGTGTGTGTGTGTGCTCGCGCGTGCAAGTATGTGTGTATGATGTGTTTGTGTGTGTGAGAAGCAAGTTTGATTTTTAACTGTTGATCTGAAATATTCTCAGCGATATTCTTGATAAGAAACCAATGAAATTCATATGCATTTTTCTTATCTTCAATATGGCTTCTTATCTTCAATATGGCGTCTTGACAGACACCTAAAATGTCTTAAAAAGAATAATCGAGTTTATCCAGATCCTGTAGCTTTGGAAATGTCGCAGGAAATTGAACCAGTAGAGAAAAAAAGAACAAGAATTAAAGTCACATGTTTAGTATTTTCAATATCCAACTTGTGGCAATAATTTTAATCTAACATTTTTATGTTGTCGTAGAGCTTTTACAAGTATGTACCGATTGAAACCCGAGGCAGGCTTCACAAGTCCTCAAAAATCTCCTGAATCTGAGGATAACGCAGATTGAATTCAAATTCTAATTTACAGGCAAGTGGATACCTTGGGGGAATGGGGCGATAGAGGATTTTTTTGCATTGAATGTTAACGTGTATAGTCAACGTTAAGTGATTTGAGACAGAAATAAAATACAAATTTAAAAAATATATAAACCACCAATTGCAGATATTAAGACATCCTATGACCCTAGAAAATATTGGCAAACTCAGGAAATGAAAAAAAAAAACAATTGTAGGGCCATAAAAAAACAATCAATGGTTAAGCCCTGAGAAATAATAGAGAGAATAGAGACAGTCGAATGGTTGAGATAGTTGGGTTTTTTCTATTTCTGCTGTTTGGTCCTAGTATTTGAATCAATACTCATTTTCGAGACAGACACTATATTAAAGGAATAACGTAACACTTCCATTTACGTTATTTTCCTCCTACTTTATTATCCTAAGCCCGATAAATACCAAGATCGAGAAAAGATACCAAGGGAAAATAGGGGAGAGTGAGAGAAAAAGTGAAAAAATACATGAAAGAAAGAAAGAAAAAAAGAGATAAGAAAGAAAGAAAGAAAGAAAGAAAGAACAATATGTTTGACTTGATTCAATGTGAGAGTGGGTACATAGATTTTCTCTGATTAAAACCTTTATAGAATTTGAATTAAATTCAACGGTAAGTTAAGTCTGTTATTCCGGAAAAATTTTAGAGGTTGCATCATCAGTAATATTGAAACGACAATAAGATTATTGTTAGATCTGTGTTTAATTATTATAAATTTGAGATCTGTGTTTAATTATTATAAATTTGAGATCTGTGTTTAATTATTATAAATTTGAGATCTGTGTTTAATTATTATGAATATTTGACGCATAACACTTTTATCCAAAATGGCGTATACCGAATTCAAAATATTTAGAAAGCTGTCCTCATCAAATAAGACTTTTGAATTTCAATCAAAGCAAATCTCTTATTTCAAGGAATGGGTCACACTTGGTCTACTTTCGAAGAGCCAATATATATATATATATATATATATATATATATATATATATATATATATATATATATATGTCTTTATATATATATATATATATATATATATATATATATATATATTTATACGAGCGATGTGGGAATATTCTCGGCCTGACTCATATCCTAAGATCTAAGCCAATGGCTAAGCAACAGATTTCCCTTTTGTCAGAGAACATTAGTTGGAACGAAGACTCGAAAACCTATTTCACGTAACATCTGAAAATATCGATAACTCTACCATATTATATATATATATATATATATATATATATATATATATATACAAATATAGGATTGGTGTGTACGGAATAAATTCAACACCATCACTTGATAAGACACCAGAAGTGTTGAAACAAAATAGCTATTTTGTAGTGCTTCTATAACATATTTATTTAGAATAAATTACTATAAAGTAATTTGTACTCTTTATTTATCATCTCTCAGTTGCGTCTCTGTCCTTGGACAGATTGCGCTCAGGGGCTTCTCTGTCAAAGGGCAGAGGGGCAACTGAGAAAATTATACTGAGAGGTGCCCAACCCTGGGGAACATCTGTCCAAGGCCGCGCCCTCCCATTGCACAAGAGGGGGGATATGTGCTCGCACCGAGGCCAGCGCAACCGACGGTTGCGGGGGCTGTGGGCAATTTTTGTCCCCACCCGGGTGCACGCGCTCGGGGCCCCACATTAAAAAGACCTTGTGGTGGAATGAGTAAACACCATAACATATTTATGTTATAATTTTCAAATAAATTATATATATATATATATATATATATATATATATATATATATATATATATATATATATATATATAAAAGTGAATATTTCCTGTTGGACGCAATCGTCAGGCCGACCTGACGATTGCGTCTAGCATGAAGCAGCCTGTCGCCTCTGAGTGTTGACACTTCAATGTTCACTTTTATATTTATATTTACACACGCTCTATCTCTGATATTGACCACTTTATCCCATAAATATAGCACACCTTAAAACTATATATATATATATATATATACAAAATAAATTTCCAGAACTGTTCCTCACACTACATTGGGGGAACTTGGAGAAATTTATAAACGTATCTATGACTATAAAAATGATCTTATACGACCTCAACCTTGAACTAGCGAATGTCACACTTATTTTAAAAAAAGGAACTTACTTAGAGAGAAAATTCTGCAATCGAAAGTACTGCAATCGAATCTTATAAAAATATGAATTTGCACCCGTGATTTTTCTTTCCTCAAAAAATGACTACTAATACAAGAAACCTGACAAAAAATACAAAAAAAATAAAAAGAAAAGGCTTAAATCAATAACCTCCTATTTTTCGAAACATATAATACATCAATCAATCCCGATACAAAATAATTTAAATACTAATTTACATATATATACATACAATGCCTTAAAACCTCCTATTCACATCCGCTAACTTCATGAATATTCATGATCACCCCGATGCAAAAAAACTTTGAAAAATCAATAATATTTTTGCTCTTGTATATAAATACTTGTCGCAATATAAATCCTTATATTTTCCTTGATAAAGTACCTCAGAGGGGACGCGTTGGATAAGAAAAGTTTTCCTTTTGTCTTAATTATATATATATATATATATATATATATATATATATATATATATATATATATATATGTATATATTGGACAATGAAAATATTAAAAATTAAAATTTTCAGACACACTGGGTTGTATATTAATAATTTTTTGTTTTATTATTTCAATTAGATTCCTCGACTAGTTTCGGCCAGCATGACTATCATCAGGAGAAAAAATCCCTGCTTGTTAGTAGCAGTGAACTACATACAGGAGTGAATGAATGTTTCTGAAGAAAGTGAACTTTTTCTGTAGTTTTCATTTGTTTTTTATCGTTAATTTTCGTCAGTTCTTGTGTTGGTCAAACGGCCTCTTTTAAGTTGTTTTTAAGATAGAGGATTGCAGATTACTGACTAAGAATCCCCCGCCTGGGTCATTTTGATACTTTTATTTGTTGCTGGGATTTCTGTGTGTGTGTGTGTTAAGTGTATGTTATCTTTCAGTTCTTTGAGAGTGTGTGTGATGTTGTTATGGTGTTGAAACCATAGAAAAATAACACAGACTCGGATATAAAGTTAAACGGTATATTATTCACGGAAACGTAGTACAATGTATGTGGACTGGAGAGTACTTCTCTCACTGGTGTCCTGACTCACTCATTCATACACTCACTCACTCATTCATTCATTCACCCACCTGGTGACTTCCTCTTTACTAGAAATTGGTAGCCACATTATATAAGAGTGAAAGAGTCCATTTGTCGGTATGTCAGGTTCCCACAATACCCCTGGAAGAAATCGTTTTCTTGTCTCTTTGTTGGTGTTAAATATTTTTGACTGTTTTGGGATTAGTTTGTCAAAAACAGATCTCACCTTTCTGGCAAACATGATTTCTGCCGGTGAGCCATCTGATGGTGTATTCGGGTTCGGCGTTATACGATAAACTTGCAGGAACTGCTGTAATGCTATGTCAGTAGATAGTTCCTTGAGCTTTCTTAAATGCTCTTTTCAGCGTGTCAACGAACCTCTCCGCCTGTCCATTAGATCTAGGGTGGTATTGAGGCGTAGTTATGTGCTTGACTTGGAAAATGTCGCAAAAGTTCTTAAATTCTGCTGAAGTAAACTGTGTGCCATTGTCGCTGACAACGCAATCCACTACTCCAAATCTCGCAAACAGCTCATGTAGGAAAACTGATTGTTACAGCCGTTGTCGGCCTCTTGCATCTTAAAACTCCCGGCCACTTGGTGTAACTGTCAACAACGATTAAGTAATAATAATCGTCAATCGGCCCAGCAAAGTCGATATGTATACGCGACCAAGTCTGGTCCGTTTTTGGCCAGGGTTTGAAAGTGGTAGGTGGAGCTTTGGCCGACAAGGCGCATCCTCTGCATGTGTTTATCATTTTCATTATGTCCTTGTCCATCGCCGGCCATGAAACTCTTCATACGGTTTTTACCGGGGTGTCCACCGTGGAAGTCATTCAAAATTCGTTTCTGTAATTTTTTCGGAATTACAACTCTTTCACTGTATAATAAGACATTATCACACAGTGAGTAAACTTCTGACACGCTATTATCTTTTGTTGCGATTTTACGTTATATCTCGCAAATAAAATCATCTTCTAGCGCTTCGTTTTTGATTTCCGACAACGTTACACGTAATTCCCGGACGGTATTCGCTATTATTGATTTTATTTCACAGTTTGAACGAAGAGCTGCTATAACTGAGTCTTCAAGTGGTTGGTTTTGATTAGCTATTACTCTGGATAGACCATCTGCATGGCCAATTTTATTAGTTGGCAAATAATTTATTTTAAAATTATAATTCAGAAGGATGGTACCCCATCTCAAAAGTCTATTTGCCGTATAAACCTGTAACCCTTTTTGAGAGCCAAATATGGTTAGTAATGGTTTATGATCGGTCTGTAGAATGAAATACTTTCCATGCAGATATCTGTGAAATTTTGTTACCGCGAATATGATACTGAGGTCTTCCTTTTCAATTTGGCTATACGCTTTTTCTGCGGGTAGCAATGTCCTTGATGTGTCTGCTATGGGTTTATGTGTACCGTCCGGCATAATATACAAGATACACGCACCGATGCCGTATGAACTCGCATCGCAGGCCACAATGGTATCCAATTGAGGATTAAAGTGAGTCAAAAATAGTTCTGAAGTTTAAATGTTTTTTTTATTTTTTTCGAAAGCTGACTGGCACTTCGTTGTCCAGTTCCAACTTTTCCCCTTTTTTAACAATTCATTCAGAGGAGCTCGTAACTCGTGAATATTATTTATGAATACTTGATAATATTTGGCAAGTCCCAGAAAACTTTGGAGTTCGTTGACGTTTTATGGGGCAGGCATATTTTTGATAGCTTCTGCTCGCCTTGGGTCAGGTCGTCTTCCATTCTAATCAATGACATGCGCGAGATACGTTATTTCATTCATATAAAAATCGCATTTCGATTCTTTTACTTTGAGACCGAAATCCTGAATTCTTTCAAAAACCTTGTGGATATGTTTGCGATGTTCCTCGGTCATCTAGATAGGCACACGCAAAGTCCAAGCCGCCCAGCATGGTATCCATGACCTGCTGAAATATAGCGGGTGCAACTTTGACTCCAAAAGCCAATCTGTCAAACTTGTATAAACCCCTGTGGGTGTTGATACATAGAAGTTTTGCGCACTCCTCCTCAACAGGGATTTGAAGGTATGCATCGCTTAAGTCCAATTTGGAGAATATTTCCCCATCATTTAGTTTATTAAATACCTCCTCCAGTGTGAGGAGAGGGTAATGGTAATCTTTTGGAGCCGCGTTGAAAAATCTGCACAAACACGAATTTGGTTGGACTTTTTTCTTACGTATACAGTGGGGGCAGCCCATTCGCTAAAACTCACTTTGGATAGTATACCGGCATTTTCTAGTCTGTCTAATTCTTCGTTGATTTTTTCAACTGATGCTTTTCAAATGGGTTGAACGTTTTCTTTCAGCTCAAATTTTGCTTTTGTTTTATTACATTTTCCTAGCCCCGCCGAGAAAACTTCGGGAAATTTTTCTTTTAATTCTTCTTTCAGGTCTTGGGCATCTGTTGTCATATTCTCCACTTTTTGGTAAAAATTGTTGATTGGTTGATCCCACAACTTAAACCGTTCCATCCAATCCGTTCCAAACAAATTCTCGGAATTTTTATGGACGAAAACTTTTAATTTCTTTGTAATGCCATTCAGTGTTACAGGTAGCGTTAGCTCACCTTCAAATTTGATTTTGTCACCAGTTACTGCACGTACTGTTTTGTTTGCCTCTTTCATTGTTGTTTTTTTTAATTTCCTCCAAGTCTGAAGATTAATGATTGAGAGATCCGAGCCAGAATCTAGTTGCAGCTTAACTGTTTTGTTTAGAATGTTAACTACAACGTATTTTCGTAGATTCTTATCTACTTTTTCGTTTGACATAGTTTGTCTGACTCTGTTTCTGTTATTCCTTTTATTTCTACAGTGCACCCCTTTGTGGCCAATTTTACCACAATTATTACATGTCTTGTTTCGGTAAAAACAGTCTGTCGCCCAATGTAATCCACCACAACGTCCACATGGACTAGTGAGTAATTTTTTGTTTTTCACAGTGTCGTCTATTTTTGAATTGTGAATGGGCGTACTCTTTGCTTTCTTTACATTTTTTAAGGGAGTAATTTTTTGGCTTGTACTTAATTCTCCTAACATACGATATGCCTGATTCCTCGATGTTTTTAGAATCGCTTTTCACACTGATTACTCGCTGGCAGTCTTCCGCTAGTTTTTGTAATGTGAGACCTGGTTCGCTTTCTAGTCTTGATAGAACTCTCCGTCTAATCTCCGAGTTTTTTGCAGAGACTAAACCTTGGGCAAATATTAAACATTTGAAATCGTCAGCTGTCAGTTCAGTGAAACGAAAATCGTCACAGTGCTTATTAACAATGGACGCAAATGTAAGATAATCCTCGTCATCCCGTTTTGACAAGTTAAAACACTTCCATATTTTGTGGAATAAAATTGTATTAGGGCTAAATAACTCAGACAAAAGTTTTACTGCTTTGTCGAACCCTAATTCACTTGTTTTCTTCGGAAGGATGTAATCGACGAACTTACTATGTTCGGCTGTTCCCAACTTTCTTAAAAGTAAGCGAACTTTTTTAGCGTTCGTCCAATCCTCACAATCAACCGCAAAAAGATCTTCATATCTTCTATAAAAAGCTTCAAATATTTTATCTTCTTCAGGAAGATAATTAAATGTCTCCATAGAATTCCAAATTGTGTTGTGAGAAAATTCAGTGTTGTTTTCACTAACATCGTTTTTACCCAATGTCTTTAGAAATAATTCTTGAAATTTTTCTTCCCGTTCTTTTTGCTTTTCTTCTTGTTCTTTTTGTTGTATGTGCAATTTTTCTTTCCGTTCTTTTTTTTCCTGTTCTTTTTAGTGTAGAAGCAATTTTTCTACCAACATTTGTTGCCGTTCCTCAGTCTTCTGTCGCAAATTGTTCAAATTGTGCCTTCATCATCTGAACAATAATTGTTTTAAAGTCTTCCATAATGACTTCAAATACGTGTTTTCTGAGTGAAAGAAAACAAAATTTAGACAATTTTTTTTCTCAAAGAGGGGAAAAAAGAAAGTAATTCCTTTCCTTAATATTTCTCAGCTTTGGTTGGTAATGCTAAAAAAAACATTTCTTTTTCTAATACACTCTGAGTGTTTCAATTTTTCTCTAAAAAGGAGAAAAAAATGTGCATAAACAACCACACTGCCAAACAGGTATGTTTTTCTTTTTTTTCTGTGTGGTCAAGAGCAGCGAAGAACAATTATAGCAATGAGGGGGAAAACATCTTACTTACAATTTTTCACTAGTAAGTATTTTCAAATTGTTGGTTTTACTTTAGATTGAGTAAATATTTCTTTTATACTTTTCTAAATATATCCGACGTCCGTATCAAAGCCTTATTTCGTATTTACGTTGTCTGTCATTCGGTTGGAGTGTCCATTTTTTTTTCAGTTGAGTATTAACATATAACTGTTGTATATGTAACTTTCTTTCGTGAAAGATTTCTCTTTGTTCGCCAGACTTGAGATTTACACAGTGGGATCTTTTTAAGACTTGAGATTAACACACTGGGATCTTTTTAAAACATATTTAGAGTTATGGTGTGACCCTTTTATTCACTTCAGTTAGAGGTTTCTCTTTGGTCTTCAGTTCTTATGGTCGGCAAGGGATATTTTTGTTCTTTCTTTATGTGATTCGGAATATCTCGTCGCAAGTTGTTATGGTCGGCAAAAGTGAATTTTGGTCTTTCCTTTCGTGAGGTCGTTTCGAATCTCGTCGCCAGTTGTTATGGTCGACAGAGAGAATTTTGGTCTTCCCTTTCGTGAGGTCGTTTCGAATCTCGTCGCCAGTTGTTATGGTGTTGAAACCATAGAAAAATAACACAGACTCAGATATAAAGTTAAACGGCATATTATTCACGGAAACGTAGTATAAAGTATGTGGACTGGAGAGTACTTCTCTCACTGGTGTCCTGACTCACTCATTCATACACTCACTCGGTGATACACTCTTGGTGACTCACACCTGGTGACTTCCTCTTTACTAGAAATTGGTAGCTACATTATTTAAGTGTGGAAGAGTCCATTTGTCGGTATGTCATGTCCCCACAATAGATGTGTATATAGTTGTTTGAGTGTGTGTATAAGTGTGAGACCTCACCACCTCTGCAAGCATGTCTGTCTTGTGGGGGTGAGAAATGTAGGTAGGGCTTGATTTATGGGGTTACATATTAATTTTATCTATGTTGTTAAATTTGTGGTTAAGCCCATCTGGAAGAAGTGTTTTGAGGCGCAAAATCACGTTCCTCTAGTATTTTTCTACGTTCGTCTTTTCTGTCTATTTCTATTTTTTCAATTATAGTGAATTTTGCAAGGCATGTTTTTCTAGCAGGAAATGTTGTTCTACAGATCTTTCGTGGGGACCCGGCTTGATCCGATTCCGATAATTATTAACTCTGTAGAGAAAGGGCCATTTAGATTTTTACACATATTGTTTCTGGCATAATGCGTATTCTAATAGGTAAATTATGTTATGACTTCTACAGTTAGATTTGTGGTAGATTATGAAAATAGAATTAGTGACTGAGCCAGTGAACGAATTGGTATGTCTAATGTGGTTACAGCATAAGCTCCTTTTCTTGTTGCATGGTTGGGAAAATCCTGTTGTTTTTGTTTCTGGTCTATTACGGATTACATTATCATCTGAAATTTGGTTACTACCTATAATTTCCTTAAGGTTCTTAGGATTACAATATGCTAGAAGGCCGGGTTCCTCAAAGAATGTTTTTAGGTTTGAGATGTAGTATTTTCCCAGCGACTTTTGATTATATGAGATAGTGGAGGAAGAGTGGTGTTGAAAGTGGTTACTAGAAGCATGCCTCTGGATTTATATTTAATTTTATATATATATATATATATATATATATATATATATATATATATATATATATATATATATATATATATATATATATATAGTCTGTGTGTGTGTGTGTGTGCAATTATTCAAATATATTTCGTTGAGATTCTTACAAATATGGAATATTTTTCAGGAATTATAGAAAAGCCTTTACTTGTTCAAATATTACAACTGTGTAGATTTGATCTGCTTCCAACTAAAATCAGCCTGTCTATGTTTCTTTTATGAACTATTGTATTTATTTACACTATTTACATTGTTGGGGCTATTTTCCTAAACTTTATTGTCACATTCACAGCATTTAGACCGTTGTACGCTACGACATTCTTCACGTAATACTTAAATTTCGAAGCGAATCCTTTATTTAGTCCACGGTGGGGGGGATGGTTTTATTTCTAGGCCCCATGCATTTTGATATCTCGATTTTAGTTAATTCGCTTTGATAACCCTCCATGGTTTTTGTTCTCTCCGCTGAGGCCAGGGATTGAACTCACAACTCTTTGGGTCAAGTCACTTTTTGGATCAATCAACCAATGCTCTTATTCCCAAAAATAGCAAATATCACCTGATGAAGGCCGGAACGTACAACGGCCGAAAGGTCGTGAATGCAACAGTAAAGTACGAAGACAACAGTCCTAATAATGTAAATCGTGCAAAATCAGGCTGTAATATATAGCAATATCAATCACCTAGCAGATCATATATATATATATATATATATATATATATATATATATATATATATATATATATATATATATATATATATATATATATATATATATATATATATATATATATATATGGGGCTCGTGACCATTTTAAGAATAAATATAATTCAAACCTACTAATAAAAAGTCAACATTATGCGAATCGTTATTATTTTTAGCGAATCTTTAACGATTTTATTATCGACAGTTCATGAAAGGTTTCTTCAAATTATTTCCTTGTTTCAAAATTATTTTCTTGTTGATTATTTTATATTCAATTAATTTCTTTCTAAAATTAAATGATTAACTTCCCACCGCATTATGCTGAAACTTTTAAATGTGTCATTTTATTTTTATATTCTTAGAAAAATAGGATTCGACCTATGGCTTTTCCTCAACATGCGTTTTGTCGTCACTGGAAAATGGAAATTATATCCATAATGATCTCGAAATCCCACCGCTAAATTTTACCGAAATATCTTCTTTTTCTTCTTCTTCGCGAATATAATTCGTACGTTTATGATCACTCCTTCATTAATTCCTTATTCTTGATAATCTTCTCATATGTTTAACATTATTTGTTAATCAAAAGATTAATTTTGTTCAAACTTTTTGGGGGGAACCTCCAATTTGGTTGTAATTTTTCTTGGCCCAAGAAATTCCAATGCAATTCCAATAAATAATATAATCACCATTCTTCAACGTGTCATTAACAAAACCTGGTGTGTCCACTTGCTCCCAAAAAACACTGATTTCATAGAGTGTCGTAGAATTGGCGCCAGTTTTATACATTTAATGATTTTAAAAGTAATATTAACAACGTTGGCTCATTACCAATGCTAAAATAGCAATGTCTTCAGTAAATGATTGTTATTAATAGACTGAATTCTAACACCGTCTTCGAAAGAAAGAGAGAAAATAATGGATGCAGAACATTACGAATTGACTTTTTGTGAATATTCAAGACGAAACGACGAACCATGAATTGAATTAATATTTGAAGAAAATTTACGTTTTAAATAATTTTAAAATTTTATCTGATAATATTCATACTTATAAAAAATTTGAAAGACATATTTTATTAAATATACGTTGTAAAATATTTACTCTAAATGTATATAAAATATGTGGTATTAAATTTTGATGACATTTTTCACATGCATCGAATAAAAGAATATACGTAGGGAAGTCCTGTGATATTATATAGATTTGTTTGAAATTTCACATTTTGAAAAAAAACAACAAAACACTCTTAATTGTACATCTCCCAACGGATGATAAGCTAACAGTCTTAATTTTAAAATGAAATGGTATCTTAAGAAAATAGTTCTATTAAAAGCATAAGTGACTTTAATCTCCTCTTGAAGTGGTGGAATTAAATTTGAATTACCGATTCCAGTAAAAATTGAATGACTTTTTAAAAAATAACCTCTCATTTTCACTCAGATTTTTGCTTTTATTTTTCTTGATAAACAGTAGATATAGTAGCCTATTTGTTGCTACTACCCTGACGAATAATTACATAAGAGATTTACTATATAACCGTAGTATAACAGTGACCTAAACATTGATCGGAATGGCTTATTATTAAAAATGTAACACGGAGAAGTGATTTAAGCTTTTCAATTTCAATAGCCGCGAAAAGAATTTGCACTTTGTTTACTGATTTTAATGTCTCTGTATTTACAAACTATTTACTAGTTACTTAGCATCGACAAACAGTGTTTTGTAGGAGTAAGTTCACATACCAAATTGTTTTTATAACACATTGAAAAATGGAGATTCTGTTATTTGGTGGAATTGCATTGGGATTTCTTGGACAAAGAAAATATTGAAACCAAACTGGAGATTTAAAAAAAAGTTAGCACAACATTATGGTAAGTTTGGTTCCCAGTGGCCATAGGTCTTTTTGCTAATTAAAGTAAGCCTATCAAATAAGCCTTTCTACAATATGCAGGAATTTAGATTATCACAGAGAATTAATGAAAACCTTCAATTCTCTAATGATCTCAAAGCTGATTACCAACCGTTCTCTTCATCTGCTTAAAGTTTTCATCTATCTCAACTACGCTAAACTACGAACCAAAATGGCTGACAAGTCCAGAACATAATTATGTGCTCATTGGGATGAAAAAGATTTGTCGTTTCTCTATGGATTTCAGGAGTGAAGCCATATATGAACATTCCCTCACTGACAGTGAAAACACATGAAAGCAAAGGGGAATATCAACATTTGAAAGGAAACTCATTTATTAACGTTTATCTCATTTACCATCTATGTTGCATATATAATGGCAAACTCGGCATTTCAAGTTTCTATTCGAAACCCGGGGACTATACTCTTCTCAATATGAATGAAGTCGTATTTATCAAAATCGGATATAATTTAATCTTTTCCGGCAATGGGTAGGAGGAAACTTGATTTTCGATTGTGCCTATGGAGGGCTATCCACACTTCACAACCATGTGTCAAGAAAAAAAGATAAAACCAATTGGAAGATTGTATGGCACAATATGCCTGCGTACAATAATCCTGTGATTTTACTCTGCTGAATATTCAACATGATAACAAATCGGAAAAAAAACTGTTTAGTGGACACATGGAAGGCCAACAACTTATTAGATAAAGCTTTTGATTATCTATCTATCTATCTATCTATCTATATCTATCTATATATATATATATATATATATATATATATAGAGAGAGAGAGAGAGAGAGAGAGAGAGAGAGAGAGAAAGAGAGAGAGATCGGGAGAGAGAGATAGAAATGTATGACAAAGCGGAAAAAGTTTTTGTGCGACGCGTTTCGTCCTTTCGAACGTGCATATATATATATATATATATATATATATATATATATATATATAATTATTTATTTAAATATTATAACATAAATATGTTATAAAATCACTACAAAAATAGCCATTTTGTTTCAACACTTCTGGTGTCTTATCGAGTGATGATGTTGAATGTAGAATAAATGGTTTTAAAAGTTTCAAATTAATTAACCATCCTTAAGGATCGTTAATTAATTTGAAACTTTTTTTATCTTGTTTCAGAAGTGTTGAAACAAAATGGCTATTTTTGTAGTGATTTTATAACATATTTATGTTATAATATTTAAATAAATAATTATATCTGCTCTACTCTGTATTGAGCACTCTTTTAAGAATAATAATTGTTGGTTATTGGAATTTATTTCGTATATACCAATCCTATACTTGTACATATATATATATATATATATATATATATATATATATATATATATATATATATATATATATATATATCCCGGACCACGGCTCCATTAAAAGTCATTTAAACCCACGCTCCATCCCAAACATACCAGAAGAAATACAAGCACAATAACCTCGTGCGCATATAAAAAAGATTAAAAAGCCAAAACTCAATAACATTAACTATGAACACGGTCACAATGTTCTGACTGTGTTTGGAAAATAAAACATCTCTAGAACTCTAGATACATACATAACACAAGCCATACATTGAGTTAAAAGTAAAAATAAAATCATCCTTGATAATGGCTCAAAATATAGCCGAAAGTAGCACTTTTGTACATTTTTTACAGACTTTGTGTCCATTAAAAAGCACTTGTACGAACACAAGAAAAATTAAATAAAAGCTCGTCAGTCGTTTTTAACGAAACATGTATAAAATTTCTGCCTAAATACACAATATATATATATATATATATATGTGTGTGTGTGTGTGTGTGTGTGTGTGTGTGTGTGTGTGTGTGTGTGTGTGTGTGTGAATGGACATGGAAATCAACACTGGATGGTGACTGGCAACTTCTAATGATCATTTAAGTTAATAAAACTGCTAGTCAGCATGCAGTTTTGATTTCTATGTCCACAATGTTTATATCTTCATACACTTTAGCTCCGATATTCAGCACTTTTCCTCCAAAAATATGCATAATTTAAAAGAATACAATGCGTGTGGGTGCGTGTGTATGAAACATTTAGCATTCCTCTGTTATATTTGTTCTAGGATCTAGAGAGAAAGAAAAATAGAGAGGGAGAGAGACTGGACGTGACGCAAAAGGCTGAACCAAAAATTTGTTGGCCAGTCGTAAAACTACCTTTGTCTTAATGCTTACATCGTCAAAATCTAACATTCCTCTCTCTACTGAAGTGAACAGAAAGGGTCAAATATAAAATTTACTATTTGATTTTTATTATTCGTTTGATTTGATTTCATTTCATTAATGGCATATCAATCATTTCTTTTTTAATACCGACATTTAATTTTCTTGGAAACTTTGAATAATAAAAAAATATGAAATATATTATTCTGCTTTCCCATTTGAATCCATGGTAGATGATACTCAGCTTTTGTGCATATACATGTTTGTGTGGACGTAATTACTAGAGATGGTGATATGCGTTTTATGCTGTAGTTTTGTTGAAGTTATATTTTGGAATACAGTTTGATTTCTTTCAAAAAATTTAGGATATTCTATGGATTAATGTCATGAAAGAGACCTTTATGTTTTCGTTTTTTTTATTTTGGTTAGCGGCATATCAACATCTCTATGGGTTATTTAATGCCGAAATCTTAATATTATGAACGTATTTTATACGTTCAACTACAGATAAAATGTATTGTTGGTCATTTTACTATAAATAGTTAGTAATTTATTTATATAAAAAGTCTTGGTATTTTTACTATAAAAATGCATTTTTATACTTTCATTTTTTTAATTTTGTTAGGGAATTGACTATTTGTCTATAGCTGGGACCCTAACAGGTACTACCACCCCGGGTGAGGGTGGACCTGAAAACAACAACAATTAAGAGGTGGTTACACCCACATTAAAACCTCTAATTTCCCGATAAATGGCTTTGTTGCTGGATGCAGTTTATCTTCATACCGTGGAGTTCTTATTGTTCATCCTCCAGAAATTGAATGTACCCTATGATAGTAAGAGCAAAATATTTGTCGGCGAGTGGATTAACCAATTGTATATTCACTCAATCATTCATTTATGGGCCAATAATCTAGTTTTTTTTTAAGATATTTCCCGATAATTAAGAATTCAGCGAGAACTGGAGTCTCCGAAACGTGAATATAAACAGCCAGCCACAGTTCAACCACTTGTTCTCTAAAATTCTGTTTTGTGTAATAATAACAATCACACCATTTCTACAGCAATTAAAAACAAAATAAAATATCTAATATACTATATTAAGTGATTAATTATTACTTTCGAACCCAAAAATCTTCTCAAATAATCCATGGAAACCCTCAGTTTGTTAGATAAATAAAAGAGAATAAATTTATAATCGATAAAAAGTTGACCAACGTGTTTTCTTCACTTTGATTAAATTTAAGACGATATTACCATCGATATTCAGGAAAACAAGAGTATTATTTCTGTCCGACAAAATGAGATTTGGTTTCTTTCGGCATTTGCTATTCTCAATGAAAATTCCACTTCTAGTATCCTATTACACACACACACACACACACGCGTGCGCGCGCGCGCGTGCGCGCGCACACTCATATATATATATATATATATATATATATATATATATCAGGTCTGGGTTTCTATCGTATAACCTCCCAATGTAAAAAAGCAATAAGAGACTGAAGACATTTTCCCTTCCAGCATTAAGAATTCTTCGGTAGTTACCAATTCAAAGTTGCTTATTTATGAAAGAAAATGGAAAACAATGCACCTATTTGGATATTTTTCTTCGACGTCCAATCTGTTCACCTCGAAGACCATGAAATTACTACTGCGCTTGGAGGCTTTTTTTTACGAAAGGCTCTTTACCTGCAAATTTCTTCATTCAATTCCTTTTGTTTTGCGCTTTATATTGGCCTGCATTCTTGAAGAAACAACTTTTTAAGCAAAGATATTTAGAGTTTTCCGTTCTTCAAATTGTATCATTCAATTTAATACTCACTTGAAAATTTATTACTCAGATTTCAAATCCACTGAAAATTTGAGTAGAATCGATGAACATTATCGTTTCATCTAAAATTCAGATCATGTGAATATTTATTTGGGAAACAATAATAAAATATTTTATATAGACGTCTCATTTTTTACTGATCTTTTTATTTTATTCTTCCATAATATTTCATAGATAATATAATATATGCTGGTACATTATAGGAATATACGATAATATAATAATCCCTTGATTTCACAAAAATTAGATGGAAACTTTATGGCACTGTACCGATTAATTCCATCGCCTGTTCATTACCATTTTATCATGCATGTCTTTTACAAAGAGCTCTTTAATGATACTGTACAAGACGCTGAAGAAGACTTCTTTCGAAAGAAAACTGACGAATTGCAACCCAAGGAAGATTCAATGAAAATTTGTTCAAATATATAATTTTCTTTAAATTTTATGATTGGTTTTATTTAAATAAATCAACGACTTGGAGAAATGTCCCGTGGATGTAACTTGTTAATCATCGATTGATAACAGGCGTCCCGAGGTCAAATGATGCTGACAAAAATAATGACGAAATTCCATGGAGATAACAACGCTTCACTTTTTATTGTTTTTAACAAGCTCCTAAATTTATTATCACAATTCGACAATAGTTTTAATTGGTTAACGAATGCATCTATCTGATAATCATAAGTTGTATTATTGATTTTATTTGATGGTCAGTATTAATACAGAACAATAGAGGCAAAAGGGAGTCTCCATGAAATATTCCTCTATTGATATGGAGTTTTTTGGGGTTTTTTTCGGGGGCGTAAAGCGGAGAAATATTTAGTTAGTTCAAGATTATCTTTTAACACCTAAGATTGGAGTGTTTTATGAAAGTTCTAGTTAGGTCACTCGTTTACTTCCATCTGCACTAGGAAGTTACAATCGATCTGCGTCTGATTTGTTGTTGCGGGGTGGGGATCATGTCATTCATAGTAAGTCTTCTATTTATTATTCACTAGCTGGCTTCACCCGCTCGCTATCGCTTCGCAAAGTAAGATATATTCCTTACTTGAAATCTTTGGAACAAAAATTTTAAATGAACATTTCATTCATGGATTGACGTGTTATAGTTAAGGAAAGTTTTACAAATAGATGCCAACTTGTGAAGCCCAAGTAAAATGCAAATTTCAACCACTTTTCTGCACCATATGAGACGATATTCCTAAAGAGAACTATTTTTGATATGAAAATCAAAACAATCCCCGAATAAACGAACAGTAATGAAGGACAATTAATTAGTTAATTAATGAAAAAAATTAATTAATATGCAAATTAGTAAAATCTGAATGTGATAGTGCCTAGAGATTGATAATATATAATAAAGATATCCACCCTCGAGGGGTATACTCATTTGGATACTTGCCAGTCACAGAGATCCGTCCCTGCGCTGACTAGCTTGTACAAGCTATGACCAGCTAACGCCAGCGGCCAGAGTGTATACATTCAGGTCCCCACGTTAAAAATCGACCTTGTGTCACAACCTGACTCAGTGAAGAGTCAAGGAAATACAAAACCCTCGAGAGAGAGGGGTTCGTAAATCATCTATTAATCATCTCTCAGTTGCCTCTCTATCTTGGGGCAGAGTGCACACAGGGGCGACTCCGTCAAAAGACAGAGTCGCAAGTGAGGAAAATTATACTGATAGGTGCCCAGCACTGGAGAACAGTTGCCTGAGGCCGCGCCTTCTCATTTCACCAGAGAGAGAGAGAGATCGGTGCGAGCACCGAGGCCAGCGCAACCGACAGTTGCGGGCAATTTTTGTTCCTCGCCCGGCTGTACGCGCTCGGATCGCCACCGTAAAAAAGACGTTGTATAACAACTTGTCTTAGTGGGGAGACAGAGTAAATACCGAGTGTGTAAATTCCACTATGTCTAGCTTAGACCTGCTCTGATCAGTTTAGACCAGCTCTGTCTAATTTAGACCAGCTCTGTCTAATTTAGACCAGCTCTGACAGCTTGGACAACTATGACCAACTAAGACCAGCGGCCCGAGTGAAAACACTCGGTTCCCCACGAAAAAAAAATCCTCTCTCTCTCGAGTGGTATACACATTCTGATACTTGCCGGGCGCAGGGATCCGTCCATGCGCTGGTAGTATCACAGCTATGACGAGCTTGGACCGGCTCTGATCAGCCTGGACCAGCTATGACTAGCTTAGACCAGCGTCTCGAGTGAAGACACTCGGGGCCCCCGGTAAAAACCGACCTTGTGTCGTCTTAGTGGGGGGTCAAGTAAATACATACACATTCTGATACTTACCGGTCACAGGGATCCGTCCCTGCACTGGTAGTATCACACCTATGATTAGGTTAGACCGGCTCTGGTCAGACTGGACCAGGTAAGACTTGCTATGACTAGTTTAGGCCAGCTTTGACCAGCTTGGACAGGCCATGACCAGCTAAAACCTCGGGTCCCTTCGTTAAAAATCGACCTTGTGTCAAAACGTGACTCAGTGGGGAGTCAAGTAAATCAACCCGTCTCTTGAGGGGCTTGTAATACATCTATTTATCAGCTCTCAGTTTCATCTCTGTCTTTGGACAGAGTGTACTCAGGCGCGGATGCATCAAAGGGAAATTTTTGTTCCTGGCCCGTGTTTACGTGTTCGAGTCCCCGCCTTAACAAAAACCTGTGTCACAACTCATCTTAGTGGGAAGACAAAGTAAATACCTAGTGTGTAAACCCCTCTCTTCAGGGTTTAGGAACACATCTATTTATTATCTCTCAGTAGCGTTTCTGTCTTTAGGCAGAGCGCGCTCAGGGACGGCTCCGTCAAAGGACAGAATCACCACCGAGGAAAATTATACTGAGAGGTGCCCAGCGTTGAGGAATAGCTGCCCGAAGCAGCACCTTCTCATTGCACCAGAGCGAATAGTCGCTGCTCGCATCGAACCCAGGGCAACCGACGGTTACAGAAGGTACGGGTAATTTTTGTTCTTAGCCCGGGTGAATACGCTCAGGTCCTCACCTTATAAAATGACCTCGTGTCACAACCTGACCTCGTGGATGGTTGAGTAGATAAAATCGCTCTCGAATAGTTTGTAACACAATTATTTTTCATCTTGCGTCCTGTCTTTGGGAAGACTGCGGTCAATGGCGGTACCGTCAAAGGTCAGAGTCGCAACTGAGGAAAATTATACTGGAAGGTGCCCACCCCTGGGGAAGAGCTGCCCGGGGTCGCGCCCTCACATTACACCAGAGAGATGGATCGGTGCTCGTGGGGGTTTTGAGTAAATACACATTATTTATCATCTATCATTTACACCTTCGACTTTGGGCAGCGTGCGCGTACTAAATTACTCTAAAGTAGTTTGTAACACATTTATTTATCATTTCTCGGTTGCATGTCAGTTTTTGGGCAGAGTGCGCCCAGGGTGGTTACGTCAAGGGTCAGAGTCGCAACTGAGGAATATTATACTGAGAGGTGCCCAGTCCTGGGGAACAGCTGCCCGAGGCTGCACCCTCTCATTGCACCAGAGCGAATGATCAGTGCTCGCACCGAGGACTGCGCAACCGACTGTTACGGAAGCTGCGGGTAATTTTGTATGCGCTCAGGTCCCCACCTTAATTTTGTATGCGCTCAGGTCCCCACCTTAAAAAATGACTTTGTGTCACAACCTGACGTCGGGAGTGGTTGAGTAAATACAAATTGCTCTCGAATAGTCTGTAACACAATTACTTATCATCTCTCAGTTGCGTCCTGTCTTTGGGCAGACTGCGGTTAGTTGCGGCACCGTCAAAGGACAGAGTCGTAACTGAGAAAAATTATACTGTGGGGGTGCCCAGACATGGGAAAGAGCTGCCAGGGGTCACGCCCTCACATTACACCACAGAGATGCATTGGTGCGCGCACCGATGCCAGCGAAACCGCCGGTTGCGGGGGCTCGGGCAATTTTTGTTCTTACCCTAGATATACGCACCCGGGCGCCCATATTAAACCGATATTGTGTCACAACGAGACCCCGTGTTCGAGTAAATTCTAAATTACTCTAAATTAGTTTGTAACACATTATTTAGCATCCCCCAGTTGCGTATCTGTCTTTGGACAGAATGCGCTTAGGGGGTCTCTGTCAGAGGACAGAATCGCAAACAGAAGAAAATTATACTGACAGGTGAAGGCCCTGAGGAACAGCTGCCCGAGGTCGCGTCTTCTCATTGCAGTAGAGAGAAGGATCGGTGCGACGGTTACGGGGGCTCGGGCAATTTTTGATGTATGCGCTCGAGCTACCCACATTAAACCGACCTTATGTCACAACGCGACTTCGTGGGGGGGGGTCGAGTAAATATCTAATTACTGTAAAGTAGAGATGGGCCATTTAATGTCAGAATTCGTGGGAGAATTGAGCTCCATTTTCGCATTCATTCATATAGATGCCATAATATAGATTGCGGAACTCGGGAAATTTTTGTGCTTGACCCGAGTTTACCCGCTCGAATTCCTCACGTTAAGCCTGTCCTTGTGTCGCATCTCGTCTCTGGTTTCGCGGCCCAGATGACTAGGATCAAAATGTAGTAACTGTTCCAGTAGCTGCCGACCGCCTGCACACTATTTCACCGCCCCTACATGAGCCTTGCCTGGTTCACACTAACCTTATGTTTGTTGATGTATTTTTATTTAACAAAAATGAACTTGGCAAATATTTTTTTTACTTAAATCTTTGTTTTGTTTGTTGCTGTCTTTGATCATTTGATATCTGTTTGCTACCTGCAACATGACCATCAAAAACTGGGTTCAATCTATTGACAAGGCATCATAGGTCCGTGGAAATTCAAATTCAAAATTGGTGTTTTGCATGGAATAATTCACTTTATGGCTTGAAAATCTTTAGTCTTGGATAGCAGTCTTTCTAGTGCTAGTGTCTCAACAAAAACACCCAGATGTCGGGTTGGCTTACCACATTTTGTATCAGCTACCAAAAGAAATATCATGAAAATCTTTTGAACATTGACTAAACCAATCCTACTGTATGGATCAGAAACTTGAACATTACCTCCTTGTCTTGAAAGACAACTGGATGGAACATATATACCCTTTCATTGCACTAGAGAGGGGAATCAGTATAAGTCGCAATCTTAGTATAAGTGGCAGGTGGAATATCATAATTTAATACTGAGGGTTATTCCACAAGGAAAGAGAAAATAAAATAAAATGAAAGAATTAAAATTATATAAAGTCAAATAATCTTAAAATGAAATAAACGGGACCCGGATTTTCCGTCCATGTGCTTTCACGTTGCCTACGTCTATAGTATGTCTTTCATTTTCACTACCTATCGTCCTCAGAGGGCTAATGTTTGACAAAATAACTGACAAGATTGATGATATCGTATCTGATCATCCGTCAGTATACATATTTGTGGCGACTTCAATATTCACCGCAAGGAGTGGTTAGTCCACTCAATCAGAAACGATGTTGAAGGAAGATACTCCCAGGACTCTTCTCTCTCACTTATGATATAACCCGGAGAGTTCATAAGGCCAATCGTCTTCCTGATACAACGGGACGTCATGCAAAACAATGAATTGCTACCTCCCTTAATTTTGTGATGTCAACGAATACTCGTTCTCACTTACGAAATGATCGTTGTAGTAGAGCATTTGTAATCGCAGATACCACTATAGTACGCCGTTGAACAATACTGGTGTCAGACGCCTTCGAATAACACTCACACAAAATAGTAATTGTTCGATAATACTCGCTCGAATAGTAATCCGTATAGTGACCCAAAAAGAGAATAGTGGAGAGAAGAGAATAGAGAATAGCGGTTCGTATAGTGATAGAGGAAAATAACAATCCGAATAGAGGATAGACAAAGAATAGAGATCCGAATAGTAATAGAGGATAGACTAAAAATAGAGATCCGAATCGTAATAGAGGATAGACTAGAAATAGAGATCCGAATAGTAATAGAGGATAGACTAGAAATAGAGATCCGAATAGTAATAGAGGATAGAGAAGAAATGCAGATTCAAATAGTAATAGAGGATAGATTAGAAATGCAGATCCTAATACTAATAGAGGATAGAGTAGAAATAGAGATCCGAATAGTAATAGAGAAAAGACTAGAAATAGATATCCGAATAGTAATAGAGGATAGACTAGAAATAGAGATCCGAATAGTAATAAAGGATAGAATAGAAATAGAGATCTGAATAGTAATAGAGGATAGACTAGAAATGCAGATCCGAATATTAATAGAGGATAGACTTGAAATAGATATCCGTATATTAATATAGGATAGACTAGAAATGGAAATACGAATAGTAATAGAGGATAGACTAGAAATAGAGATCAGAATAGTAATAAAGGATAGAATAGAAATAGAGATCAGTATAGTAATAGAGGATAGACAAAAAATGGAAATCCAAATAGTAATAGAGGATAGACTAGAAATAGAGATCCGAATAGTAATATAGGATAGACTAGAAATAGAGATCTGAATAGTAATAGAGGATAGACTAGAAATGAAGATCCTGATAAGAAAAGGATAGACTAGAAATAAAGATCCGTATAGTAATAGAGGATAGACTAGAAATAGAGATCCGAATAGTAATAGAGGAGAGAATAGACATAGAGAACCGTATAGTAATAGAGGATAGATTATAACTGCAGATCCGAATAGTAATAGAGGATAGACTAGAAACAGCGATCCGTATATTAATAGAGGATAGACTAAAAATAGAGATACGAATATTAATAGAGGATAGACTAGAAATAGAGATCCGAATATTAATAGAGGTTAGACTAGAAATAGTTATCCGTATATTAATAGAGGATATACTAGAAATACAGATCTGAATAGTAATAGAGGATAGACTATAACTGCAGATCCGAATAGTAATAGAGGATAGACTAGAAATAGAGATCTGAATAGTAATAAAGGATAGACTGGAAATAGAGATCTGAATAGTAATAGAGGATACACTAGAAATGCAGATCAGAATAGTAAGAAAAGGATAGACTATAAATAGAGATCCGTATAGTAATAGAGGATAGACTAGAAATAGAGATCCGAATAGTAATAGAGGAGAAAATAGACATAGATATCCGAATAGAAATGGAGGATAGACTATAACTGCAGATTCGAATAGTAATAGAGGATAGACTAGAAACGGCGATCCGTATATTAATAGAGAATAGATTAGAAATAGAGATACGAATAGTAATAGAGGATAGACTAGAAATAGAGATCTGTATACTAATAGAGGATAGACTAGAAATAGAAATCCGAATAGTAATAAAGGATAGACTATAACTGCAGATCCGAATAGTAATAGAGGATAGACTAGAAATGCAGATCCGAATAATAATAGAGAATAGACTAGAAATAGAGATCCGAACAGTAATAGAGGATAGACTAGAAATGCAGATCCGAATATTAATAGAGGCTAGACTAGAAATACAGATCCGAATAATAATAGAGAATAGACTAGAAATAGAGATCCGAATAGTAATAGAGGATAGACTAGAAATAGAGATCCGAATAGTAATATAGGATAGACTAGAAATAGAGATCTGAATAGTAATAGAGGATAGACTAGAAATGCAGATCCTGATAAGAAAAGGATAGACTAGAAATAGAGATCCGTATAGTAATAGAGGATAGACTAGAAATAGAGATCCGAATAGTAATAGAGGAGAGAATAGACATAGAGAACCGTATAGTAATAGAGGATAGATCATAACTGCAGATCCGAATAGTAATAGAGGATAGACTAGAAATAGAGATCCGTATATTAATAGAGGATAGACTAAAAATAGAGATACGAATAGTAATAGAGGATAGACTAGAAATAGAAATCCGAATAGTAATAGAGGATAGATTTGAAATAGAGATCCGTATATTAATAGAGGATAGATTAGAAATGGAAAATACGAAGAGTAATAGAGGATAGACTAGAAATGGAGATGCGAATATTAATAGAGGATAGACTAGAAATAGAGATCCGTATATTAATAGAGGATAGACTAGATATCGAGATCCGAATAGTAATTGAGGATAGACAAGAATTGCAGGTCCGAATATTAATAGAGGTTAGACTAGAAATAGTTATCCGTATATTAATAGAGGATATACTAGAAATAGAGATCCGAATAGTAATAGAGGAGGGACTAGAAATACAGATCTGAATAGTAATAGAGGATAGACTATAACTGCAGATCCGAATAGTAATAGAGGATAGACTAGAAATAGAGATCTGAATAGTAATAAAGGATAGACTGGAAATAGAGATCTGAATAATAATAGAGGATACACTAGAAATGCAGATCAGAATAGTAAGGAAAGGATAGACTGGAAATAGAGAACCGTATAGTAATAGAGGATAAACTATAAATAGAGATCCGTATAGTAATAGAGGATAGACTAGAAATAGAGATCCGAATAGTAATAGAGGAGAAAATAGACATAGATATCCGAATAGAAATGGAGGATAGACTATAACTGCAGATTCGAATAGTAATAGAGGATAGACTAGAAACGGCGATCCGTATATTAATAGAGAATAGATTAGAAATAGAGATACGAATAGTAATAGAGGATAGACTAGAAATGTATATCCGAATATTAATAGAGCATAGACTTGAAATAGAGATCCGTATATTAATAGAGGATAGAATAGAAATGGAGATACGAATAGTAATAGAGGATAGACTAGAAATAGAGATCCGTATATTAATAGAGGATAGACTAGAAATAGAGATCCGAATAGTAATTGAGGATAGACTAGACATGGAGATACGAAAATTAATAGAGGATAAACTAGAAATAGATATCCGAATAATAATAGAGGATAGAATAGAAATAGAGATCCGAATAGTAATAGAGGATAAACTAGAAATGCAGATCCGAATATTAATAGAGTATAGACTTGAAATACAGATCCGTATATTAATAGAGGATAGACGAGAAATAGAAATACGAATAGTAATAGAGGATATAATAGAAATAGAGATCCGAATAGTTATAGAGCGTAGACTAGAAATAGAGATCCTAATAGTAATAGGGAAAAAACTAGAAATAGATATCCGAATAGTAATAGAGAAAAGACTAGAAATAGTGATCCGAATAGTAATAGAGGATAGACAAGAAATAGAGATCCGAATAGTAATAGAGGAGAGAATAGACATAGATATCCGAATAGTAATAGAGGAGAGACTAGAAATAGAGATCTGAATAGTAATAGAGGATAGACTATAACTGCAGATCCAAATAGTAATAGAAGATAGACTTGAAATAGAAGATCCGTATATTAATAGAGGGTAAACTAGAAATAGAGATACGAATAGTAATAGAGGATAGACTAGAAATAGAGATCCGTATATTAATAGAGGATAGACTAGGAATAGAGATCCGAATAGTAATAGAGGTTAGACTAGAAATGTAGATCCGAATATTAATAGAGGATAGACTAAAAATAGAGATCCGAATAGTAATAGAGGATAGACGAGAAATAGAGATCCGTAAATTAATAAAGGATAGACTAGAAATAAAAATCCGAATAGTAATAGAGGATAGACTAGAAATAGACATCCGTATATTAATAGAGGATAGACGAGAAATAGAAATACGAATAGTAATAGAGGATAGAATAGTAATAGAGATCCGAATAGTAATAGTGGATAGACTAGAAATGCAGATCCGAATATTAATAGAGGATAGACTTGAAATAGAGATCCGTATATTAATAGAGGATAGACGAGAAATAGAAATACGAATAGTAATAGAGGATAGAATAGTAATAGAGATCCGAATAGTTATAGAGGATAGACTAGAAATAGAGATCCTAATAGTAATAGAGAAAAAACTAGAAATAGAGATCCTAATAGTAATAGAGAGAAGACTAGAAATAGTGATCCGAATAGTAATAGAGGATAGACTAGAAATAGAAATCAGAATAGTAATAGAGGATAGAATAGAAATAGAGATCCCTATAGTAATAGAGGATAGACAAGAAATAGAGATCCGAATAGTAATAGAGGATAGACTAGAAATAGAGATCTGAATAATAATAGTGGATAGACTAGGACTGGAATATCCGAAGAGTAAGAGAGGATAGACTAGAAATACTGATCCGAATAATAACAGAGGATAGACTAGAAATAGAGATCAGTACATTAATAGAGGATAGACTAGAAATAGAGATCTGAATAGTAATAGAGAATAGACGAGAACTGCAGACCCGAATAGTGATAGAGGATCGACTATAAATACTAATCCGAATAATAAGAGAGGATAGAATAGAATTAGAGATCCGTATATTAATAGAGGATTGACAAGAAATGCAGATCCGAATATTAATAGTGGATTGACTAGAAATAGAGATCCGGATAGTAATAGAGAATAGACTAGAAATAGAGATGCGAATAGTAATAGAGTATAGACTGGAAATAGACATCTGAATAGTAATAGAGGATAGACTAGAAATAGAGACCCGAATAGTAATATAGGATAGACTAAAAATAGAGATCTGAATAGTAATAGAGGACAGACTAGATATGCAGATCCGAATAGTAAGAAAAGGATAGACTAGAAATGCAGATCCGAACAGTAATAGAGGATAGAATAGAAATGGAGATCCGGATAGTAATAGAGGATAGAATACAAATGGAGATACGAATAGTAATAGAGGATAGACTAGAAATAGAGATCCGTATATTAATAGAGGATATAACTAGAAATAGAGATCCGAATAGTAATAGAGGATAGAATAGAAATAGAGATCCGAATAGTAATAGAGGATAGACTAGAATTGCAGGTCCGAATAGTAATAGAGGATAGACTAGAAATAGAAATCCGAATAATAATGGAGGATAGAATAGAAATAGAGATCCGTATATTAATAGAGGATAGAATAGAAATGGAGATCCGGATAGTAATAGAGGATAGAATACAAATGGAGATACGAATAGTAATAGAGGATAGACTAGAAATAGAGATCCGTATATTAATAGAGGATAGAATAGAAATAGAGATCCGAATAGTAATAGAGGATAGACTAGAAATGGAGATACGCATAGTAATAGAGGATAGACTAGAAATAGAGATCCGAATAGTAATGGAGGATAGAATAGAAATAGAGATCCGTATAGTAATAGTGGGATAGACTAGATATAGGGATCCGAATAGTAATAGAGGATAGACTAGATAGGAAGATGCGAATAGTAACAGAGGATAGACTAGAAATGCACATCCGACTAGTAATAGAGGATAGACTAGAAATAGAGATCAGTACATTGATAGAGGATAGACTAGAAATAGAGATCCGAATAGTAATAGAGCATAGACTAGAAATGGAGATCCGAAAAGTAATAGAGGATAGACTAGAAATAGAGATCCGAATAGCAATGAAGGAGAGACAAGAAATGCAGATCCGAATAGTAATAAAGAATAGACTATAAATGCAGATCCGAATAGTAATAGAGGATAGACTAGAAATAGAGATCCGAATGTTAATAGAGGATAGACTAGAAATATTGATCTGAATAGTAATAGAGGATAGACTAGAAATGCAGATCCGAATAATAATAAACGATATAGGAGAAATACAGATCCGAATAGTAATAAGGATAGAGGAGAAACATTGATCCGAATAGTAATAGAGGCTAGACTAGAAATGCTGTTCCGAATATTAATAGAGGATTGACTAGAAATAGAGATCCGAATAGTAATAGAGGATTGACTAGAAAAGCATTCCTTTAGTTGTCAGCTACTTTCTTCATATATGCGTTTCATCTATGGTCACCTGGTCTCCTTAATTCAATAAGAGGTCGCCTGTGTTTGCCCACTGACGATCTATGGTCAAACTCAAGTGTCGCCAGCGACACTTTATTTCTATATAACACTAAGATACGTCTGAACATTATTTAATCAATGTTAAAGTCGATGCCAAATTCAAAGCATCACATGATGTACCATTTAACAGGATGAGTTTTCTTTCAATGCTGACTTAAACAAATTCAGATCCAACATTGCAAAAGCTGGTTTTCAGTTTTCTTCAAAATCAGAGCTTCCAAATCTGCCTCCCCCATCTTTGAATGGATCCTCCCAGTCATGGGCAATTGTATCCCAAAGAGAAATACCAACAGAGACCAAATAATCAGAATGTGCTGCAGCCATAGTCCACATGAATCACAACTACAACGTCTACGACAAAGATCGTTGACGTGTCTTGCGAAATTCCAAATTGTCTGCAGTCATTCCAAGAGAGTTTTAGAAAACGCTAAGAGCGGCTGTGCACACTCGGTCCAAGCCAAAGTTCGTAAACAAAATACTTGGTTCTTGTGAGTTCTGAATAAAATTCTCATTAGAGGCAAATAGTCAGTGCCAGCAATCATAAATGGGCCTGCACTTATCAAGATATGACGAAGAAAGGCTCTTTCCGATGAACATTGCCTCTAACTCTACGTTAGATTATAAGGACCACCTTTCACCTATCTCTCGGGGCACAAAATGTGTAATATCTATCACAGAACGGGAAGTTTCCAGACTTATCAAAACCCTTAGGCCATTGGTCCGTTAAAAACCCGCGTGTTTGTTTATAAGGATATCAGGCCAGGGTTAGTATAATACTGGCAAAATTGTTCAATCGCTGCCTAAAGAGGAGACGATCCCTTAGTCTATGAAAGGCGTTAACTGTATGTTATGTTTTTAAGAATGTGGGTGAGCGCTTATGCTTGTCGTAATATCGACCCATTAGCCTGCTTAGTGTCATCAGAAAAATATTTGAATCTATAATCAGCAAAGAAGATAGTTTAACACCTCAACAGGCGTAACCTTCAGAGAGATAGCCAGTATGGATTCGACTGTCCTGGACCCACAGCGGAAGTCTTGACTGTCAGTAGTCAAAGAATCAGTTAGGCACTAAAAATAACTCGGAGGCTTCTACATAAGCTCCCGAGCTATGAATTTATTGGAAGGGTTTTCTCAATTATCAATCTCTTCCTAACAGATCTGATCCTTGAAGGTCATTGTTAATGGACAGTTATGAGTCTATTTCGGCGTTCCTTATGATTCTCTCCTCTGTCCTACTCTGCATATTAATGATCTGCTTAAAACATACTCCGATCTTTAGTGACGTATGCGGTTTATATAACAGTTTATAGGTGCACCTCAAAAACTATGGAAGACCAGATCCTAGCAGCTTATCTCTCCTTTGACTTCGCCCTGGTGGTTCAATGGTTAAAGTGGACCGGCTTGTAAAACTGAATACGGCCAAAACCAAAGGAATAACGTTCAGCGATCACCGAACAGACCCTATCATGACAGATGGGTGTTCTCTAAACTGGGACCTTCCATGCCACGTACAAAATTCCTTTCGTATTCCATTAGTAAGACTTAAGTTCTACTCAGTCAACTTCTTATCAACAACAGCTACTTTATGGAACTGACTCCCGACATAATGTGTGTCCAGTCAGTACAATCTTGACCTCTTCAACCGTTATCTTTCCTACATAATTTCAGGAGCTATGGTGCTAGAAGTAGCACGAAGCGAGTCAAAGTTTCGAGTTAAATCGTTTTATGAATTTCACTCAAGAGAAGAAATCAGAAATTCACTGCAAATGAGTCAAAAGGACGAACGAGAAGCATTTATCAAGAATTCAGAACTTCTTCCCAAACTTTCACTTGTTACTATTTATAAATGATACAGAAAACGTTAATTAGACATGATTTACGTAAGTTTTTCTAAGCCAAAACAGTTTTTTTCTTTATATTTTTCATAACTAAAATATTTTTTGTCAGTGACAATGGAACTAACAGCCTGTAATTATATTCCGATTATTAATAGTTTTCTGATAATTTGACATTTGTCATGATGATAAATATTTTTGTAGATCTGGCCATCAACTGCTCAGTAGTCTTCAATATAAGAGGAGAGCATTATTTCAGAAGTTACAATGGACTGAGGAATTACGGGTAGCTTACTGGTTGGTGTCGCAAAGAGTGCCATCAAATTCGGGCGCCTACTCTGTTGCGTTTGCTTTCACACTTTGAAGAGGCATGAACACACACATATTTTTTTCTCTGTCATAGTTTCAATATTAGAATACACCGGCTTCAGGGATACTTTGAAGTCGAAACCATGAAGGAACAGTAAAATGCCGCCTTTTCCAAGAAGAAACGGTAATTCACAAATAATAAAGAATAGGAAACAATGGAGAGCCATGACAGCCTACGTTCTTAAGGGACATGGCATGCATATAATTGTGATTATAATTCTTCTGGCCGAGTTACAGACTAAAGTTACCAAACCCTTATCTATTTCACGAACCATCAAAATGTTTCAAAGATTAATAAAAATATTGATTAACAATGATTAACTATTCTGCGTTTTCTGAAAAGTAAGGCGAATATGTTGAGCAGAAGAAAATGAATAAATGATATTTTTTGTGTAAGTAATGATAAATCTAATGGAATTATCCTCTTGCGTCTAAACTCAATGAGAAAAAATTATTCAGCGACATAGTGACAAGTTTATAGAATCTCTAATGCTTGAAATAAGAAAATACTTTTATGCTTTCAAATCCGCAAATCCGTTTACAAAAGAAGATATTCTACAAATGTTTGTTTTACTATAAATGGTAACAAATATGAGTAGATTTTTCTTTGAGAAGGAATATTTTCTCTGAAAGTATACATAAATCAAAATACCTTAATAATAGGTTTTAATAAAATAATTCTAAATTATCCCTCACTATAAACGTGCTTCAGTAAAACGAGTGACTTTTCCGTTAATATTTTGATAAACATTCGCCACTTTGCTTTCTTTTCGTGAATGCCTCAAATCAAATTGGTGATTTTTTTTGTTTCTACAATTTTTAACAATTAGTTATTGATCAGAAACCTAATTAACGAAATTATCAAATTTAAAGAAATAAATGACTGCTTAATTGAAATTCAGTAACTAATGACGGGCGAGAGAAAGGGGCGTTCGCGGACCAAAACGAGTTTAATTCTAAATTCAAAATAGCGGAAATGCTACAAAAAGGAACGAACCACTTCCGGATTTAAATGAATGAAAATGATTGCATGCAATTTGCTTCATAAAATCTATCGTAGTAATTCTTTGTTGCCCACTGAAACTGGCTAGGTCGTTTGCATTAGTCATTTGACATATACGATGACCTCTTGTACTAAACCCACCAAAGTAATTTTAGATCACATGACACGAGGCAGTTTAAAGCACATTAAAAAAAAGCAAAATAAAACAAAACCAAATGAAAACTGGAATAATTAAAACAGAATATTATTTTAATTTCGTATTTTTCTCTTTGGGGAAAAAGATTTGAATCAAAAATCGAATCGAAAAGGATCACTGTGAAAATGAAAAGACTTATGTCCCTTACGCCTAAAAATGAATCCCAACAGATAACTTTAAGGGAATTCAGCAAAAACTAAACTAAATACATTACATAAGGAAAAGCGATAACAACATTTCCAGATTAGACAGATTTTCATTTTTAATTATAGAATTTGTTTTTAATTATAGGATTTGTTTTCTTGTACAATAAACTGTTTTCATAATCATTCACACCTTCAGTTTTAGTGACTTGCCAACAGAAAATGAATACTGTCAGTTCATATCACTGAGACAATCCCGCCACATTAGACATGGGACACTCCCCAGCCAAACCGGAACGTATGGAAAAATTATACATAACAAAAGTTCGTTGTAAATACTGTTTAATTAAATTAAAACAATTTCATTTTGGTCAGAATTTTCTCATTTAATTCAAATATAAATTTAATCTCCTGTTAAATTTAGGTATCTAGTTTATGTAGGAATCAAGTTAAATAGCCGTGAAATTCAAATACCCGTCATCTTCCAAACATGTTCTCATATGAAATCTATTGTTTAATTACCTTAAAATCCTAACAAAATTAAATGAATGACTTGGGAAACATTCGAAATGACATTTTATAAATGCTTTCCTAGAAGAAAATAGATTTTATCACCAAAATAAAAAAAGGTAACGATATATTTCGGAAATGTTTATCTGTCCCAACTTAATTTTAAAAGCAACTTTATTTCTAACGAGTAAGTTTCGAATCAATCACTGGACTCAAATGTGATCTTTTCATCACCAGGAATAAAGAAATATCAAAATATCAGTTTAGTAGAGAAGAAAATATTTTAATTTTGTTAATTCAACATAATATCGTTTGTGTCATTTTATCTGTAAGATTTGGAACTGGCATTTTTTGCTTTCAGATAGGCGATCAAAATAAAAGAGGAAAAAGTACTTCAGATAGAATTCACTAGATTATTTGAAGTGGAGTGAGCTTCAACGCACGCCTAGATATCAGTTGCTAAGACCAAGGTATCGTGGGCTTTCAGATATATCCAGATTTTATTCAATATTAAATATTAAGGAAAAATAGTCACCCCAGGGGACAAGGCGCATTGATCGCCTTCAAAACATTCCTCTTAGCATGATTATCCCATATCACGGTCTCATCACCTGCTCCTGTCACGTTCTCGTTAATCTCGCAGTTTGGTGTTTCAATGGCTTAGCCTTAAAAAACTTAAATAATCACAGGGAGATAATATCAGGACTACAAAGGAATCACAAACCTATGGATGATACGATATTTCGCCAAAAGTTGTCACGAGATGTGAAGAATCTCTGGACTTAGTCATTGTGAAGGTGACAGGTACATCTATGATATTTGCATCCAGGCCGCGCAACCGGTACTCGAAAAATTCAAAATTCGGATAAACACCGTATTTTGGTATTCTCTCTTATGAAAAAAAAATTTTTTAAAAGTCATTTTTATTCTGCGTCGGTAGTTATCCAGAATCAGTTTTTTATTGTAACTTAAAACAATTAATATACAGAAATAGAAAAGAATCTTCACAGTAACGGGGCGGGGTGGTAATAATAATTTGAAATTGCGTGCTTTACCACAGAGCAATAATTAACATGATTGAGCCGCGTGGGTCCTATAGCTATTTACTAAGAAAAACATCGATTTGAGCAAAGGACCAAAGTATTGGCACCGAGTAAGAAACGAACTCACCACTCATTAAACTAGATCACGCGAATCTGTAGTCATTTCTGGCCTTGTGTCTAAGCGCGCGCTTAGATAAAATATTAATAAATGAAAGTTGCCGTGAAAGGATATTTCTTACAGCTTTTCACTAATTTTTGAAAAGATTCAAAATTTTCTTTCAAACCTCAACATGTACGTCTTTTATTTATCTAACAAATAATTTTTTTTTTTTTGTTTTTCTCGTTTATAAAGGGAAATTATTTACGATTTTATCTGAGGAAAACAAATCAAATGACTGAACTAAAAAATTGCCTGACGACCATTTAAGCACATGAAACATTAGATTTTCTTTTTGCAACGTCGAATTTTTTTCTTCTGTATTTTTTATCTTTTTGGGTTAACAAATGTTTTGAATTTAAAGAAAAGAAAATCGAAAATTAAATATCGTTACGAATTAATTCCGCTTTTCTTCCTCTGATTCATGAAATCTTCTCATTTCTTCAAATTGATCTTTTTTCTTTTTTTCACTTTCTTCTGCTGTCAACGACATGAATGCGTTTTATTTGTTTCTTAATTTATAGCCAATTTAACCGATTCCTATTTAGTATTAAAAAACGACAGAAAAGAACTTATAATAGTAATTACACTTTTCGTACTAATTACTGGCTTTTCATCAACGATTCTGGCCTTACCTTCAGCAATATTTGACAATACTATTAAAAACAACGACACATTTAATCAGTAAAACGTATAAAAATAATTTCCATTTCTTTTTTCCTTTGATTTTATTTACTTTTAGTTTATTTCGTATCATTAATTTTCGAATTTACCTTTTATATGCCACAGCGTTTCTTTCGAAGAAGTTTTTCTGTTTCATGTTTTTCATTCGTTATGGTTAATTCTATGAAATCCCGGCAGAAAAACAAGTGTAACATGAAGTGTAATGATACTATTAGTTAAAATTTAAATGTAAACTTTTATACTTTTAACCAATAGAAATACTCGAATTAGACATCAAACTTTCCAAACATAAATGTCACTTGGTTCAAAGTAAAAGTAGATTAAAACAACTCAGAATTGTATTCTCGATATTTTATCCAATAAAAATGTGCATAACATATTGCATTAATATTTCTCATCCAATTAGGATCTAATTAACAAATTATTCTCAGCAAAATTTAGCCTTTGTTTTGAACTATGAAATTTTTGTAATTAGCAAAAATCAATTCCAATAAATCAGTTTTTGGAAGTCAAGAAATATGCATTTTTTTAGCCACCGAACATTTTCTATTTTTTCATTTTTGTCTGCTTTCAGACAATTCCTACTGACATGGTAGAAAATGATAGATTCTGAGAAAACCTCATCCTATCACACATAACCTTTGCTTATAAATTATTTTGTAACAGGTAAACAGACAAAAATAATAATGTGGGGAAATTTCCGCCAAATACAAAATTCAAAATTGTGAATGAACGATTAACATTTTATAATTAAGTGTTATATAACAAACAAAATCTTTTAAGATTAAACTTAAATCACTATTGACATAATTTATCGAAAGTAACTTTCTTATTTTGATTAAACGATTTTTATTTTCTGTCTGACTTTCTTGAATATTTGCATCATTCTATAGATTCAGACTTATGGCCCCAGATTTGTTCTTATTATTCGTTTTCGCTATTGTATCGCGTCGGTTTTTATCATGTCCGGGAAGAGACTATTCTCTTTCTTCTATCTATGTCCTAGGGGGATTTCGTCTTTGTTTTTATTTAGTCCTCTTCCGTTATTACACGCCCTGATTCAACGGAACACGGATTAAAACGTTGGTTTCGTCATATATTAATTGTGAGTTCAATCCCTGGCCCGGGTAGTACTGACTCAACCTCAATAAAAAAAAGAAAGACCCGACAAAAACTGTGCGTTACTAAAAAAAAAAAAAACGAGACGTGATATCCAGAGACATGGACAATGGAACAATCTACCTTCGTAAAGGGTTCACTTCGAAATGTGAAGATTCCCCTGGTCGACAGACACCTGAAGAAGGCCGGTGAAGTACAACGTTCCAAACGTTATGATAACAACAAAGATGAGAGCATTTTTCTTAATGAAATTAATTTTTATTTTCTTTCGATTTCTCCAAGCGGAAATATTTATAGATGCGAACTGATCATTTCTAAACTAAATATATTTGAAACATTAAATTTTACAATACAAGCAAAAATACGAATTATGTGAGAACAGAGTCGGTTTTAAATATTTCAGAAAACATTTAGCCTCAAATTTTCGCGATAAATTAAGAATTTTAAGAATTCTTAACATAATCTTAATGTACTCTATATATTTCTACTTACAAGAAAGTGACTTTTTAATATGCAGAGTTGATAACCGCCTTTACACAGTATGTTCTCCATATATTTCTTTATTTGGGCTAAAATAGGTAAACTATGATTTAAAGTCTGACTTGAAAGTGTGTCTTTCGTATCACAATTAACATGTGGAGAACATAGTTTGAGAAATCCAGAAAATAATCTTTATGTTTAAATGTTGTCACCTGGAAATATGACCAATATATATTTGCAAACCATTCAGCGATAACCCCAATATTGCGTCCATAAACCAAACTCAGTAAATAATCTGATTGTTGGTAAACTCGCTTTGCAGACGAATTGATATGCGTAGAGAATTTTGTTTTTCCTACTTGTCCCACTTACCCAGATTTTCTTTTATCATTTCACCCCAAGCAAGTCCCACTTACCCAGATTTTCTTTTATCATTTCACCCCAAGCAAGTCCCACTTACCCAGATTTTCTTTTATCATTTCACCCGAAGCAAGTTGATAATGCCACTACTGCGCAAGAGGTTACTGAGAGCAAAATAGAAGAAGAATCTAACGAGCAGAAAGGACAATGAAAGAACAATATTCGTGGAGACAGAAGACAAAGATTTTAGATGATGATTTGGAGGTAAGAAATTGGAATGAATTTCTACAAAACGAGAAAATAAACTAGTAAAATAGAATCTAGCTATTTCGAAAGTAAAACGATGAGACCTAATTGTCACTCTAGTACTAGGCTTCACTTCAAGTGATCGAGGTAGCAGGGAGAAAAGCACATTAGAACAACTGCCATCAAAATATTTATAGAAAAGCCGGAGGGAAGCCGCGTCACTGAAGTCAAGATGCCAGGTCAGGGCCGATAACATTACAGACCTTTCTTTGGATTTAGTCAAGAATTTCTATATATGCAGAAGCACAAGACAAGATATGGCAGCAAAATTCAATGCACGGACGGATTCTTCTGATGGATTCTGCCGAAAAAATTATCTTATACAACACAAGGAACCAAATTTCCTAACATTTAATTCATAATAATCCACTTCATGACAGTGAGAAACGTGAGACAAAGACTGTGCAATTATTTGCTCTCCAGGAGTTTAGCATCGGTAAAAATGGTTCTCTATGATGTTTAAAAGATAGCACTTTCGTTTTGGAAGGGTTAAAATTTATGAACCATTTCTTGCCCCAGTTAACCACTGATTTTATGTCCTTTTCGAGAGCAGTTGTCAATTTCACGTTGTCGAACTTATCGGAATTGCTGCCAAGACAGGAGTAAATAATTGTGACGTCAGCATAAATCTGTCTACATTTTTTAAATGAGGTATTATGTACACTAATTACATTGTTCGGACTAGTGTCCTCATATTTGTCGCCATATTTATTACAACGTTTCGGCCGTTATATGCTCCAGACTTCTTCAGGTGGTTGAAATGTCGAGACAAAGCTTTAAATATTTGATGACTTGACTAATCTGGAATTTAACTTTAAAAAATACACAAGACTGACCTATCGCGAGAAAGGCTGGAATGTTTTTATTCTCGAATATCAAATGTTGTTTAAATTTAACCTCATTATAACGACTCGAATGAACCAGTCATCTGCGAGAAAACGAAAACGCTGCTTAATAACTTAATATTTCTTTTCTGGTAGCCAACATTGGCTTTGGGGTAAAACCCTGTGTCGGTTTCTGTTTCAGAACAAAACAGAGTAAGAAATCAGATTGAAAAGAATGCACTGCATTCATTTACAAAGTTAAGAAGGTCAGCGTGTTTTAAAATTCACCTTTCGAAATGTTGCTTTTCATTTGTGTCCGACACTGCGTCAGACACGGAGTACATAATATTGTGTTAATCTTGTTTGAATTCTATTTATTCGACACTCTTGAATGGATGAAACAAGTCAAATTCTTTGTTTTCTTTCACACAAAAGGTTTATTTCAAAATAAGAAAGAAAGAAAAATATATTGATGCAATCAAGAAAACCTATTTTTAACTGCAGAGCAAACCAAAAATATCCATTAAACAGCAATTTCCTACAAAGTAATATAATATACAAAGCCACAGTTAATACAGCAGATAACGAAAAAAAAAACAGAAAAAACTATGCAAAAACAAAATATTGCTTATCAACAATATACGAATTCCACAATTTTATCAAAATATGTATGGGAATTTAAAAATAAAAGCCAAAGTATATCCAAGAAGAGAGAAAAAGAGAACGAAAGAAGTAGAATAAGAAATTTCAGCCACTTCCATCTACCACACACTTCACTCCATCCTAGTGGGGAGGTTGATGCGTTTCTCTCTCTAAAAGTAAGAAAATCCCTTTCTAATTAATAAACGCTAAACGCCAAAGTAACTTAAAAACGGCAAGTTTGAGTTTTGGGAGAACGGACGACGAGTTAAGATATGTTTCTACGTACAAGTAATTTAAACATTTTGGCCACTTTTACAAATTTAATTGTTTTGAATTAAGTTGATGCGTTTAATTACACACACACACACACACATATATATATATATATATATATATATATATATATATATATATATATATATATCAGGTCTTATTTTTTCTACCAAATTTAGTTCATGCCACTTTTCTTCGGTACAAGAATGCACATTTTTCAAATTTAAAAAAATTCAACCTCAGCGTTGCGTCTGCACGCTCCAAAATTATTCTTACATTTAACAATATCTCATTGCCAAAAAAAACTCTCTTTCGGACCGCACTATCTTTCGATGTCGCATTACCACTCGGAATTTAACAAAAACACACTGAAATGTCTACCTGAAGATGGTCGTTCGGAACGACTGAAAGCCCGGCTCGTAGAAAAAATAAGACCTGATAAACCCGGAATTTATGAACAAGGATCACACCATTCATTAACGAATTCGAAGTTGATATATATATATATATATATATATATATATATATATATATATATATATATATTAGATATATATATTTAGATATATATATATATATATATATATATATATATATATATATATATATATATATGTATTGCAGTAGTAAGATGATTACCTTACATATCACCAGACGAGTACAATTTGACAAGCAAACAAAACTCGCACAGTGCAGATCATCCAGCCAAGATCTAAAATGGCAAAAAAATCAAATTTATCCGCGTATTGCAAAAAGCGATCAGTAACAAGAGAAACTGGTGTCACGTTACCGGAGCTGAAGCATTAAGCCAAAAAAGGGCTCAACAGGACTGGCAACCAAATTTACGCTAGATCATATTTGATTCCCAAGTTTGAATAAGCAGCTCTGAATATAGTCTGCCCAAAAGCTGTCTTCTTGTTAAAGCTTGGGAGAAATATTCATCTAAGTAATTGTCACGGCCCAAGCAGTAAAAACATAAAAGCTCAAAATTCATTTTTTAACTAAATTACTATGTTAATTTACAAACTGAACATTTTTTTGTTTGTAACAAAAAGATAACTTGTCAATGCTTACGCCCGCCCAAGTAATTTTGCTTCTACGATATTAAATGAGGTTAGGGGATACTTATGCACCCCGAGCAGCATTCGTTACCTGTTTCTCTTAATGGGTCTTTTAATCTTCATATATATGAGCGAGCTTGTTTTCGTATCTGAGGTCTCAAGCCGGTACAATGTTTCTGACCTAAGGAGGAGTTTCGTTGCCTTGATTTATTAGTAGACGAGACGTCAACTTAGGGTATCATGCTTATATCTTTTTTCTGAATTATCTGTCCCTTCATTAAGGGTGCTGGAGAAAAACTTTGAGTAACTTTGAAGGTGGTCATCCTATCAGCAGGTGTATAATATCGGGGCCATTCTGCTGTTATCTTGTGAATGGGTTCTGTACTGTAGAGTAGTCTCCAGTGGGGCATCTCGATGCCATGATAAAAGTTACTGTTACAACTGAATCTCCGGACAATTCAGTACAGGTTATTGATGCTTGCATCTCCTTTGGGTGTAACTGTTTCACTACCTAGTCTTCTATTAAACACCCTCCTATCCACACATGAAACTCGATTGAACAAAGTCAGCTAACCCAACCTACAAATAAGTAGATCCTAGGTTTACCATCTCCTACACAAATGTGAAGGGTCTACGTTCCAAATTTCTAGAGGTTGAATTCCATCCCCTTGCGGCCACATTGAACCATCTATCTCTATCTGATAGAGATATTAATAATACTTTCCCACTGCAGCTCACAATTCCAGCCTACTCATCCCTAATAGACAAAACGGCCACTTAAATCACCACGGCCACAAGTTCGGGACATATATTAAGGACGGGTTTCCCCTTTGACAGAGACGAAAAAACGACCCTGATCTCGCGTATATTTGCTCCCACATGGAACTTATCCACGGTGCCACATTCATTTTCAGTGTCTATCGTCCCCAGGACGATGGGAAGCTAACTTCCGACCGGATATCTGAGAGGATTGATAATATTCTCACTGAATTTCCCACAGCTAACTTTTATATATGTAGTGACTTCAATACTCCCCACAAAGCGTGGTTAGATCACTCGAATAAAACCGATGCAGAAAGTTAATAGTACAGAGACTTCTCTGTCGCCTATGAACTGGCTCAGATCATTAAAGAACCCAATCACGTTCCTGACACGACACCTCATTGGGCGAATCTCCATGACTTCTTCCTCACATCCTACTCTGAAAAATGCTTTGCAAAAGTTTACCCGCCACCTGGGTACATCAGATCATTCCCTAGTCATTGTCCAAATTGATGCCAAACTAAAGGCATTCCCTGATTTATCGTCCCATAGAACGATTTGGGGCTACACGAAGGCAGAATGAGACAGCTTTGGATCTTACATTGCGGAAGACCGTCTCTTAAACTTCTTCAAAGATGTTGTCTTCAGTACTGCTGGCCTCGTATCTGAATTGTGGCACATTGGGCCCTTCAAAAAGTGTGGATTGTTCTGCACAAAACCTTCACCACTATAATCAAATAGTGTCGGTTCTTAGGAACTGATCGGCTTGACCCTCATACGTCGAATTCGACGGGAGAGTCGAATAAATATACACACACACACATACATATTCCTAAGACATTAGAATTTCTAGGTAAATGTAAACTGACGCACCTGCCTGTGATTACCAACAAATAACATATTTTTCCTTTTTCAGCAATGAATTTCTTTCACCATACACGACAAAGAAAACACAAAGTGTATTCAGATTCAGAGGATTTATTATGTTTCTTGTTACTTATTCGACTTTCTCGTTTGTATATCTTTATAAAGTTGTGTCTGACGTCATCCAACCTTTTGAAAACTTTTCTTTCCAAAGAGGAAAACTTCAATCGCTCCCTCACGATAATTCGTTTTTTTTTAATTCACCAATTCTGTAAAATTATATCTTCTTTTTTCTGTTAAATGTTTTATTTGGGCACCCAGGCATCAAAATATTTGATATTTATTAAGTTCTTCGTATTTTTAAGAAAGTCAATTATGATAGTAAGATTATCTAGCGCCTGACTTCTAACAAAGGATTTTAACTACCAGTCTTGGAAAGCAACCTTCAAAATCTTGATTTCTGCTTCAACCCTAATTACTAACTCTTGTGAGAAATACGCAGTCATCATCGCCAGCAAGCAGACTTAATGCAATGTAAAGCATTCGCTAAAGGCAAATACATTTACATCCCTGTAATTAGTAGGAGATCATTGACGTATAATTATTTCCAGGAAGTCCATGTAGTTTGCGTTATGCTGAATAACATTTCTGCAGTCAGTTTTAGTTTCAGGCTAAGAGTATATATGTTAACAACAATTATTTCAAACATTCTACCTTCTTGTGTAATGCTTCGATTTTCGCTACAACTACGTATTATCATTTTATTAGAACACACCGATTTGATGTCATCATCGTCAGAGCACTTTACTCAGAAATTATCGGCTTCGTGTGATAAAGTGTCAAGAAACTTGAAGTGATTGGTGAAAAACCGTGTATTAAAGTGTTTCATTGTAAATTCAGAATCCAGCTACAAGTGGCTATGATATCGAATGAACTTATATGAAAAGATCTGTTGCCAGATACGAAACTAAGATAAGTAAAGATCTCGATTTATATACTGTTATTTCTGCCTTTCTGCACAGAGGTCATCAGATAGATTGCAAGATCCGTTTTCAAAGATTAAATAATGACGATAGAAGAAGGAAAAAGAATTCGATTAATTATTATTATTATTATTATTATTATTATTATTATTATTGGATACATTCAGAACGTTGGTAATCCTAGTTCTCGGCAACTTTCTGCCCTTTGAAATGCTTAACAAAGTTTGCTTTTTACAGATAGGCTAGGTTATTCCCCGTGTTCTTCTGGGGCCTCTTCCATTCATGCGTGTAGCATTCACTGGCATATAGGAAGACTGATAACATTTTTGTAATTCAGTATCTTTACTTCTAAAGAAATTTTCATTTTTCTTAATACACTGTTTAACTTTTGGAAGGCATTTAACAGTGCTACGGAAATATCTGTCAAGTTTGTCCATATGTTAAATACACCACATCTGAGGCCATTAACGTCGGCTGGATTTGAAATTTTGTCTAGTTCAAAAGACACCACTCAGTATAAAGTATTGAGATAGATTTAATGTATAACCGAACATTTTGTCATTCCACACAAACGTAATTTTACTCCCACATGTGAACTACACAAAAATATATTAATAAGTGTACAAAAATATTTTAGTCATTCACTTTTTTTTAAGCACACACGCACACATATGAGCGACAAAAGGCATAAAAGAAGATAATTTGATGGAAATAATTTAAATATAGGAATAAATTTGTATTTAAATAGTATTCTGTCATAAACATCGATGTCATATAAAGTAAAGGACATCGCTCGAAATTATTTTGAATTCATTTTTCGATATAAAAAAATAGTTAATTTATAATAGTATTTATAACACTAGCTTAACTATTCCGTAAAAAACAACACACGCACATTCTGTTATATCTCTGCTATTAATGTTGTTCATTTATCTTTCAGAGGGGTTATCTTTACATCTCATATATATATATATATATATATATATATATATATATATATATATATATATATATATATAAGGGACTCTCCTCTCGTCGGTTTCGACGTATGAGGATCTGACAACTTAATTGATTCAGTTATGAAATTTTGTGTGATAATCTTAAGTGGCACTTAAGACTCTCTAGTGATTTACAAAGGAGGCCGCATGTGGACCAAGAGTAAAGATTGTGGGATGAGATCACCGTTAGATTGGCTGACCTTTTAGATCTTGCTCTCTAAGACGATTCAGACAAGTTGATTGAAAACTGCTGAGTCCACTAAAACACATTGATCTTCATTCTCCCGGCTCCAAGGCTAAGCTCTCGGGGGTATTATGAGGCATATTACAGCTGACAAGTTGGATAAGGATGAACAAATCAAGGGAAACAGGCAGAAAACCCACACAAGCAAATGATTTCATTAAAGTAGTGAAGGTTTGTGCAGAACCATCCACACATTTCGGAACCATTGATAAGCTCAGTCGGTGCAAAGAAATGCCACAGACGAAGCAGAAAATAGACCTCAGGTATATCTATATATATCTATATATATATATATATATATATATATATATATATATATATATATATTGTGTGTGTGTGTGTGTGTGTGTGTGTGTGTGTGTGTGTGTGTGTGTGTGTGTGCATCTTCCATTGAAAACGGACGAAAAGGTTGATTTCATTAATCTGTTATTAAATTTTTCCAGCAATCTAACATTTTTCCGTTTTTCAGGAGTTAAAGAATCAAGGAATTGTCGATAGTTATAATTGTTCCGAACGATTTCGGTTACTTCTCTAGCCATTATCAAGGATGTGTTTTGGAATGATGAAATTCTCTGTGTGGTTGTTACATAGTAGTTTTACTGTGTGGAGTTCAGGCGGTTTATTGACTCATAACTTCCAAGAACCTTTAAAGAAAATTCTAGTTTATAATACAAGGATCCTTTCCAAGTCACATAGTCGTACACAGGTCGTGATTAAGGAGGCTCTGCTTATTAAACTTTATTCTCTCACTATCAAGTTCACACTATTTAGCAGAGGAGACGGTGTGTTAAAAGTGTTCTAAAAATAGAAGTCTTGCCCTCGTCAACTGGCCGCGCACAGCACATGACCGCCAAGGAGCACATCAACCGCTCGAAATCCACACTGTAAAACTGCTGTGTAGCAGCCACTCACAGAATTTCACCGAACAAAAAATCAAATTAATTATTTTCTATAAAAACTTTAAAACAGCTAATCTCATCCTAAAAAATAACAGGTCATCCTTGATTGTGCTAGCCCACGTCTTCAGCTGCCCACCGACACGTCTACTACAGCCAGGAAGAGAAGGAGGGAGAAGTACATCGCGGATGAGCTCTCCCTCCGGGCGTCGAGCTGCGTGCCCGAACCATCGGAGACAACACTGGAACAGGACTGGTGGAAGAGGACGGATACTCAGGGGACGATGTAGAGTGGTTGTAGGCACACGATCGATTCGGCGACATCGTAGAATGCAGAGAAGGCAATCGTTGTCAAACACTTCAAGCCTTCGTAGGTCAACCGATCTAAGTGGCCACGTTTCGCAGCCATATAGTCCGAACAATAGCCTGATAGATGCGCCCCTTCGTAGCCGTGTGGCCGCTTGAGACGCACAAATGCGGACCTTGCAGATCCTATACGGCGTTCGACTTCAGAAGCAGTACTATCGGGTCTACAAGTAGTTGGTCTTCGACGATGGAAACGCGAGTGCCTCGAAATTTCGTGTGACCTGGCTCAGGATCGGCGGGTGTGGGCAGCGATGGTCCGTGATGCTGTACTTGCACGGGAGGAAGCCGGTTCAACCCGACCAGGGTGAAAACCGATACAAGTCAAGTCAAGTCAAGTAAAAAATAACAACCCACGAACAAAATCAAAATTACAAAGAACGAACATTATCTATGACTACAAATGCTCTTAAGGATTCCTGATCAATCCGAACTCATTAATAATTACATCGGTCACACGGCTACATGCCTATCCAGACGCCTTACGTTACACCTATCCGACCACAGCTCTATTATAATCCATCTAAACACACACACACACACACACACACAAACTTACCAGACTCCATCAGAAACATACTAGTAGAAAATACAAACATAATAACCTCATCCACTTGTAATAAAAGATTAAAAATAACGGAAGTCTTAATAATAAAAAAAAAAGTCAACACTGAATAATATTAACTACAAACACGGCCACAATGTGCTGACAGTGCTCGGAAAATAAAACCTATAACTCTAAAAACACACATACATCCCATACACCCTACATTCTTTTAATACATTCCTTACTTCCCCCAACTCTATCGTTCCCAACTAAGAAAAAGAGTCCGAGAATAATGCCTTTCAGGACGCTACAATCTTAACCTATTCAAGTCTAGGGTTAACCGTTATCTTCCACATATTATCCGCACAAACGGCGCTTCTAATTCTTACCGGTCACCAAACAACCGTCTTTAGTAAGCTTCCCCCTGGGGTGACAATTGAACCTTATATGAGCTGGACTTTAATAAAAAATACGCATAATTAAGACAAAAATAACATAGTAAATTTATATTCCTGTATCAAAATTATATACAATAGGAAATAGCAACGAAGAATATAATACGTAGATCCATATCGCCTAATAATAGCAATAAATATATACAATTCACCGTTTATATAAAAGGGTAATGCCTTCTAATTTTACAGTTAAAATAATAATGCCCACAAACCCTATTAAATAGGCAAGTCTAATGTAATATATATATACGAAGAAATGAATATATATATATATATATATATATATATATATATATATATATATATATATATATATATATATATATGAATGAAGAAATATAGTCTTAAAGTGTGCTATATTTATGGGATAAAGTGCTCAATATCAGACATTTTATCGTACATGAAAATGAGAAAAGCTGGTGAAAGCCATCAGATATATGGATAACTTTTACATACACTGGAAACAAATATTGTTAAAAACAAGGAATAATTACTAAAACTTATTGAAACAAACCTTATCTATGGTCTTTAATAAAACTATCTTAAGTGAAAAAACTGTTGCTAAAATATACATAATGTGATTTTGTTTGTCTGTGTGTCCGTGTTCGTGTCTGTGTGTTCGTGGGTGGATGGGTGTGAAAAGATCCCGATATACCATGATAAATACTGGAAATTAAAATAAATTAAGTGATAATAATAATGTATCTGTCTATATTTCTGAGATGAGGTATTATGTACACTATTTACATTATTCGGACTATTGTCCTCATCTTTGTCCCCACAGTAGATAAAGGCGTTGGTTAGATCCAGTGACACGACCCAAAGAGTGTGTGTTCAATACCCGGTTAAGGCAGTGGAGAATTTGGAGAGGGGAATTAACAAAAACATAACTGATAATTGACATCCATTAAACATGGCACGTGGAACTAGAACAGTCTACCCAGTGAGCGAAATAAAGGGTTCAGTTCGACATTCCAACTACTTGAAGAAGGCCGGAGCGTACAGCGGCTGAAACGTTATAATAAATATGGCGAGAAAGATGAGGACAATAGTCAATATGCACTTTTTTATCAGAATTTTCTCAAAAATATTTTTTTTTATTTTGCAAATAATAAAAAATGAAATTCAGTTTCATCATTAAAATCGATATTAGGTTTGTTCTTAAAGTGCAAGGTGAAATTGTCTAAGCACGAGGTCGAAGATACTGTGGCTTTTTTCCAGTTTTCAACGAATCTCTTTCGGGAAAGATATGTTGTTATTGATTGTGATTACTCATGAGACAGCTGTTGATCTAATCCAATTTCGGCACCACATCTCATCTTGACGCCTTCAGAGGGGAATGAATTCTTTGTCAACGATCCTCAAAACTAGCAACAATCCACAATAGACAATACCCTAAGCTCAGAGTATTAAAACAAACGAATAGGAAATCTTCGTTTATTGATATATTACCTCTCTTAAATGAAATCTTCCTTCCACTGATAAAAGTTTCTACATATGTCTGCCGTTTCAGAGGACCATATATGTTCCCCCTTGAATAGTGAACGAGATGCGGTTGCATCTTTGTTCGATGAACGACAGGGGGAACTAATCTCAAGAAATGGATGCCATTTAAATAGTCTCCATTTGAATGGCTCCACAATAACACGACACGATGTGTCGATGCCTGGCTGATTGAAGATGATTTCTATTGAGTCTTTTCGAAGAGAATCTTTCACTTGATTAGCTTCACACAACAGCTATCAACAGTTATTATCTCCTCACCGGTGTTTGCAGAGATCATTCTGTCTTATCTTGCTTTTATTCTTTCGCATCTATATTTGCAGCCTCACATTGCCCACTGATTATAGAGAAATTCATATTGTTAAGAATATCTCAGTGCCAAGGAAATACGTTCAGAGAATATCACATTACTGTTGTTGTTGTTATTATTATTATTATTATTATTATTATTATTATTTGTAACTTTCTACAAGAATTATCTGAAAGCGATTCACTGAGGATCAAGTGATATGATGTTTCTTCAGATTTCCTGCGAAGTTTTTAATTTTCTCGCGCTATTGTCTTCACTCTTCCTAGAATCTTTATTACAGGCTTGCAAATGTCTTTAAAACTGTTTCCATTACTCCAGTAATTATTAACACGTCTGTGACGTTTAGATATTAATTTCTCAATCCAAATACTTCTCTATTTTCCTCATCTTTAACCCGATGTGTTGGCTGATACATTCTTCGGTCTCCCAGCAATTTCTGAACTTCTAAGATTAATATTTTCTTCATTCCATATTTTTTGGCATACTCTTTTGATCAATCTTCTTATAGCACCTCATTCTGGCTCATCCATTCTTCAGTCGGTTAATTGTGTTCAAGAATCCTGATATAAAGTGTTTTATTTTTTAAATATATTATTAATTATTATTCATGTTAATTAATTTATTAAAACTTTTAATTGTTACGATGTAACGAGCATCTGGGAAAAGTCAAGGAATATAGTAGCCGACAATTTTTTGCTTATAGCTGCAAAGAGGAGGAAAAATCCGAATATATAGACTGATAAAAAAATTGATAAAATTTTAGAAAAAAAACATACCAAAATATCGGCCCTATACATTGTGCTAAATTGAACGCCCCTTTAAATATATAGATTATGTCTTATCATGGTTGACAATGGAAATAACAGTTTTATTTACATGAGCAAGTCTTTACCCAGTATATTTTACCTATTGTTTTTTATCATTTCACCACAAGCAAGGCAATAAATCCACAACGACATATAGGGTTACAGAGTATTAGAGAATATGAGAAAAATATTAAGGAGAGAGAATAATACAAGAATAAGAATTAAGAAGGCAGAATATATCGATTGATATTGCATTTAAATTTTTAAAGATCAAAGTTAACTGGAACGCAAGAAACCGGAAAAGAGAGAGATGTGCAAGAGAAGAAACTGTTAGCATAGAACTTACGGTTATACCTTGCCATTTCACCTGTAAATTTGTGAGACCTCAACGCCAATCTAGTACTGCGATTAAATTCATAATGTCTAGGTACCATAGAGTAAAGTTCATCAGAACAATTACCATTCAAATATTCACACAGTGGACACAGGTAGCTACGTTACGATGGTGGAAAAGCGAGTGAAGCCGATATATCAGTTCAGGACGAATAACATTGCAGATTCTTACTTGGATTTTATTGAAAATCTCTACATACATAGCAAGAGCACCATAGCAAATATGGCAACAACATTCAAAGCAAAGACGAATGGTAGACTTATAAATCAACCCCCAAGTGATTCAACATAATCCACCACTGTTTTTGTTATCAACAATCGTATCATAGCGATTAGACATTTTCCTAGAAACAAGATGGTATAAACAAATCCAGTTTGTTTTCTAGGGCAGAAAAATAAATCTGAATTCAAATAAAGACAGTCATTATTTTACTTTACACAGCTTTTGAACGGATTACATCAACTTGAAATAAAGAATGACGGCTTCATATGCCAAAGTAACACTGGTTATGCCATCGCTAGGTGTGTGCATCCATTTGTCAACTGCAGACAACGTGAACCGAGTCACGTTTACTTATTTATTCGGATAACATTTCTGGGAAAGATTTTACATGGGACTAACTCTTGATCTTTTATTGTTAAGCCAAAGTTGTACTCTTATTGAGTCGAAATAACAGAAATCGAAGCATGACTTCAAATTATGGATTAGTTTAGGGATCAGGTTTATAATCCAGAAATGGATTTGAGATTTGTTACAATCAAAATAGCCAAAATGATTAGTAAATGTAAGGACTGTACGGAAAGTATCAAGCCGTGACATATTAACGAAAAATATTCTACCGAGGGCACAATATGACACACGAAACTTGTGAAAACTCTGACTCCCCTCCTCTCTATGTCTCTCTCCTGCTACCAGGTATCTTCAGAAAATCTTATTTGTTGGCATGGCACGAAGAGTGACATAGAAAAGATTGAGTGGGGGTAAATTCCCATAGTAAGCACTTACAAAAATAGCTGCTAACCCTACAATCAACTGGTTTTATAATATATATATATATGTGTGTGTGTGTGTGTGTGTGTGTGTGTGTGTGTTGATGTAATAGGAAAGAACAGTTAGATTAATGATCCAAAGTTGTTTAGTATTTATGTTTTGAGCTAAATTATAATTAATTTTTTTTTAAATATGATTCCATCGCGTCACAGAAATTACTGTTTCGAAACTTGACTCAAGTCCTAAAGTTTAATTTCAATATTAAACTTAAAATTTAGATTATATTTTCATTCTCAAGTCATGTTTTAGAATAACTCACTGAAAAAATGCTTTACTCATTTATATGTTGGAAATGGAAGTTTAACGTAGGATTTTTTCTTTCGTTATCAAGGGATCACTACTGTGATGATGAAAGTATAAATGTTTATTATATGTTAAGTTATTTGGAGTCGTGTAATGTTTGGTTGGGGTTTTTTTCTCTGGCTACAATGGCCTTTTTTCCCAGGCTCTGTTGTTTTTATTATTATTTGTTAAAATTTACTGACTGATGTTCTAGTTACAGTCTTTTTGGTGTTAATTTATTTGATTGTTTCGTTGATGGTTCCTTAAAGGGGTGCTTAGATATGATTGGATTGTATTATTAATTATATAGTTTTATTAATTTCATACGTTTTATTCGTGAAATTTATTTAATCTGATAATACATTTTATAAAGCATTGTGTAATTAATTATATATGGTACTGTAGAATGTTTTTTCTATCCATTTAAAATCACTAGTTTTTTAAGGCATAAAAACGTTATTTCACTTCTTTGATTTAATAAACTTTGGATTTTTAGAAACTTGATTATGTGCAGTTTTTCATGTTGGCATAAATGGCATGGATTATCCCAGGTTCTACAAGTTCTTGTTCTATTTATTATTTTCCATTTTATTGATGGTGTTTTAGTTGTTTCTTTTAAATGCCAAAATATGTAGGTAGGGATGTTTGACTTCAGTTTCTAATATTATTGAATGAACTTTGGTGTTGTCTCCACCTCATTTTAAATTCATTTGTTGTGGATCCTATATACATCTTTTTCATATTTGGATTCTCATTGGATGAGATTGCCCATTGCTATATATATATATATATATATATATATATATATATATATATATATATATATATATATATATATATATATATAAGGATCAAACACTAATATTCCATGGTTATAATTTATTACATTGGAATCGTAATCACGATCCAATTCATTAGACCTACAAATTCAAAATGAAATCGGAAAATATAACTCCAGGTATAAATTTTTTTTTTAGTGGGAGTGCATGTGTGGGGGATGGAAACAAGTGTGAAAGTGAAATGTATGAAACTCTAGAGAGAGGTGTAACAGACGAAAGAAGAACAGGAAGGCCTAAAGGTGAAGGTGGGGATTAAAATTTAACAGATAGAAGTTTTAAAGAGAGGAGTTAAATAATGGTTTAAATGAGTGAGGTACAGATAAATATGAATTATTTTCAGATGATTAAATCACTACCGATTCGCTGACCTAAATTTAAAATTTAAAAACAGACACCGCAAACGTGTGGATGCATTTGTGGTGACACTACGCACAATAAAAAACGATATGATCTAAACTTAAAATCCAGCCAATTCATACTGCCGATGTATAAGTGAAAATTTTCCGTCTGCTTTGCATTACTAGCCTCATGTATACAAGAAAAGAGAAGATGAGAGAGAGAGAGAAAAAAAGGGGGGGCACAAACTAAAAACGAGGGCATTTGAAAGAGAACTGATGTGTAATCAAGAATAATTAGACAATGCAAGTAATATCACGGACAGGTTACATATTTAACATAAACATATAAAAGATTATTTATTTATTTAGAATATTTAATCTAGTAAAGACCTACTATTTATATGCCCGAAACACATAGGTATATACACACATACACAACAACGTATCTATACATACTCGTACATACATACATATACATATAGGTGTGCACATACATATATAAATCCACCTACACTCATGCATGCATATACATATACACACATATACACATATACACATATACATACATTTATGTGCACACAAACATATATACATAAAACCTTACACACATTCATACATATACATACACACTCATCTAAACAAATATACAACATATATATATATATATATATATATATATATATATATATATATACATACAATTAAAAGGTAAAAATTAAAAAGTGAAAAACCACACATCCATCCATCCATACATTTAACATATAAAAATAGATGGGTAGAATTAAACTAAGTTGTGCTCAAAAAACTACTGAGGAAGAAAACGTTAATAATATTTTAAAAAAACATTACTGCATCTTTTCTCTGTCTGCCTTCCAGATAAAATTATTAGCCTAGTTAAAAGAATGAGGTGGAAAACATTTTTCTTCCTAAATTCCAAAGATGACCAAAAGCTAAATCATGAAATATATAACTTAAAATCCCAGAAAACTCCACCTTGTAACAAGCTGCTTGAACCTTTCGAAGGTGATTTGCTTTATTTAATTAAGAAGATTAAGTACAGACATTCTTCAAACTACTTCAAAGCCAAAATTGGTAAAGACATTAAAAACATAATAAAGACTACAGAAAATTGTGAATCCAAAAATATCTATAAAATTAAACCCTCTGAATATGACAAATTCGTCACTGACAAAATTACCAGCTCTTATAAGAAAGACAAAGACAATAACACTTTATCCTCTATCAAATTTCAGATTTAGTGGGCATATATATTTTAGACACTTTGAGTAGAGTAGTTCACCATAACCAATTTGGAATTTATAGAGATGACGGCTTAATCATTGTCCCTAATAGCAATGGTCCCTTGACTTCCAACTTACGTAAGAGGATAATTAGGGCCTTCAAATACCTAGGCCTTAAGATTGAAATATCTTCCAACCTTAAAATAGTAAACTTTTTAGATATCGCCCTCAACCTCCCTAATGAGACCTTTAAGCCCTTCCATAAAGTTGATTAGACACCCTTATTCATCAATGTCCACTCTAACCACCCTAAATGTGTAATAGATCACAGCCCAAAAACTGTAAATACGAGAATAAATAGGCTATCTTCTCGCCAGAGAATCTTTAATGAAAAGAAATGTACATACAATCAGGATCTCAAAAATAGTGCTTTTAAACAGGAATTAAACTATGACGAAGAACTAGAAAATCATACCAATAATATATCTAAAAACAGAAAGAGGAAAGTAATATGGTTTAACCCACCATATTGCAGGCTTTCCAACATTGATATAGGAAGTTTCTTCCTAAGGTTAATAGACAAGCACTTTCATAGTAAACATCCACTATATAAAATTTTCAATACGAAGACAGTGAAAATTAGTTCTTCATGTGTAAGTAATATGGAGAAAATTATATCTTCCCACAATTGTAAAATACTTAAGAACTACCATAGTAGTTGTTGAGTCTTGACTCATTGTTGAATCTCGACTAATGCATGGAATAATAATGCAACACAAAATGTACTTAGAACAAGAATGTATTGTAACAAGAAAGTGTACACAATATTTATATCTAGTAATTCTGTATATTTCTGGGAAGACCGTTCCTGGAGAATGTGTTGACTAAGTCGCAGTCGGGCAGAGTCTCTAGCTGGATCTCTGTATTCGCTCCCCCGTCTTCCGGTACCAACCATTATTTATATAGTCGGTAGTCACCTATGCAGATTAGGTGGATCCTACCACAACAGTAGTGAAACTCGATCTAGGAGCCCCACCTGCAATTGTAGGAGTAGAGATAATTGTCCAATCGGGGGAAATGTATGTATGAGAAAGTAATATATGAAGCTACAATCTTCCCAGAAGAAAATATCAGCCTGAAAAAAAGATACATAAGTATGTCAGCTGGTAATTGGAAGCAGCGCCTGTACAACCACAGACATTCTTTTAAATATCAATCCCTATAAAATCAAATTTCCTCATCAAAACACTACTGGGATCTGGTGGACAAGGGACTAACCCCGCATTTTGAATGGCGATTCTTATCAAGAGCCAGAACCCCTAATAACTTCCGTGACCGGTGTAATCTATGCATTGCGGAAAAAAATTTATTATTAAAGTTAAAAATCCAGATGAGTTGCTGAATCTTCGAAGTGAGATCATTTCCAAGTGTAGACATAAAAAACGCTTTAAAACATAAACACGGTTTTATAACGTGTTGTTACTTATAATAGTTCCATCTTGGAACACTAACATCGGACATGACATTTAAATGGAATGACTCTTATGATTATCTATACATTTCATTGCCTGTGTTGATGTGGTGCTCTATTTATTTTTATTTAATTTGTGTTAGCAGACTTTATTCATGTATTGGTATATGTGCATGTGGGTATGTAGGTAAAAAGTTATCCTAAATAACTGATATACAAAAACTGATAGTTTTCTGATATTTTTATATACCTAGGTATATATGTCGACTTAATACGTGTATACGCGTTAATCACTCCGTGTTTTTCTTTGTTTTTTGTTTTTTAAATATTATTAACGTTTTCTTCCTCAGTAGTTTTTTGAGCACAACTTAGTTTAATTCTACCCATCTATTTTTATATGTTAAATGTATGGATGGATGGATGTGTCGTTTTTCACTTTTTAATTTTTACTTTTTAATTATACATATATATATATATATATATATATATATATATATAGATAGATAGATAGATAGATAGATAGATAGATAGATAGATAGATATGTTGTATATTTGTTTAGATGAGTGTGTGTATGTATATGTATCAATGTGTGTAAGGTTTTATGTTTCTGTGCACGTATGTGCATATCTATGTGTATGTGCATATGTATGCATGAGAGTATGTATATTTATATATATATATATATATATATATATATATATATATATATATATATATATATATATGCACACGTATATGTATATGTATGTATGTACGAGTATGTATAGATACGTTGTTGTGTATGTGTGTATATACCTATGTGTTTCGGGCATATAAATAGTAGGTCTTTATTAGATTAAATATTCTTTAATTATTTATATTTATTTTAAATATGTAACATGTCGGTGATATTACTTGCATTGTCTAATCATTCTTGATCACACATCAGTTCTCTTTCAAATGCCCTCGTTTTTAATTTGAACCGCCTTTTCTCTCTCTCTCTCTCTCTCTCTCTCTCTCTCTCTCTCTCATCTTCTCTTTTCTTGTATACATAAGGTTAGTAATGCAAAGCAGACGGAAAATTTTCACACATGCCTCGGCAGTATGAATTGGCTGGATTTTAAGTTTAGATCATATCGTTTTTTATTGTGCGTAGTGTCACCACACATGTATCCACACGTTTGCGGTGTCTATTTTTAAGTTTAATTTTAGGTCAGCGAATCGGTAGTGATTTATTCATCTGAAAATAATTCCCATTTATCTGTATCTCACTCATTTAAACCGTTATTTAACTCCTCTCTTTAAAACTTCTATCTGTTAAATTTTAATCCCCACCTTCACCTTTACGCCTTCCTGTTCTTCTTTCTTCTGTTACACCTCTCTCTAGAGCTTTCATACATTTCCCTCTCACAATTGTTTCCCACACCCACACATACACTCTCACGTTTTTTTATACCTGGAGTTATATTTTCCGATTTCATTTTGAATTTGTAGGTCTGATGAATTGGATCGTGAATATAATTCCAATGTAATAAATTATAACCATGGAATATTAGTATTTGAGCCGTTTATATTTTATTCTTACTCTGTCCTGGACATTGAGTTCTACCTGGATTCTATCCTCTTGGGAATCTATATATATATGTATATATATATATATATATATTGACCACTAATGTTGTCTATCTATTTATCTATATATATATATATATATATATATATATATATATTGTCAGAGATAAAGCGTTTTTCAATATAGATAGTATGCATATACTGGGTGTAAGTGCAAAATTGTTCAAATCGTATGGGATAATTGTCCATGCCACAAAATGTATAATATCTATAGAAAAAAAACACTAAACAAATTGAGTTTTTTTTTACCGGATTTTCCGGTTTCGAACCTCGCTCAACACAGCTAAATCGGGGTTAATACAGTAAATTATTAAAAAAGAACAATGTGTATTGGGTGGGAAATATTTAGATGATAATTAGTTGGAGGCCTAATACAAAGTCCTTCTGTTTACAAAGAAAAGTCTTTAATGTTAGAATATAAATGGCCTCCAACACGTTTAGGTGGTAATTAGAGATGGTAAAACTAACAGCACAATTATGGCTATTTATAAGGTGTTCTGCGATGGGAGACCCGAATGTATTGGTCAAAATGTTCGAACGAGTGTACTTAAAGATTCGGATATTCCCTGGAACGTGTTATTTTATTCTAACATCCAGCCTTTGCGTCGTTATCCTTATGTAGCGTGAACGGAAACTACATTTAAAAGAATAAATTAATGAACTTTTATGATGTGGGGGGAGAACATCCTTGCGCATAGACGGAAGGACAGGCTTGGCAGAGAAAAACAAAAATAAAGGACTTTGTATTTGGACTCCAACTATTTGCCATCTAATTATTTTTTCATCATATTGTTCTTTTTTAAATAATTTATTTATTAACCTCGATTTAGCTCTGCTGAGCGAGGTTCGAAAAACCGGTTAACTAGCCCGTTTTTCATTTTTAATTTTTATTATCATGAGTGATAATAATAAAACTAATTTTTGTCTGTTTATGGCAGGGATATATATATATATATATATATATATATATATATATATATATATATATATATATATATATATATATATATATATATATATATATATATAAATATCTATATATATATATATATATATATATATATAAATATAAAACAGTTCTCATGTTTAAAAAGCGAGGGCCGAAACCCTCAATATAATTATTAAAATTAACGTGAATTAAGGTATCAAGCCCTGTTTCATGCTGAAGCAAAAATTTAGGAATAACCAATCTTGAAATTTACGCATATTTATAAGCATGTTAATTCGCAAGATTAATTAAGGATTATGCTAAATAGCAGACACCATGAAAAAGTGAGGAGATTAGGCTTGGGTTGAAGATTCAAATTTCAAAATGCTGCAGCAAGATGAATTAATATTCAATAATTTAGATTGAAAAGGATTTAAGGATTATGCCAAATAGAAGACAACATGAAAATGTGAAGAGATTAGGCTTGGGTTGAAGATTCAAATTTCAAAAAGGTGCAGCCAAACAAATTAATATTCAATAAACTAGATTGCAAAAGGATTTAAGTATTATGCTAAATAGCAGACAATATAAAAAATTAAAGAGATTAAGCTTGGGTTGAAGATTCAAATTTGAAAAAGCTGCAGCCAAACCAATTAATAGTCAATAAACTAGATTGCAAAAGGATTTAAAGATTATACTAAATTTCAGACCCCATGAAAAATGGAAGAGATTAGGCTTGGGTTAAAGATTCAAATTTGAAAATCCTGCAGCATGATGAATTAATATTCAATAAACTAGATTGCAAAAGGAATTAAGGATTATGCTAAATAACAGACAGCATGAAAAAGTGAGGAGATTAGGCTTGGGTTGAAGATTCATATTCTAAAAAAAAAAAAAAAGGAAAAATTAAGTGATAAGGCTTGGGTTGAAGAATTCAATTTCAAATTGCTTCAGCAAGATGAATTAATATTCAATAAACTAGATTGCAAAAGGATTTAAGGATTATTCTAAATAGCAGACACCATGAAAAAGTGAGGAGATTAGGCTTGGGGGTGAAGATTCAAATTTGAAAATGCTTCAGCAATATGAATTAATATTCAATAAACTAGATTGCAAAAGGATTTAAGGATTATGCTAAATAGAAGACACCATGAAAAATTGAAGAGATTAGGCTTGGGTTGAAGATTCAAATTTCAAAATGCTTCAGCAAGACAAATTAATATTCAGTAGATTGCAAAAGGATTTAAGGATTATGCTAAATATTAGACACCATGAAAATTTGAGGACATTAGGCATGGGTTGAAGATTCAAATTTCAAAATACTGCAGCAAGATGAATTAATATTCAATAAACTAGATTACAAAAGGATTTAAGGATTATGCTAAATAGAAGACACCATGAAAAATTGAAGAGATTAGGCTTGGGTTGAAGATTCAAATTTCAAAATGCTTCAGCAAGACAAATTAATATTCAGTAGATTGCAAAAGGATTTAAGGATTATGCTAAATAGCAGACACCATGAAAAAGTGAGGACATTAGGCTTGGGTTGAAGATCCAAATTTGAAATTCCTGCAGCAAGATGAATTAATATTCAATAAACTAGATTACCAAAGGATTTAAGGATTATGCTAAATAGAAGACACCATGAAAAATTGAAGAGATTAGGCTTGGGTTGAAGATTCAAATTTCAAAATGCTTCAGCAAGACAAATTAATATTCAGTAGATTGCAAAAGTATTTAAGGATTATGCTAAATATTAGACACCATGAAAATTTGAGGACATTAGGCATGGGTTGAAGATTCAAATTTGAAAATGCTTCAGCAAGATGAATTAATATCCAATAAACTAGATTGCAAAAGGATTTAAGGATTATGCTAAATAGCAGACACCATGAAAAAGTGAAGAGATTAGGCTTGGGGTGAAGTTTCAAATTTGAAAATGCTTCAGCAATATGAATTAATATTCAATAAACTAGATTTAAAAAGGATTTAAGGATTATGCTAAATAGCAGACACCATGAAAAAGTGAAGAGATTAGGCTTCGGTTGAAGATCCAAATTTGAAAATCCTGCAGCAAGATGAATTAATATTCAATAAAATAGATTGCAAAAGAATTTAAGGATTATGCTAAATAGCAGACACCATGAAAAAGTGAGCAGATTAGGCTTGGGGGTGAAGATTCAAATTTGAAAATGCTTCAGCAATATGAATTAATATTCAATAAACTAGATTGCAAAAGGATTTAAGGATTATGCTAAATAGCAGACACCATGAAAAAGTGTACACATTAGGCTTGGGTTGAAGATTCAAATTTGAAAATGCTTCAGCAAGATGAATTAATATTCAATAAACTAGATTGCAAAAGGAATTAAGGATTATGCTAAATAGCAGACACTATGAAAAATGAAGTGATAAGGCTTGGGTTGAAGAATTCAATTTCAAATTGCTTCAGCGAGATGAATTAATATTCAATAGACAAGATTGCAAAAGGATTTAAGGATTATTCTAAATAGCAGACACCATGAAAAAGTGAGGAGATAAGGCTTGGGTTGAAGATTCAAATTTCAAAATGCTTCAGCAAGACAAATTAATATTCAGTAGATTGCAAAAGGATTTAAGGATTATGCTAAATATCAGACACCATGAAAGTGTAAGGAGATTAGGCTTGGGTTGAAGATTCAAATTTAAAAATGCTGCAGCCAAATGAATTAATGTTCAATAAACTAGATTGCAAAAGGATTTAAGGATTATGCTAAATAGCAGACACCATGAAAAAGTGAGGACATTAGGCTTGGGTTGAAGATCCAAATTTGAAATTCCTGCAGCAAAATGAATTATTATTCAATAAACTAGATTACAAAAGGATTTAAGGATTATGCTATATAGAAGACACCATGAAAAATTGAAGAGATTAGGCTTGGGTTGAAGATTCAAATTTCAAAATGCTTCAGCAAGACAAATTAATACTCAGTAGATTGCAAAAGTATTTAAGGATTATGCTAAATATTAGACACCATGAAAATTTGAGGACATTAGGCATGGGTTGAAGATTCAAATTTGAAAATGCGTCAGCAAGATGAATTAATATCCAATAAACTAGATTGCAAAAGGATTTAAGGATTATGCTAAGTAGCAGACACTATGAAAAATGAAGTGATAAGGCTTGGGTTGAAGAATTCAATTTCAAATTGCTTCAGCAAGATGAATTAATATTCAATAAACTAGATTGCAAAAGGATTTAAGGATTATGCTAAATAGCAGACACCATGAAAAAGTGAGGAGATTAGGCTTGGGGGTGAAGATTCAAATTTGAAAATCCTTCAGCAAGATGAATTAATATCCAATAAACTAGATTGCAAAAGGATTTAAGGATTATGCTAAATAGCAGACACCATGAAAGTGTAAGGAGATTAGGCTTGGGTTGAAGATGCAAATTTCAAAATGCTGCAGCAAGATGAATTAATATTCAATAAACTAGATTACAAAAGGATTTAAGGATTATGCTAAATAGAAGACACCATGAAAAATTGAAGAGATTAGGCTTGGGTTGAAGATTCAAATTTCAAAATGCTTCAGCAAGACAAATTAATATTCAGTAGATTGCAAAAGGATTTAAGGATTATGCTAAATAGCAGACACCATGAAAGTGTAAGGAGATTAGGCTTGGGTTGAAGATTCAAATTTCAAAATGCTGCAGCCAAATGAATTAATGTTCAATAAACTAGATTGCAAAAGGATTTAAGGATTATGCTAAATAGCAGACACCATGAAAAAGTGAGGACATTAGGCTTGGGTTGAAGATCCAAATTTGAAATTCCTGCAGCAAGATGAATTAATATCCAATAAACTAGATTGCAAAAGGATTTAAGGATTATGCTAAGTAGCAGACACTATGAAAAATGAAGTGATAAGGCTTGGGTTGAAGAATTCAATTTCAAATTGCTTCAGCAAGATGAATTAATATTCAATAAACTAGATTGCAAAAGGATTTAAGGATTATGCTAAATAGCAGACACCATGAAAAAGTGAGGAGATTAGGCTTGGGGGTGAAGATTCAAATTTGAAAATGCTTCAGCAAGATGAATTAATATCCAATAACTAGATTGCAAAAGGATTTAAGGATTATGCTAAATAGCAGACACCATGAAAGTGTAAGGAGATTAGGCTTGGGTTGAAGATGCAAATTTCAAAATGCTGCAGCAAGATGAATTAATATTCAATAAACTAGATTACAAAAGGATTTAAGGATTATGCTAAATAGAAGACACCATGAAAAATTGAAGAGATTAGGCTTGGGTTGAAGATTCAAATTTCAAAATGCTTCAGCAAGACAAATTAATATTCAGTAGATTGCAAAAGGATTTAAGGAATATGCTAAATATTAGACACCATTAAAATTTGAGGACATTAGACATGGGTTGAAGATTCAAATTTCAAAATACTGCAGCAAGATGAATTAATATTCAATAAACTAGATTACAAAAGGATTTAAGGATTATGCTAAATAGCAGACACCATGAAAAAGTGAAGATGAGGCTTGGGTTGAAGATTTAAATTTGAAAATGCAGCAGCAAAATGAATTAATATTCAATAAACAAGATTGCAAAAGGATTTAAGGATTATACTAAATAGCAAACAAAATGAAGAACTGAAGAGATTAGGCTTGGGTTGAAGATTCAAATTTCGAAATATTGCAGCAATATGAACTAATATTCAATAAACTAGATTAGAAAAGGATTTAAGGATTATGCTGAATAGCAGACACCATGAAAAAGTGAAGATGAGGCTTGGGTTGAAGATTTAAATTTGAAAATGCAGCAGCAAAATGAATTAATATTCAATAAACAAGATTGCAAAAGGATTTAAGGATTATGCTAAATAGCAGACAAAATGAAGAACTGAAGAGATTAGGCGTGGGTTGAAGAATTAAATTTCAAATTGCTTCAGTAAGATGAATTAATATTCAATAAAATTTAAAGCAAAAGGATTTAAGGAATATGCTAAATAGCAGACACCATGAAAAAGTGAAGAGAGTAGGCTTGGGTTGAAGATTTAAATTTGAAAGTCCTGCAGCCAAATGAATTAATATTCAATAAACTAGATTGCAAAAGGATTTAAGGATTATGCTAAATAGAAGACACCATGAAAAATGAAGAGATTAGGCTTGGGGTGAAGATTCAAATTTGAAAATGTTTCAGCAATATGAATTAATATTCAATAAACTAGATTTCAAAAGTTTTTAAGGATTATGCTAAATAGCAGACACCATGAAAAAGTGAAGAGATTAGGCTTGGGTTGAAGATCCAAATTTGAAAATCCTGCAGCAAGATGAATTAATATTCAATAAAATAGATTGCAAAAGAATGTAAGGATTATGCTAAATAGCAGACACCATGAAAAAGTGAGGAGATTAGGCTTGGGGGAGAAGATTCAAATTTGAAAATGCTTCAGCAATATGAAATAATATTCAATAAACTAGATTGCAAAAGGATTTAAGGATTATGCTAAATAGCAGACACCATGACAAAGTGAGGAGATTAGGCTTGGGTTGAAGATTCAAATTTCAAAATGCTTCAGCAATATGAATTAATATTCAATAAACTAGATTTCAAAAGGATTTAAGGATTATGCTAAATAGCAGACACCATGAAAAAGTGAAGTGATTAGGCTTGGGTTGAAGATGTTAATATCAAATTTGATTCAGCAACATGAATTGATATTCAATAAACTAGATTTCAAAAGGATTTAAGGATTATGCTAAATAGCAGACACCATGAAAGTGTAAGGAGATTAGGCTTGGGTTGACGATGCAAATTTCAAAATGCTGCAGACAAATGAATTAATGTTCAATAAACTAGATTGCAAAAGGATTTAAGGATTATGCTAAATAGCAAACACCATGAAAAAGTGAGGACATTAGGCTTGGGTTGAAGATCCAAATTTGAAATTCCTGCAGCAAGATGAATTAATATTCAATAAACTAGATTACAAAAGGATTTAAGGATTATGCTAAATAGAAGACACCATGAAAAATTGAAGAGATTAGGCTTGGGTTGAAGATTCAAATTTCAAAATGCTTCAGCAAGACAAATTAATATTCAGTAGATTGCAAAAGGATTTAAGGATTATGCTGAATAGCAGACACCATGAAAGTGTAAGGAGATTAGGCTGGTGTTGAAGATTCAAATTTCAAAATGCTGCAGCCAAATGAATTAATGGTCAATAAACTAGATTGCAAAAGGATTTAAGGATTATGCTAAATAGCAGACACCATGAAAAAGTGAAGATGAGGCTTGGGTTGAAGATTTAATTTTGAAAATGCAGCAGAAATATGAATTAATATTCAATAAACAAGATTGCAAAAGGATTTAAGGATTATGCTAACTAGCAGACAAAATGAAGAACTGAAGAGATTAGGCGTGGGTTGAAGAATTCAATTTCAAATTGCTTCAGTAAGATGAATTAATATTCAATAAAATTGAAAGCAAAAGGATTTAAGGATTATGCTAAATAGCAGACACCATGAAAAAGTGAAGAGATTAGGCTTGGGTTGAAGATCCAAATTTGAAAATCCTGCAGCAAGATGAATTAATATTCAATAAAATAGATTTCAAAAGAATTTAAGGATTATGCTAAATAGCAGACACCATGAAAAAGTGAGGAGATTAGGCTTGGGGGTGAAGATTCAAATTTGAAAATGCTTCAGCAATATGAATTAATATTCAATAAATTAGATTGCAAAAGGATTTAAGGATTATGCTAAATAGCAGACACCATGACAAAGTGAGGAGATTAGGCTTGGGGGTGAAGATTCAAATTTGAAAATGCTTCAGCAATATGAACTAATATTCAATAAACTAGATTGCAAAAGGATTTAAGGATTATGCTAAATAGCAGACACCATGAAAAAGTGAAGTGATTAGGCTTGGGTTGAAGATTCAAATTTCAAAATGCTTCAGCAAGATGAATTAATATTCAATAAACTAGATTTCAAAAGGATTTAAGGATTATGCTAAATAGCAGACACCATGAAAAATTGAAGAGATTAGGCTTGGGTTGAAGATTCAAATTTGAAAATCCTGCAGCAAGATGAATTAATATTCAATAAACTAGATTTCAAAAGAATTTAAGGATTATGCTAAATAGCAGACACCATGAAAAATTGAAGAGATTAGGCTTGGGTTGAAGATCCAAATTTGAAAATCCTGCAGCAAGATGAATTAATATTCAATAAAATAGATTTCAAAAGAATTTAAGGATTATGCTAAATAGCAGACGCCATGAAAAAGTGAGGAGATTAGGCTTGGGGGTGAAGATTCAAATTTGAAAATGCTTCAGCAATGTGAATTAATATTCAATAAACTAGATTGCAAAAGGATTTAAGGATTATGCTAAATAGCAGACACCATGACAAAGTGAGGAGATTAGGCTTGGGGGTGAAGATTCAAATTTGAAAATGCTTCAGCAATATGAACTAATATTCAATAAACTAGATTGCAAAAGGATTTAAGGATTATGCTAAATAGCAGGCACCATGAAAAAGTGAAGTGATTAGGCTTGGGTTGAAAATTCAAATTTCAAATTGCTTCAGCAAGATGAATTAATATTCAATAAACTAGATTTCAAAAGGATTTAAGGATTATGCTAAATAGCAGACACCATGAAAAATTGAAGAGATTAGGCTTGGGTTGAAGATTCAAATTTGAAAATCCTGCAGCAAGATGAATTAATATACAATAAACTAGATTGCAAAAGGAATTAAGGATTATGCTAAATAGCAGACACCATGAAATGTGAAGTGATAAGGCTTGGGTTGAAGAATTCAATTTCAAATTGCTTCATCAAGATGAATTAATATTCAATAAACTAGATTGCAAAAGGATTTAAGGAATATTCTAAATAGCAGACACCATGAAAAATTGAGGAGATTAGGCTTGGGGGTGAAGATTCAAATTTGAAAATGCTTCAGCAAGATGAATTAATATCCAATAAACTAGATTGCAAAATGATTTAAGGATTATGCTAAATAGCAGACACCAAGAAAAAGTGAAGTGATTAGGCTTGGGTTGAAGATGTTAATATCAAATTTGATTCAGCAACATGAATTGATATTCAATAAACTAGATTGCAAAAGGATTTAAGGATTATGCTAAATAGCAGACAGCATGAAAGTGTAAGGAGATGAGGCCTGGGTTGAAGATTCAAAATTCAAAATCCTGCAGCCAAATGAATTAATGTTCAATAAACAAGGTTGCAAAAGGATTTAAGGATTATGCTAAATAGCAGACACCATGAAAAAGTGAAGAGATTAGGCTTGGGTTGAAGATTCAAATTTGAATATCCTGCAGCAAGATGAATTAATATTCAATAAAATAGATTGCAAAAGGAATTAAGGATTATGCTAAATAGCAGACACCATGACAAAGTGAGGAGATTAGCCTTGGGTGTGAAGATTCAAATTTGAAAATGCTTCAGCAATATGAATTAATATTCAATAAACAAGATTGCAAAAGAATTTAAGGATTATGCTAAATAGCATACACAATGAAAAAGTGAGATTAGGCTTGGGGTGAAGATTCTAATTTGAAAATCCTGCAGCAAGATGAATTAATATTCAATAAAATAGATTGCAAAAGGATTTAAGGATTATGCTAAATAGCAAACAAAATGAAGAACTGAAGAGATTAGGCTTGGGTTGAAGATTCAAATTTCAAAATATTGCAGCAAGATGAATTAATATTCAATAAACTAGATTAGAAAAATATTTAAGGATTATGCTAAATAGCATACACCATGAAAAAGTGAGGATATTCGGCTTGGGTTGAAGAGTCAAATTTGAAAAGCCTGCAGCAAGATGAATTAATATTCAATGAAATAGATTGCAAAAGGAATTAAGGATTATGCTAAATAGCATACTCCATGAAAAAGTGAGATTATGCTTGGGGTGAAGATTCAAATTTGAAAATCCTGCAGCAAGATGAATTAATATTCAATAAAATAGATTGCAAAAGGAATTAAGGATTATGCTAAATAGCATACATCATGAAAAAGTGAGATTAGGCTTGGGGTGAAGTTTCAAATTTGAAAATCCTGCAGCAAGATGAATTAATATTCAATAAACTAGATTTCAAAAGGATTTAAGGATTATGCTAAATAGCAGACACCATGAAAAAGTGAAGAGATTAGGCTTGGGTTGAAGATTCAAATTTGAATATCCTGCAGCAAGATGAATTAATATTCAATAAAATAGATTGCAAAAGGAATTAAGGATTATGCTAAATAGCAGACACCATGACAAAGTGAGGAGATTAGGCTTGGGTGTGAAGATTCAAATTTGAAAATGCTTCAGCAATATGAATTAATATTCAATAAACAAGATTGCAAAAGAATTTAAGGATTATGCTAAATAGCATACACAATGAAAAAGTGAGATTAGGCTTGGGTGAAGATTCTAATTTGAAAATCCTGCAGCAAGATGAATTAATATTCAATAAAATAGATTGCAAAAGGATTTAAGGATTATGCTAAATAGCAAACAAAATGAAGAACTGAAGAGATTAGGCTTGGGTTGAAGATTCAAATTTCAAAATATTGCAGCAAGATGAATTAATATTCAATAAACTAGATTAGAAAAATATTTAAGGATTATGCTAAATAGGACACACCATGAAAATTGAAGTGTTAAGGCATGGGTTGAAGATTCAAATTTGAAAATCCTGCAGCAAGATGAATTAATATTCAATAAACGAGATTGCAAAAGGATTTAAGGATAATGTTAATAGGAGACACCATGAAAAAGTGAGGAGATTAGGCTTGGGGGTGAAGATTGAAATTTGAAAATGCTTCAGCAATATGAATTAATATTCAATAAACTAGATTTCAAAAGGATTTAAGGATTATGCTAAATAAAAGACACCATGAAAAAGTGAAGAGATTAGGCTTGTGTTGAAGATTCAAGTTTGAAAACCCTGCAGCAAGATGAATTAATATTCAATAAACTAGATTACAAAAGGAATTAAGGATTATGCTAAATAGCAGACACCATGAAAAGTGAAGTGATAAGTCTTGGGTTGAAGAATTCAATTTCAAATTACTTCAACAAGATGAATTAATATTCAATAAAATAGATTGCAAAAGGATTCAAGTATTATGCTAAATAGCAGACACAATGAAAAAGTGAGGAGATTAAGCTTGGGGTTGAAGATTCAAATTTGAAAATGCTTCAGCAATATGAATTAATATTCAATAAAATAGATTACAAAAGGAATTAAGGATTATGCTAAATAGGAGACACCATGATATTGTGAAGTGATTAGTCTTGGGTTGAACATTCAAATTTGAAAATCCTGCAGCAAGATGAATTAATATTCAATAAAATAGATTACAAAAGGAATTAAGGATTATGCTTAATAGCAGACACCATGAAAAAGTGAAGAGATTAGGCTTGGGGGTGAAGATTCAAATTTGAAAATGCTTCAGCAATATGAATTAATATTCAATAAACTAGATTGCAAAAGGAATTAAGGATTATGCTAAATAGGAGACACCATGAAAAAGTGAAGAGATTAGGCTTGTGTTGACGATTCAAGTTTGAAAACCCTGCAGCAAGATGAATTAATATTCAATAAAATAGCTTACAAAAGGAATTAAGGATTATGCTAAATAGGAGACACCATGAAAGTGTAAGGAGATTAGGCTTGGGTTGAAGATGCAAATTTCAAATTGCTTCAGCAAGATGAATTAATATTCAATAAACTAGATTGCAAAAGGATTTAAGGATTATGCTAAATAGCAGACACCATTAAAAAGTGAAGAGATTAGGCTTGGGGGTGAAGATTCAAATTTGAAAATGCTTCAGCAGTATGAATTAATATTCAATAAACTAGATTTCAAAAGGATTTAAGGATTATGCTAAATGGGAGTCACCATGAAAAGTGAAGAGATTAGGCTTGGGTTGAAGATTCAAATTTGAAAAACCTGCAGCAAGATGAATTAATATTCAATAAAATAGATTGCAAAAGGAATTAAGGATTATGCTAAATAGCAGACACCATGAATAGTGAAGTGATAAGGCTTGGGTTGAAGAATTCAATTTCAAATTGCTTCAGCAAGGTGAATTAATATTCAATAAACTAGATTGCAAAAGGATTTAAGGATTATGCTAAATAGGTGACACCATGAAAAAGTGAAGAGATTAGGCTTGGGTTGAAAGATTCAAATTTGAAAATCCTGCAGCAAGATGAATTAATATTCAATAAAATAGATAACAAAAGGAATTAAGGATTATGCTAAATAGCAGACACCATGAAATTGAAGTGTTAAGGCATGGGTTGAAGAATTCAATTTCAAATTGCTTCAGCAAGATGAATTAATATTCAATAAACTAGATTGCAAAAGGATTTAAGGATTATGCTAAATAGGAGACACAATGAAAAAGTGAGGAGATTAGGCTTGGGGGTGAAAATTCAAATTTGAAATGCTTCAGCAAGATGAATTAATATCCAATAAACTAGATTGCAAAAGGATTTAAGGATTATGCTAAATAGCAGACACCATGAAAAGTGAAGTGTTAAGGCATGGGTTGAAGATTCAAATTTGAAAACCTGCAGCAAGATGAATTAATATTCAATAAACTAGATTGCAAAAGGATTTAAGGATTATGCTAAATTGGAGACACCATGAAAAAGTGAAGTGTTAAGGCATGGGTTGAAGAATTCAATTTCAAATTGCTTCATCAAGATGAATTAATATTCAATAAATTAGATTGGAAAAGGATTTAAGGATTATGCTAAATAGCAGACACCATGAAAAAGTGAAAAAGATTAGGCTTGGGGGTGAAGATTCAAATTTGAAAATGCTTCAGCAATATGAATTAATATTCAATACACTAGATTTCAAAAGGATTTAAGGATTATGCTAAATAGCAGACACCATGAACGAGTGAAGAGTTTAGGCTTGGGTTGAAGATTCAAATTTTAAAATCCTGCAGCAAGATGAATTAATATTCAATAAAATAGATTGCAAAAGGAATTAAGGATTATGCTAAATAGCAGACACCATGAAAAGTGAAGTGATAAGGCTTGGGTTCAAGAATTCAATTTCAAATTGCTTCAGCAAGATGAATTGATATATTCAATAAACTAGATTGCAAAAGGATTTCAGGATTATGCTAAATAGGAGACACCATGAAAAAGTGAGGAGATTAGGCTTGGGAGTGAAGATTCAAATTTGAAAATGCATCAGCAATATGAATTAATATTCAATAAACTAGATTGGAAAAGGATTTAAGGATTATGCTAAATAGGAGACACCATGAAAAGTGAAGTGATAAGGTTTGGGTTGAAGAATTCAATTTCAAATTGCTTCAACAAAATGAATTAATATTCAATAAACTAGATTACAAAAGGATTTAAAGATTATGCTAAATAGCAGACACCATGAAAAAGTGAGGAGATTAGGCTTGGGGGTGAAGATTCAAATTTGAAAATGCTTCAGCAATATGAATTAATATTCAATAAACTATATTGCAAAAGGATTTAAGGATATTGCTAAATAGCAGACACCATGAAAAAGTGTGGAGATTAGGCTTGGGGGTGAAGATTCAAATTTGAAAATGCTTCAGCAATATGAATTAATATTCAATAAACTAGATTGCAAAATGATTTAAGGATTATGCTAAATAGCATACACCATGAAAAATCAGGAGTTTAGGCTTGGGTTGAAGATTCATATTTGAAAACACTTCAGCAATATGAATTAATATTCAATAAACTAGATTGCAAAAGGATTTAAGGATATTGCTATATAGGCGACACCATGAATAAGTGAGGAGATTAGGCTTGTGGGTGAAGATTCAAATTTGAAAATGCTTCAGCAATATGAATTAATATTCAATAAACTAGATTGCAAAAGGATTAAGGATTATGCTAAATAGGAGACACCATGATAAAGTGAAACGATTAGGCTTGGGTTGAACATTCCAATTTGAAAATCCTGCAGCAAGATGAATTAATATTCAATAAAATAGATTGCAAAAGGAATTAAGGATTATGCTAAATAGCAGACACCATGAAAAGAGAAGTGATAAGGCTTGGGTTGAAGAATTTAATTTCAAATTGCTTCAGCAAGATGAATTAATATTCAATAAACTAGATCTCAAAAGGATTTAAGGATTATGCTAAATAGCAGACACCATGAAAAAGTTAGTAGATTAGGCTTGGGGGTGAAGATTCAAATTTGAAAATGCTTCAGCAATATGAATTAATATTCAATAAACTAGATTGCAAAAGGAATTAAGGATTATGCTAAATAGGAGACACCATGAAAAAGTGAGGAGATTAGGCTTGGGGTGAAGATTCAAATTTGAATATGCTTCAGCAATATGAATTAATATTCAATAAACTAGATTGCAAAAGGATTTAAGGATTATGCTAAATAGGAGACACCATGAAAAAGTGAAGAGATTAAGCTTGGGTTGAAGATTCAAATTTGAAAACGCTTCAGCAATATGAATTAATATTCAATAAACTAGATTGCAAAAGGATTTAAGGATATTGCTATATAGGCGACACCATGAAAAAGTGAGGAGATTAGGCTTGGGGGTGAAGATTCAAATTTGAAAATGCTTCAGCAATATGAATTAATATTCAATAAACTAGATTGCAAAAGGATTTAAGGATTATTCTAAATAGGAGACACCATGAAAAATGAGGAGATTAGGCTTGGGGGTGAAGATTCAAATTTGAAAATGCATCAGCAATATGAATTAATATTCAATGAATTAGATTGCAAAAGGATTAAGGATTATGCTAAATAGGAGACACCATGATAAAGTGAAGCGATTAGGCTTGGGTTGAACATTCCAATGTGAAAATCCTGCAGCAAGATGAATTAATATTCAATAAAATAGATTGCAAAAGGAATTAAGGATTATGCTAAATAGCAGACACCATGAAAAAGAAGTGATAAGGCTTGGGTTGAAGAATTTAATTTCAAATTGCTTCAGCAAGATGAATTAATATTCAATAAACTAGATCTCAAAAGGATTTAAGGATTATGCTAAATAGCAGACACCATGAAAAAGTTAGGAGATTAGGCTTGGGGGTGAAGATTCAAATTTGAAAATGTTTCAGCAATATGAATTAATATTCAATAAACTAGATTGCAAAAGGAATTAAGGATTATGCTAAATAGGAGACACCATGAAAAAGTGAGGAGATTAGGCTTGGGGTGAAGATTCAAATTTGAATATGCTTCAGCAATATGTATTAATATTCAATAAACTAGATTGCAAAAGGAATTAAGGATTATGCTAAATAGGAGACACCATGAAAAAGTGAAGAGATTAAGCTTGGGTTGAAGATTCAAATTTGAAAACGCTTCAGCAATATGAATTAATATTCAATAAACTAGATTGCAAAAGGATTTAAGGATATTGCTATATAGGCGACACCATGAAAAAGTGAGGAGATTAGGCTTGGGGGTGAAGATTCAAATTTGAAAATGCTTCAGCAATATGAATTAATATTCAATAAACTAGATTGCAAAAGGATTTAAGGATTATGCTAAATAGGAGACACCATGAAAAATGAGGAGATTAGGCTTGGGGGTGAAGATTCAAATTTGAAAATGCATCAGCAATATGAATTAATATTCAATGAATTAGATTGCAAAAGGATTAAGTATTATGCTAAATAGGAGACACCATGATAAAGTGAAGCGATTAGGCTTGGGTTGAACATTCCAATTTTAAAATCCTGCAGCAAGATGAATTAATATTCAATAAAATAGATTGCAAAAGGAATTAAGGATTATGCTAAATAGCAGACACCATGAAAAGAGAAGTGATAAGGCTTGGGTTGAAGAATTTAATTTCAAATTGCTTCAGCAAGATGAATTAATATTCAATAAACTAGATCTCAAAAGGATTTAAGGATTATGCTAAATAGCAGACACCATGAAAAAGTTAGGAGATTAGGCTTGGGGGTGAAGATTCAAATTTGAAAATGCTTCAGCAATATGAATTAATATTCAATAAACTAGATTGCAAAAGGAATTAAGGATTATGCTAAATAGGAGACACCATGAAAAAGTGAGGAGATTAGGCTTGGGGTGAAGATTCAAATTTGAATATGCTTCAGCAATATGTATTAATATTCAATAAACTAGATTGCAAAAGGAATTAAGGATTATGCTAAATAGGAGACACCATGAAAAAGTGAAGAGATTAAGCTTGGGTTGAAGATTCAAATTTGAAAACGCTTCAGCAATATGAATTAATATTCAATAAACTAGATTGCAAAAGCATTTAAGGATTATGCTAAATAGCAGACACCATGAAAAAGTTAGGAGATTAGGCTTGCGGGTGAAGATTCAAATTTGAAAATCCTGCAGCAATATGAATTAATATTCAATAAACTAGATTGCAAAAGGAATTAAGGATTTTGCTAATTTGGAGACACCATTAAAAAGTGAGGAGTTTAGGCTTGGGGTGAAGATTCAAATTTGAAAATGCTTCAGCAATATGAATTATTATTCAATAAACTAGATTGCAAAAGGAATTAAGGATTATGCTAAATAGGAGACACCATGAAAAAGTGAGGAGATTAGGCTTGGGGGTGAAGATTCAAATGTGAATATGCTTCAGCAATATGAATTAATATTCAATAAACTAGATTGCAAAAGGAATTAAGGATTATGCTAAATAGGGGACACCATGAAAAAGTGAAGAGATTAAGCTTGGGTTGAAAATTCAAATTTGAAAATCCTGCAGCAAGATGAATTAATATTCAATAAAATAGATTGCAAAAGGAATTAAGGATTATGCTAAATAGGAGACACCATGAAAAAGTGAGGAGATAAGGCTTGGGGGTGAAGATTCAAATCTGAAAATGTTTCAGCAATATGAATTAATATTCAATAAAATAGATTGCAAAAGGAATTAAGGATTATGCTAAATAGTAGACACCATGAAAAAGTGAGGAGATTAGGCTTGGGGATGAAGATTCAAATTTGAAATTGCTTCAGCAATATGAATTAATATTCAATAAACTAAATTGCAAAAGGATTTAAGTATTATGCTAAATAGGAGACACGATGAAAAAGTGAGGAGATTAGGCTTGGGGGTGAAGATTCAAATTTGTAAATGCTTCAGCAATATGAATTAATATTCAATAAACTAGATTGCAAAAGGATTTAAGGATTATGCTAAATAGGAGACACGATGAAAAAGTGAGGAGATTAGGCTTGGGGGTGAAGATTCAAATTTGAAAATGCATCAGCAATATGAATTAATATTCAATAAACTATATTGCAAAAGGAATTAAGGATTATGCTTAATAGGAGACACCATGATATATTGAAGAGATTAGGCTTGTGTTAAACATTCAAATTTGAAAATCCTGCAGCAAGATGAATTAATATTCAATAAATTAGATTGCAAAAGGATTTAAGGATATTGCTAAATAGGAGACACCATGAAAAAGTGAAGAGATTAGGCTTGGGTTGAACATTCAAATTTGAAAATGCTTCATCAAGATGAATTAATATTCAATAAACTAGATTGCAAAAGGATTTAAGGTTTATGCTAAATAGCAGACACCATGAAAAAGTGAGGAGTTTAGGCTTGGGGGTGAAGATTCAAATTTGAAAATGCTTCAACAATATGAATTAATATTCAATAAACTAGATTGCAGGAGGAATTAAGGATTATGCTAAATAGGAGACACCATGAAAAAGTGAAGAGATTAGGCTTGTATTTGAAGATTCAAATTTGAAAATGCTTCAGCAAGATGAATTAATATTCAATAAACTAGATTGCAAAAGGATTTAAGGATTATGCTAAATAGGAGACACTATGAAAAAGTGAGGAGATTAGGCTTGGGGGTGAAGATTCAAATTTGAAAATGCTTCAGCAATATGAATTAATATTCAATAAACTAGATATCAAAAGGATTTAAGGATTATGCTAAATAGGAGACACCATGAATAAGTGAGGAGATTAGGCTTGGGGGTGAAGATTTAAATCTGAAAATGCTTCAGTAATATGAATTAATATTCAATTAACTAGATTGCAAAAGGAATTAAGGATTTTGCTAAATTGGAGACACCATGAAAAAGTGAGTAGATTAGGCTTGGGGGTGAAGATTCAAATTTGAAAATGCATCAGCAATATGAATTAATATTCAATAAACTAGATTGCAAAAGGAATTAAGGATTATGCTTAATGGGACACACCATGATATAATGAAGAGATTAGGCTTGGGTTGAACATTCCAATTTTAAAATCCTGCAGCAAGATGAATTAATATTCAATAAAATAGATTGCAAAAGGAATTAAGGATTATGCTAAATAGCAGACACCATGAAAAGAGAAGTGATAAGGCTTGGGTTGAAGAATTTAATTTCAAATTGCTTCAGCAAGATGAATTAATATTCAATAAACTAGATCTCAAAAGCATTTAAGGATTATGCTAAATAGCAGACACCATGAAAAAGTTAGGAGATTAGGCTTGCGGGTGAAGATTCAAATTTGAAAATCCTGCAGCAATATGAATTAATATTCAATAAACTAGATTGCAAAAGGAATTAAGGATTTTGCTAATTTGGAGACACCATTAAAAAGTGAGGAGTTTAGGCTTGGGGTGAAGATTCAAATTTGAAAATGCTTCAGCAATATGAATTATTATTCAATAAACTAGATTGCAAAAGGAATTAAGGATTATGCTAAATAGGAGACACCATGAAAAAGTGAGGAGATTAGGCTTGGGGGTGAAGATTCAAATGTGAATATGCTTCAGCAATATGAATTAATATTCAATAAACTAGATTGCAAAAGGAATTAAGGATTATGCTAAATAGGAGACACCATGAAAAAGTGAAGAGATTAAGCTTGGGTTGAACATTCAAATTTGAAAATCCTGCAGCAAGATGAATTAATATTCAATAAAATAGATTGCAAAAGGAATTAAGGATTATGCTAAATAGCAGACACCATGAAAAGTGATGTGATAAGGCTTGGGTTGAAGAATTCAATTTCAAATTGCTTCATCAAGATGAATTAATATTCAATAAACTAGATTGCAAAAGGATTTAAGGATTATGCTAAATAGGAGACACCATGAAAAAGTGAGGAGATAAGGCTTGGGGGTGAAGATTCAAATCTGAAAATGTTTCAGCAATATGAATTAATATTCAATAAAATAGATTGCAAAAGGAATTAAGGATTATGCTAAATAGGAGACACCATGAAAAAGTGAGGAGATTAGGCTTGGGGATGAAGATTCAAATTTGAAATTGCTTCAGCAATATGAATTAATATTCAATAAACTATATTGCAAAAGGAATTAAGGATTATGCTAAATAGGAGACACCATGAAAAAGTGAGGAGATTAGGCTTGGGGGTGAAGATTCAAATGTGAATATGCTTCAGCAATATGAATTAATATTCAATAAACTAGATTGCAAAAGGAATTAAGGATTATGCTAAATAGGAGACACCATGAAAAAGTGAAGAGATTAAGCTTGGGTTGAACATTCAAATTTGAAAATCCTGCAGCAAGATGAATTAATATTCAATAAAATAGATTGCAAAAGGAATTAAGGATTATGCTAAATAGCAGACACCATGAAAAGTGATGTGATAAGGCTTGGGTTGAAGAATTCAATTTCAAATTGCTTCATCAAGATGAATTAATATTCAATAAACTAGATTGCAAAAGGATTTAAGGATTATGCTAAATAGGAGACACGATGAAAAAGTGAGGAGATTAGGCTTGGGGGTGAAGATTCAAATTTGAAAATGCTTCAGCAATATGAATTAATATTCAATAAACTAGATTGCAAAAGGATTTAAGGATTATGCTAAATAGGAGACACGATGAAAAAGTGAGGAGATTAGGCTTGGGGGTGAAGATTCAAATTTGAAAATGCATCAGCAATATGAATTAATATTCAATAAACTATATTGCAAAAGGAATTAAGGATTATGCTTAATAGGAGACACCATGATATATTGAAGAGATTAGGCTTGTGTTAAACATTCAAATTTGAAAATCCTGCAGCAACATGAATTAATATTCAATAAATTAGATTGCAAAAGGATTTAAGGATATTGCTAAATAGGAGACACCATGAAAAAGTGAAGAGATTAGGCTTGGGTTGAACATTCAAATTTGAAAATGCTTCACCAAGATGAATTAATATTCAATAAACAAGATTGCAAAAGGATTTAAGGATTATGCTAAATAGGAGACACCATGAAAAAATGAGGAGATTAGGCTTGGGGGTGAAGATTCAAATCTGAAAATGCTTCAGCAATATGAATTAATATTCAATTAACTAGATTGCAAAAGGAATTAAGGATTATGCTAAATAGTAGACACCATGAAAAAGTGAGGAGATTGGGCTTGGGGGTGAAGATTCAAATTTGAAAATGCTTCAGCAATATGAATTAATATTCAATAAACTAGATTGCAAAAGGATTTAAGGTTTATGCTAAATAGCAGACACCATGAAAAAGTGAGGGGTTTAGGCTTGGGGGTGAAGATTCAAATTTGAAAATGCTTCAACAATATGAATTAATATTCAATAAACTAGATTGCAGGAGGAATTAAGGATTATGCTAAATAGGAGACACCATGAAAAAGTGAAGAGATTAGGCTTGGATTTGAAGATTCAAATTTGAAAATGCTTCAGCAAGATGAATTAATATTCAATAAACTAGATTGCAAAAGGATTTAAGTATTATGCTAAATAGGAGACACTATGAAAAAGTGAGGAGATTAGGCTTGGGGGTGAAGATTCAAATTTGAAAATGCTTCAGCAATATGAATTAATATTCAATAAACTAGATATCAAAAGGATTTAAGGATTATGCTAAATAGGAGACACCATGAATAAGTGAGGAGATTAGGCTTGGGGGTGAAGATTTAAATCTGAAAATGCTTCAGTAATATGAATTAATATTCAATTAACTAGATTGCAAAAGGAATTAAGGATTTTGCTAAATTGGAGACACCATGAAAAAGTGAGTAGATTAGGCTTGGGGGTGAAGATTCAAATTTGAAAATGCATCAGCAATATGAATTAATATTCAATAAACTAGATTGCAAAAGGAATTAAGGATTATGCTTAATGGGACACACCATGATATAATGAAGAGATTAGGCTTGGGTTGAACATTCCAATTTTAAAATCCTGCAGCAAGATGAATTAATATTCAATAAAATAGATTGCAAAAGGAATTAAGGATTATGCTAAATAGCAGACACCATGAAAAGAGAAGTGATAAGGCTTGGGTTGAAGAATTTAATTTCAAATTGCTTCAGCAAGATGAATTAATATTCAATAAACTAGATCTCAAAAGCATTTAAGGATTATGCTAAATAGCAGACACCATGAAAAAGTTAGGAGATTAGGCTTGCGGGTGAAGATTCAAATTTGAAAATCCTGCAGCAATATGAATTAATATTCAATAAACTAGATTGCAAAAGGAATTAAGGATTTTGCTAATTTGGAGACACCATTAAAAAGTGAGGAGTTTAGGCTTGGGGTGAAGATTCAAATTTGAAAATGCTTCAGCAATATGAATTATTATTCAATAAACTAGATTGCAAAAGGAATTAAGGATTATGCTAAATAGGAGACACCATGAAAAAGTGAGGAGATTAGGCTTGGGGGTGAAGATTCAAATGTGAATATGCTTCAGCAATATGAATTAATATTCAATAAACTAGATTGCAAAAGGAATTAAGGATTATGCTAAATAGGAGACACCATGAAAAAGTGAAGAGATTAAGCTTGGGTTGAACATTCAAATTTGAAAATCCTGCAGCAAGATGAATTAATATTCAATAAAATAGATTGCAAAAGGAATTAAGGATTATGCTAAATAGCAGACACCATGAAAAGTGATGTGATAAGGCTTGGGTTGAAGAATTCAATTTCAAATTGCTTCATCAAGATGAATTAATATTCAATAAACTAGATTGCAAAAGGATTTAAGGATTATGCTAAATAGGAGACACCATGAAAAAGTGAGGAGATAAGGCTTGGGGGTGAAGATTCAAATCTGAAAATGTTTCAGCAATATGAATTAATATTCAATAAAATAGATTGCAAAAGGAATTAAGGATTATGCTAAATAGTAGACACCATGAAAAAGTGAGGAGATTAGGCTTGGGGATGAAGATTCAAATTTGAAATTGCTTCAGCAATATGAATTAATATTCAATAAACTAAATTGCAAAAGGATTTAAGTATTATGCTAAATAGGAGACACGATGAAAAAGTGAGGAGATTAGGCTTGGGGGTGAAGATTCAAATTTGAAAATGCTTCAGCAATATGAATTAATATTCAATAAACTAGATTGCAAAAGGATTTAAGGATTATGCTAAATAGGAGACACGATGAAAAAGTGAGGAGATTAGGCTTGGGGGTGAAGATTCAAATTTGAAAATGCATCAGCAATATGAATTAATATTCAATAAACTATATTGCAAAAGGAATTAAGGATTATGCTTAATAGGAGACACCATGATATATTGAAGAGATTAGGCTTGTGTTAAACATTCAAATTTGAAAATCCTGCAGCAAGATGAATTAATATTCAATAAATTAGATTGCAAAAGGATTTAAGGATATTGCTAAATAGGAGACACCATGAAAAAGTGAAGAGATTAGGCTTGGGTTGAACATTCAAATTTGAAAATGCTTCATCAAGATGAATTAATATTCAATAAACAAGATTGCAAAAGGATTTAAGGATTATGCTAAATAGGAGACACCATGAAAAAATGAGGAGATTAGGCTTGGGGGTGAAGATTCAAATCTGAAAATGCTTCAGCAATATGAATTAATATTCAATTAACTAGATTGCAAAAGGAATTAAGGATTATGCTAAATAGTAGACACCATGAAAAAGTGAGGAGATTGGGCTTGGGGGTGAAGATTCAAATTTGAAAATGCTTCAGCAATATGAATTAATATTCAATAAACTAGATTGCAAAAGGATTTAAGGTTTATGCTAAATAGCAGACACCATGAAAAAGTGAGGGGTTTAGGCTTGGGGGTGAAGATTCAAATTTGAAAATGCTTCAACAATATGAATTAATATTCAATAAACTAGATTGCAGGAGGAATTAAGGATTATGCTAAATAGGAGACACCATGAAAAAGTGAAGAGATTAGGCTTGGATTTGAAGATTCAAATTTGAAAATGCTTCAGCAAGATGAATTAATATTCAATAAACTAGATTGCAAAAGGATTTAAGTATTATGCTAAATAGGAGACACTATGAAAAAGTGAGGAGATTAGGCTTGGGGGTGAAGATTCAAATTTGAAAATGCTTCAGCAATATGAATTAATATTCAATAAACTAGATATCAAAAGGATTTAAGGATTATGCTAAATAGGAGACACCATGAATAAGTGAGGAGATTAGGCTTGGGGGTGAAGATTTAAATCTGAAAATGCTTCAGTAATATGAATTAATATTCAATTAACTAGATTGCAAAAGGAATTAAGGATTTTGCTAAATTGGAGACACCATGAAAAAGTGAGTAGATTAGGCTTGGGGGTGAAGATTCAAATTTGAAAATGCATCAGCAATATGAATTAATATTCAATAAACTAGATTGCAAAAGGAATTAAGGATTATGCTTAATGGGACACACCATGATATAATGAAGAGATTAGGCTTGGGTTGAAGATTCAAATTTGAAAACCCTGCAGCAAGATGAATTAATATTCAATAAAATAGATTGCAAAAGGAATTAAGGATTATGCTAAATAGCAGACACCATGAAAAGTGATGTGATAAGGCTTGGGTTGAAGAATTCAATTTCAAATTGCTTCATCAAGATGAATTAATATTCAATAAACTAGATTGCAAAAGGATTTAAGGAATATGCTAAATAGGAGACACCATGAAAAAGTGAGGAGATTAGGCTTGGGGGTGAAGATTCAAATCTGAAAATGCTTCAGCAATATGAATTAATGTTCAATTAACTAGATTGCAAAAGGAATTAAGGATTTTGCTAAATTGGAGACACCATGAAAAAGTGAGGAGATTAGACTTGGGGGTGAAGATTCAATTCTGAAAATGTTTCAGCAATATGAATTAATATTCAATTAACTATATTGCAAAAGGAATTAAGGATTTTGCTAAATAGGAGACACCATGAAAAAGTGAGGAGATTAAGCTTGGGGTGAAGATTCAAATCTGAAAATGCTTCAGCAATATGAATTAATATTCAATAAACTAGATTGCAAAAGGATTTAAGGATTATGCTATATAGGAGACACCATGAAAAAGTGAGGAGATTAGGCTTGGGGGTGAAGATTCAAATCTGAAAATGCTTCAGCAATATGAATTAATATTCAATTAACTAGATTGCAAAAGGAATTAAGGATTTTGCTAAATTGGAGACACCATGAAAAAGTGAGGAGATTAGGCTTGGGGTGAAGATTCAAATTTGAATATGCTTCAGCAATATGAATTAATATTCAATAAACTAGATTGCAAAAGGAATTAAGGATTATGCTAAATAGGAGACACCATGAAAAAGTGAAGAGATTAGGCTTGGGTTGAACATTCAAATTTGAAAATCCTGCAGCAAGATGAATTAATATTCAATAAACTAGATTGCAAAAGGATTTAAGGATTATGCTAAATAGGAGACACTATGAAAAAGTGAGGAGATTAGGCTTGGGGGTAAAGATTCAAATTTGGAAATGCTTCAGCAATATGAATTAATATTCAATAAACTAGATATCAAAAGGATTTAAGGATTATGCTAAATAGGAGACACCATGAAAAAGTGAGGAGATTAGGCTTGGGGGTGAAGATTCAAATTTGAAAATGCTTCAGCAATATGAATTAATATTCAATAAACTAGATTGCAAAAGGAATTAAGGATTATGCTAAATAGGAGACACCATGAAAAAGTGAGGAGATTAGGCTTGGGTGTGAAGATTTAAATTTGAATGTGCATCAGCAATATGAATTAATATTCAATAAACTAGATTGCAAAAGGAATTAAGGATTATGCTAAATAGGAGACACTATGAAAAAGTGAGGAGATTAGGCTTGGGGGTGAAGATTCAAATTTGAAAATGCTTCAGCAATATGAATTAATATTCAATAAACTAGATATCAAAAGGATTTAAGGATTATGCTAAATAGGAGACACCATGAATAAGTGAGGAGATTAGGCTTGGGGGTGAAGATTTAAATCTGAAAATGCTTCAGTAATATGAATTAATATTCAATTAACTAGATTGCAAAAGGAATTAAGGATTTTGCTAAATTGGAGACACCATGAAAAAGTGAGTAGATTAGGCTTGGGGGTGAAGATTCAAATTTGAAAATGCATCAGCAATATGAATTAATATTCAATAAACTAGATTGCAAAAGGAATTAAGGATTATGCTTAATGGGACACACCATGATATAATGAAGAGATTAGGCTTGGGTTGAAGATTCAAATTTGAAAACCCTGCAGCAAGATGAATTAATATTCAATAAAATAGATTGCAAAAGGAATTAAGGATTATGCTAAATAGCAGACACCATGAAAAGTGATGTGATAAGGCTTGGGTTGAAGAATTCAATTTCAAATTGCTTCATCAAGATGAATTAATATTCAATAAACTAGATTGCAAAAGGATTTAAGGAATATGCTAAATAGGAGACACCATGAAAAAGTGAGGAGATTAGGCTTGGGGGTGAAGATTCAAATCTGAAAATGCTTCAGCAATATGAATTAATGTTCAATTAACTAGATTGCAAAAGGAATTAAGGATTTTGCTAAATTGGAGACACCATGAAAAAGTGAGGAGATTAGACTTGGGGGTGAAGATTCAATTCTGAAAATGTTTCAGCAATATGAATTAATATTCAATTAACTATATTGCAAAAGGAATTAAGGATTTTGCTAAATAGGAGACACCATGAAAAAGTGAGGAGATTAAGCTTGGGGTGAAGATTCAAATCTGAAAATGCTTCAGCAATATGAATTAATATTCAATAAACTAGATTGCAAAAGGATTTAAGGATTATGCTATATAGGAGACACCATGAAAAAGTGAGGAGATTAGGCTTGGGGGTGAAGATTCAAATCTGAAAATGCTTCAGCAATATGAATTAATATTCAATTAACTAGATTGCAAAAGGAATTAAGGATTTTGCTAAATTGGAGACACCATGAAAAAGTGAGGAGATTAGGCTTGGGGTGAAGATTCAAATTTGAATATGCTTCAGCAATATGAATTAATATTCAATAAACTAGATTGCAAAAGGAATTAAGGATTATGCTAAATAGGAGACACCATGAAAAAGTGAAGAGATTAGGCTTGGGTTGAACATTCAAATTTGAAAATCCTGCAGCAAGATGAATTAATATTCAATAAACTAGATTGCAAAAGGATTTAAGGATTATGCTAAATAGGAGACACTATGAAAAAGTGAGGAGATTAGGCTTGGGGGTAAAGATTCAAATTTGGAAATGCTTCAGCAATATGAATTAATATTCAATAAACTAGATATCAAAAGGATTTAAGGATTATGCTAAATAGGAGACACCATGAAAAAGTGAGGAGATTAGGCTTGGGGGTGAAGATTCAAATTTGAAAATGCTTCAGCAATATGAATTAATATTCAATAAACTAGATTGCAAAAGGAATTAAGGATTATGCTAAATAGGAGACACCATGAAAAAGTGAGGAGATTAGGCTTGGGTGTGAAGATTTAAATTTGAATGTGCATCAGCAATATGAATTAATATTCAATAAACTAGATTGCAAAAGGAATTAAGGATTATGCTAAATAGGAGACACCATGATATTGTGAAGTGATTAGTCTTGGGTTGAACATTCAAATTTGAAAATCCTGCAGCAAGATGAATTAATATTCAATAAACTAGATTGCAAAAGGATTTAAGGATTATGCTAAATAGGAGACACCATGAAAAAGTGAAGAGATTAGGCTTGGTGGTGAAGATTCAAATTGGAAAATGCTTCAGCAATATGAATTAATATTCAATAAACTAGATTTCAAAAGGATTTAAGGATTATGCTAAATAGGAGACACCATGAAAAAGTGAGGAGATTAGGCTTGGGGGTGAAGATTCAAATCTGAAAATGCTTCAGCAATATGAATTTATATTCAATAAACTAGATTACAAAAGGATTTCAGTATTATGCTAAATAGGAGACACCATGAAAAAGTGAGGAGATTAGGCCTGGAGTTGAAGATTCAAATTTGAAAATGCTTCAGCAATATGAATTAATATTCTATAAACTAGATTTCAAAAGGATTTAATGATTATGCTAAATAGCAGACACCATGAAAAAGTGAGGAGATTAGGCTTGGGGATGAAGATTCAAATTTGAAAATGCTTCAGCAATATGAATTAATATTCAATAAACTAGATTGCAAAAGGATTTAAGGATATTGCTTAATAGGAGACACCATGATAAATTGAGGAGATTAGGCTTGGGGGTGAAGATTCAAATTTGAAAATGCTTCAGCAATATGAATTAATATTCAATAAACTAGATTGCAAAAGGAATTAAGGATTTTGCTAAATTGGAGACACCATAATAAAGTGAGCAGATTAGGCTTGGGGTGAAGATTCAAATTTGAAAATGCTTCAGCAATATGAATTAATATTCAATAAACTAGATTGCAAAAGGAATTAAGGATTATGCTAAATAGGAGACACCATGAAAATCTGAGGAGATTAGGTTGGGGGTGAAGATTCAAATTTGAAAATGCATCAGCAATATGAATTAATATTCAATAAACTAGATTGCAAAAGGAATTAAGGATTATGCTAAATAGGAGACACCATGAAAAAGTGAAGAGATTAGGCTTGGGTTGAAGATTCAAATTGGAAAACCCTGCAGCAAGATGAATTAATATTCAATAAAATAGATTGCAAAAAGAATTAGGGATTATGCTAAATAGCAGACTCCATGAAAAGTGAAGTGATAAGGCTTGGGTGGAAGAATTCAATTTCAAATTTCTTCAGCAAGATGAATTATTATTCAATAAACTAGATTGCAAAAGGATTTAAGCATTATGCTAAATAGCAGACACAATGAAAAAGTGAGGAGATTAGGCTTGGGGGTGAAGATTCAAATTTGAAAATGCTTCAGCAAGATGAATTAATATTCAATAAACTAGATTTCAAAAGGATTTAAGGATTATGCTAAATAGCAGACACCATGAAAAAGTGAGGAGATAAGGCTTGGGGTGAAGATTCAAATTTGAAAATACTTCAGCAATATGAATTAATATTCAATAAACTAGATTTCAAAAGGATTTAAAGATTATCCTAAATAGCAGACACCATGAAAAATTGAAGAGATTAGGCTTGGGTTGAAGATTCAAATTTTAAAATCCTGCAGCAAGATGAATTAATATTCAATAAAATAGATTGCAAAAAGAATTAAGGATTATTCTAAATAGCAGACACCATGAAAAGTGAAGTAATAAGGCTTGGGTTGAAGAATTCAATTTCAAATTGCTTCAGCAAGATGAATTAATATTCAATAAACTAGATTGCAAAAGGATTTAAGGATTATGCTAAATAGCAGACACCATGAAAAAGTGAGGAGATAAGGCTTGGAGTGAAGATTCAAATTTGAAAATGCTTCAGCAATATGAATTAATATTCAATAACCTAGATTTCAAAAGGATTTAAGGATTATGCTAAATAGCAGACACCATGAAAAAGTGTACACATTAGGCTTGGGTTGAAGATTCAAATTTGAAAATCCTGCAGCAAGATGAATTAATATTCAATAAAATAGATTGCAAAAGGAATTAAGGATTATTCTAAATAGCAGACACCATGAATAGTGAAGTGATAAGGCTTGGGTTGAAGAATTCAATTTCAAATTGCTTCAGCAAGATGAATTAATATTCAATAAACTAGATTGAAAAAGGATTTAAGGATTATGCTGTATAGAAGACACCATGAAAAATTGAAGAGATTAGGCTTTGGTTGAAGATTCAAATTTCAAAATGCTACAGCCAAATGAATTAATATTCAATAAACTAGATTGAAAAAGGATTTAAAGATTATGCTAAATAGCAGACCCCAAGAAAAATTGAAGAGATTACATTTGGGTTGAAGATTACAATTTCAAAATGCTTCAGCAAGTTAAATTAATATTCAATAAATAAGATTGCAAAAGGATTTAAGGATTATGCTAAATAGCAGACAACATGAAAAAGTGAAGAGATTAGGCTTGGGTTGAAGAATCAAATTTCAAAATGCTGCAGCAAAATGAATTAATATTCAATAAACTAGATTGCAAAATGGTTTAAGGATTATGCTAAATAGCAGACACCATAAAAAAGTGAGGAGATTAGGCTTGGGTTGCAGATTCAAATTTCAAAATACTTCAGCAAGACGATTTAATATTCAATAAACTCGATTGCAAAAGAATTTAAGGATTATGCTAAGTAGCAGACACCATGAAAAAGTGAGGAGATAAGGCTTGGGGTGAAGATTCAAATTTGAAAATGCTTCAGCAAGATGAATTAATATTCAATAAACTAGATTTCAAAAGGATTTAAAGATTATGCTAAATAGCAGACACCATGAAAAAGTGAAGAGATTAGGCTTGGGTTGAAGATTCAAATTTTAAAATCCTGAAGCAAGATGAATTAATATTCAATAAAATAGATTGCAAAAGGAATTAAGGATTATTCTAAATAGCAGACACCATGAAAAGTGAAGTGATAAGGCTTGGGTTGAAGAATTCAATTTCAAATTGCTTCAGCAAGATGAATTAATATTCAATAAACTAGATTGCAAAAGGATTTAAGGATTATGCTAAATAGGAGACACCATCAAAATTTGAGGAGATTAGGCTTGGGGTGAAGATTCAAATTTGAAAATGCATCAGCAATATGAATTAATATTCAATAAACTAGATTGCAAAAGGAATTAAGGATTATGCTAAATAGGAGACACCATCAAAATTTGAGGAGATTAGGCTTGGGGTGAAGATTCAAATTTGAAATTGCTTCAGCAAGATGAATTAATATTCAATAAACTAGATTGCAAAAGGATTTAAGGATTATGCTATATAGAAGACACCATGAAAAATTGAAGAGATTAGGCTTTGGTTGAAGATTCAAATTTCAAAATGCTACAGCCAAATGAATTAATATTCAATAAACTATATTGAAAAAGGATTTAAAGATTATGCTAAATAGCAGACCCCAAGAAAAATTGAAGCGATTACATTTGGGTTGAAGATTACAATTTCAAAATGCTTCAGCAAGTTAAATTAATATTCAATAAATAAGATTGCGAAAGGATTTAAGGATTATGCTAAATAGCAGACAACATGAAAAAGTGAAGAGATTAGGCTTGGGTTGAAGAATCAAATTTCAAAATGCTGCAGCAAAATGAATTAATATTCAATAAACTAGATTGCAAAATGGTTTAAGGTTTATGCTAAATAGCAGACACCATAAAAAAGTGAGGAGATTAGGCTTGGGTTGCAGATTCAAATTTCAAAATGCTTCAGCAAGACGATTTAATATTCAATAAACTCGATTGCAAAAGAATTTAAGGATTATGCTGAATAGCAGACACCATGAAAAAGTGAAGAGTTTAGGCTTGGGTTGAAGATTCAAATTTCAAAATTCTTCAGCAAATGAATTAATATTCAATAAAATAGATTACAAATGCATTTAAGATATATGCTAAATAGCAGACACCATGTAAAAGTGAAGAGATTAGGTTTGGGTTGAAGATTAAAATTTCAAAATGCTTCAGTAAGATGAATTAATATTCAATAAACTTGAATGCAAAAGGATTTAAGGATTATGCTAAATAGCAGACACCATGAAAAAGTGAAGAGATTAGGCTTGGGTTGAAGGTTCCAATTTAAAAATGCTGCAGCCAAATGAATTAATATTCAATAAACTAGATTGAAAAAGTATTTAAAGATTATGCTAAATTACAGACACCATGAACAAGTGAAGAGATTAGATTTGGGTTGAAGATTACAATATCAAAATGCTTCTGCAAGAGAAATTAATATTCAATAAACTAGATTGCAAAAGGATTCAAAGATTATGCTAAATAGCAGACCCCAAGAAAATGTGAAGAGATTAGGATTGGGTTGATGATACGAATTTCAAAATGCTTCTGAAAGATGAATTAATATTCAATAAACTAGATTGAAAAGGATTTAAGGATTATGCTAAATGGTAGACATCATGGAAAAGTGAAGAGATTAGGCTTTGGTTGAAGATTCAAATTTGACAATGCTGCAGCAAAACTAATTAATATTCAACAAACTAGATTCCAAAAGGATTTAAGGATTATGCTAAATAGAAGACACCAGTAAAAAGTGAAGAGATTAGGCTTGGGTTGAAGATTTAAATTTCAAAATGCTTCAGCAAGACGAATTAATATTCAAAAGTAGATTGCAAAAGATTTAAGGGTTATGCTAAATAGCAGAAACCATGAAAAAGTGAAGAGATTAGGCTTGGGTTGTAGATTCCAATTTGAAAATGCTGCAGCCAAATGAATTAATATTCAATAAACTAGATTGAAAAAGGATTTAAAGTTATGCTATATAGCAGACACCATGAGAAATTGAAGAGATTAGGCTTGGGTTGAAGATTCAAATTTCAAAATGGTTCAGTAATATGAATTAATATTCCATGAACTTGAATGCAAAAGGATTTAAGGATTATGCTAAATAGCAGACACCATGGAAAAGTGAAGAGATTAGATTTGGGTTGAAGATTCCAATTTCAAAATGCTTTAGAGAAATTAATATTCAATAAACTTGAATGCAAAATTATTTAAGATATATGCTATATAGAAGACACCATGTAAAAGTGACGAGATTAGGCATGGGTTGAAGATTAAAATTTAAAATGCTACAGCCAAATAAATTAATATTCAATAAACTAGATTTCAAAAGGATTTAAGGATTATGCTAAATAGTAACACCATGAAAAATTGAAGAGATTAGGCTTGGATTGATGATTCAAATTTGAAAATGCTTCAGCAATACAAATTGTTATTCAATAAACTAGATTGAAAAAGGCTGTAAGGATTTATGTTGAACAGCACATGAGGAAACAGTCAGGAGATGAGGATTCATGTAAAGATTCAATTTGGAAGTGCTGAAGAAAGACCAAAAAATATTCAATAAAATAGATTGCAAAAGGCTGTAAGCATTTATGTTAAACAGCAGATGCTGAAAAATTCTAGAGTTTAGGATGGGGTAAAGATACAATTTGGAAGTGCAGGAGAATATCTGAAATATATTCAGTTAAATAGATTGCAAAAGGTTTAGACGATTTTGGCTAAACGGCACATGATGAAACAATCAAAAGTTTAGGATTTGGGTAAAGATTCAATTTGGAAGTACAGAAGAAATATGAAACAATATTCACTAAACTAGATTGCAAAAGGCTGTAAAGATGTATGCAAAACAGCACATGATGTAACAGTCAAGAAATTAGGATTTGGGTCAAGATTCACTTTGGAAGCGCTGATGAAAGACGAAAAAATATTCAAGAAACGAGATTGCAAAGGTCTGTAAGGATTTATGCTAAACAGCACATGGGGAAACAGTCAAGAAATTAGGGTTGGTGTAAAGATTTAAATTTAAAGTGCTGGCGAATATCTAAAATATATTCAGTTAAATAGATGGTAAAAGGTTTATACTATTTTGGTTAAACAGCACTTGATGAAACAAACACTAGATTAGGATTGTGGTAAAGATTCAATTTGGAAGTGCTGATGAAAGACGAAAACATATTCAATAAACTATATTGCAAAGGTCTGTAAGGATTTATGTTAAACAGCACATGTTTAAACAGTCAAGGAATTAGGATATGGGTAAAAATTCTATTTGGTAGTGCTGAAGAAAGACGGAAAAATATTTAATAAACCAAATTGCATAACGCTGTAACGATTTATGCTAAACAGCACATGATGAAACAGACAACAAATAAGGATTTGGGTAAAGATTCAATTTGGAAGTGCTGACGAAAGACTAGAAAATATACAATAAACTAGGTTACAAAAGGCTGTAAGGATTGATGCTATACAGCACATGATGAAACAGTCAAGAAATTAGGTTTGGTGTAAAGATTCAATTTCCAAGTGCTGGCGAATGTCAGAAATATATTCAGTTAAATAGATTGCACAAGGTTTGGACGATTGTAGGTAAACAGGACATGATGAAACCATCAAGAAATTAGGATTGATGTAAAGATTCATTTTGGAAGTGCTGAAGAAAGACGAAAAAATATTCAATAAACTAGATTGCAAAAGGCCGTAAAGATTTATGCTATACAGCGCATGATGAATCAGTCAAGAAATTAGGATTGGTGTAAAGATTCAATTTGTAATTGCTGGCGAATGCCTAAAATATATTCACGTAAATAGATTGCAAAATGTTTGATTTTGGCTAAACAGCAAATGATGAAACAGTCAAGAAATTAGGATTTGTGTAAAGATTTAATTTGGAAGTGCTGACGGAAGACGAAAACATATTCAATAAAATAGATTGCAAAAGGCTGTAAGGATTTATGACATACAACACATGATGAAACAGCCGAGAAATTAGGATTGTGTAAAGATTCAATTTCGAAGTGCTGGCGAATGTCTAAAATATATTCAGTTAAATATATTGTAAAAGTTTTAAAAGATTTTGGCTAAACAGCACATGATGAAACAGTCAAGAAATGAGGATTTGGGTAAAGATTCAATTTGGAAGTGCTGAAGAAAACGAAAAATATACAATAAACTAGATTTCAAAAGGCTGTAAGGATTTATGTTAAACAGCACATGATGAAACAGTCAAGGAATTAGAATTGGGGTAAAGATCCTATTTGGAAGTGCTGTAGAAAGACGGAAAAATATTCAATAATCTAGTTTGCAATAGGCTGTAAGGATTAATGCTAAACAGCACATGATGAAACGGTCAACATATAAAGATTTAAGGAAAGATTCAATTTGGAAGTGCTGAAGTAAGAGGAGAAAATATTCAATAAACTACATTACAAAAGGCTGTAAGGATTTATGCTAAACGGCACATGATGAAACATTCAAGAGATTTGGATTGGGGTAAAGATTCAATTTCAAAGTGCAGAAGAAAGACGAAAAAATATTCAATAAACAAGATTGCAATAGGCTGTAAGGATTTATGCTTAACAGCACATGATGAAACCATGAAGAAATTAGAATTTGGGTAATGATTCAATTTGGAAGTGATGAAGATAGACGAAAAAATATTCAATAAACTAGATTGCAAACGGCCGGAAAGGTTTATGCTATACAGCACATGATGAATTAGTCAAGAAATTAGGATTTGGGTAATGATTCAATTTCAAAGTGCTGAAGAAAGACGAAAAAATATTCAATAAACTAGATTTCAAACGGCTGTAAGGATTTATGCTTAACAGCACATGATGAAACAGTCAACAAATTAGGATTTGGGTAATGATTCAATTTGGAAGTGCTGAAGAAAGACGAAAAAATATACAATAAACTAGATTGCAAACGGCTGTAAGAAATTAGGACTGATGTAAAGTGTAACACTATTTAGAAACGGCAGGTTAATTAACCAATTAATTAACCACAGAAGTTAATTATGGGGATTACTTAAACCGATAGATAGAACGAAAGACATACTGAGCGATAACTTAAACCGATAGATAGAACGAAAGACATACTGAGCGATATTCTTGTTGTTTTGTTATTTTCCCCAGGCAGGGGATGGGTAAAGGGATTTTTTATTTTGTTGTTTTCGGGTGCGAATCAGGATGGTCATTTTTACTTTCTCGCGGAAGTTTGACGCTGAGATATGCCAAATGTTCCCCGAGTTTTGAATGGATACCCATTGACTGTGTTATAGTGACAACAGTGTTATCAGAGAATGATGAGAATTCTCTGCTAGGACAAAGGAAGGAAAAAGAGAAAGAAAAGAAAGAAAGAGAGGGACAAGACTTAACAACTTAGATGATAAAAGAAAAGAAAAAGGCCACCCACAAAGCGATGTTGTTTTGATAACGGGACGGCGAAAATTCTGGTCATTGTCGTAAAAATTAGTTGATGAATCCCAGAGTTTTTGGGCAGATAAAACATTAACTGTGTCATGATAGCCAAAACTTATATTATCGGGAAAGGATTTAATAGGTCATCTGCCGACCGCACACAGAGCCCAACCCTGAGTTGAGGAGATGTCGGTTGGACAAGACATCTGTGTTTATTGAAATTCGTTTGCGATAACAAAAGCCATGTTATTGGATTTTTTTTTAATTAACTCAATTTCGCCAAAATTCCAATTGAAGAATTCCATATGCCGTGACGTTGGATAAAAATTGAGATTATCAGATTCGCACTATTTTCACGCCTATTGGCCGAATAGCCAGGCGGAGGTGATCATGTGACGCAGGGAGGAGGCCTGCCACCGCCCATTGAGAGGATAGGTATGAGATGTTACTGCAAGGAAGTGGGAAAACCGTTGACGCCCTCTAAATGATGGTGAGATACTCATATGAGAGCAGAAGAGGGTGGGAGTGGAAGAAGATTTCCAAAAAGGGAAAATGATAAGTGTTTCTGACCGGGGGCAGAGAGAATCCTTATTGGGGATTTGAAATCAACGTGGTGGCCACACCACGTCCGACCCACGGCGGGTTTGATCGGCGTCCATATAAGCAAACGTCTTCGGGCGTTTGAGATAGTTGAGAGTTAAGTTAGTTTTTGGCAGTGCAGTCCAAGAGCAGTGCAGTTCTCAGAGAGATCCAGTCGAGCCCAAGAGACAAGGCGACTCGGAAGATAACGCCTCGCACAGGTGACCGCACGATTCCATGCCTTCCGACTTAGACTTCTAACCAAGAACAAATTTGTTGAAGTCCGACTTTAGATTTCCCACCAAAACAAGTTTCCGACTTAGACTTCTAACCAAGAACAAATTATAGAGGTCTGGCTTGTGTTTTCCACCAGAGCCGACTTTATTGAAAAACAATCCAGATATCCAGAACTAGCTAAGAACGCAAAAGCGTTACAATCCACATTTTTCTTTTCTTCGGGCTGGGAGAAAAAGAGAGAGACGCACTCCTGTAACTCAACAAACCGACATAAAATTAATCACTATTCCTAACCAGTCGCTCGCCTTGAAGTTGTTTGTGCTTTTGTTTTGTTTTTTTTTGTCTACATTTATTGTGCAGTATCACCTTGACCCGGAGTCGGTGTGGCACTACGGCCCGACGTCTGATTGATCTCGTCAACCTAAGATCAAAACACAACGTGGGTAGGTTGAATCGAGATCAAAGCAGTTGCTTCGGTGACCAGGCGTTGGAAGCAAGCCAAGTACGACAAGTTGGTACTAGAGCCCAACAAGACTTCAACCGATGTCCCAGGGTTAGCCCGTCACAAAGGACCGACGTCACATATCGGCGTCGTGACCAAAAAGGACGGGTGTCACAAATGGTGTCGTGACAACCAGGATCAGATCCTAGAGAGACCACCGCCACAGGAGTTGCAGAAAGCTTCGAGTTGAACAACGCTCGGCGTCACAAGTACACAAACCGAGGAAAACTAGAGTGGGAGCCAAAGGACTTTGGTTAATTGTAGCCATACGGTTGCAGACCCTCTAGTACGACAGCCCAGAAGCCGAGATGAACGAATTGGAAATCGTCTGTCAGGTCGGACACTCGTCTTTCGGTTTATCTCCCATTTTCGATTCTTGCTGCTCTCGCTTTAATCCCTTGTACTTGTCGTTTTAAATATGTCTGACTATATAAACCAGATAGGGTAGACATAGAGGAAGAGGAGGCTGAGCAGGAATTGCCAGCAGACTTGAGAGGATTATTGGGTGGACCAAGGGTCCCGGCGTTTGATGGTAGTAGAAGTGATTTTAAAAACTGGCTGGCAATTCTAGAGAAGAGCCGAGTAATTTACGGACTCTCGGACGTAGAAACTCTTTGTCTGGCATATAGTGCCACGACAGAGAAGGCGTCTGAGCTCGTAAAGGGACTCTTGACCAGTGAGCCCCAATTACCATGGGAAAGGTTGAAAGAACTATTAACTAGGGAATTCGCTGACGAAGGGTCAGCGATAGAGGCCATGAGGGCCCTCTTGAAGTTGACGCAGCTGCGGGATGAGACCCCTGGAGAATTGGGGACCCGAGCGGAAAAGCTGTCGTCATTAGCCTTCCCAGAGGTTGTGAGGAATAATGCGGTCATGCAGGCACAGCTGGCTGATCTGTATGTTGAAGCGCTCAGTGACGAGCGTATTCGCCACGATGTCTTGAAGGAAAGACCGCTGAGATTGTCGGCATCAGTAGCGCTGGTCAAAGAGATCCAGGGAGTCTGGGAGAAAGTAAAAAGAGGTGGGAAAATACAGGAAATAAGTCGAGGGGTCGGAAGAAAGGGGGTAAGAGGTAGAGCCCCCGCGTGGAGTCGTGGGGTCAGCCTAGAGGTAGAAGAGCCTGAGGTGTGGGAAGAGGATCCCACAAGAAGGGCTTGGTCGACAAGGCATGGGTTTTATAAGCCCACGCCCGGTCGATAGGGGCTAGTCTGTTGGACATGTGGATATGAAAACCACAGAGCGGCGGACAGCCCGACAAAGTGGGGTTTGCCCCCAGACTTCGAACAGGATAAGTGTACTAGGTGTGGGAATAAGGGACACCTAGCTAAGTGGTGCGGATTAAGAAAAGATCACCCCAGAATTAAGAGGGAGGGTGGCCCAGTTGAAAAAAGGAAATATAAAACGCTGCACATGTGGCCGGGGGAGCCACCCAGGCAGAGGACAGGTCCCCCCAGAACCCAGAGGGTGGGTGGCCAAGTTAAAGAGAAGAAGCGTGAAATGTTGGGTGTGTGGTCAGGTGGGCCACTTTGCGGTTAACTGCCCAACGAGAAGGTGCTGAGAAGACCAGGGCACCTGAAGAGGAATTGTGCCTTTAGAAATAGCCACAAGAGACTGGGAGAGGTCCAGTCGGGACCGCCCAGGTGCAGAAAACGCAGAACTCCCCCACGTGAGAATAGCAAAGGTAGTTTGTTGCTACCGGCGCCTATGGCTGGGATGACCCAAAGGTGGGAACCCAGGGAGAGGAAAGCCCAAGTGTTCTCTTCGATGACGCAAGAGAGGGAACTGTCGTGTGGGGTAGAGATAGGGGGTAGGGCAGAGAAAGCCCTGATAGACACAAGAGCATCTGTTTCATTGCTGAAAGAGGAAGCATACAGGCGGGTGAAACGGAAGAGTAGATTACGGGAAGCGGACATAGAGGTCACGCAAGCAGATGGAGCCCCCCTGAAGATAAAAGGGATGGCGAGGCTCCCTGTGAGGATTGGGAAATTAAGAAGCACCCAAAATTTTTACGTAACCTCCAACCTGTGTACGGAAGCAATCTTGGGAGAAGATTGGCTTCAGAGCTAGAAGGCTCGAATAGAGTTCAACCCCACTGTGCTGATAGTGAATGGCGAGAGAACGCCATTGGGATGCCCACCGGAAGAAGATATGACAATAGTGGTGGAGGAAGATGTAGAGCTACCCCCCAGAACGGCGGTGTCGGGAAAGGGTAGGTTAATGTCAGGGAAGAAAATAAGAAAAAGAACCCTGCAATTGGTCCCTGTAGAAGGGAATGGTCTAGAAGAAAATGAGGTAACTCTATGTGAGGCGGTAGTAGAGGCAGCCGAATTAGTGCCCATCATGATGGTGAACCAGGCCCAAAAGACTATAAAGGTTAAGAGAGGGGAAGAGATAGGAAAGACGCTACCCCTACGAACTCTGAATCAAGTGAGATTCGAGAAGAAGCTAGGAAAACATGAAGAACAACTAGAAGAAATAATAGACGAAGATATATTGGCACCTGATCAATTTAGGGCCAGGGTGGGAGGTCTGCTGAAGGATAATCGAGATGTGGTGGCCCAATCAGATAAGGAATTGGGCCAGACCCACACCGTAAAAATGAAAATCGACACCGGCGATCACCCCCCCCCCCCTGTGAAATTGAAGCCCTATAGAACGCCTATTCACAAGAGACCCCTTGTAGAAGAGGCAGTAGAAGAGATGTTGGAAGCTGGGATGATCGAAAGATCGATCTCCCCTTGGAGCTTTCCAATCGTAATAGTAGGTAAGAAAGATGGCGGGCACCGTTTTTGTGTAGATTTTAGGAAACTGAATTCTATATCGAAGCCGTTGGCGGTGCCATTGCCACTAATAGATGATATATTGGCATTATTAGGGAAAGCGAAGTACTTCTCTACGTTGGACTTGAGGTCCGGGTATTGGCAGGTAGCCCTTGATGAGGCTGACAAGGAGAAGGCCGCATTTGCGTGTCACCTAGGACTGTTTCAGTTCAGGGTGATGCCATTCGGTTTAGCTAATGCCCCGGGAATCTTCCAACAGCTGATGTCAATAGTGTTAGGAGGATACGAGAGCTTTTGCCATGGCATATTTGGATGATATTTTGATATTTTCAGAAACAGTAGAACAACACTTTTTCCATCTGAAACAAGTGTTGGCAAGGTTAAGAAAACACGGTTTAAAATTGAAATTGTCGAAGTGTCAGTTTCTGAAGGAGGAGACTAGATATTTGGGCTTTGTTATTAACGGAGACGGTATTAAACCCGACATGGATGAAAGGTGAAAGGTGAAAGTCATAAGGGAAATGCCAGAACCTAAGACAGTGAGACAAGTAAGAGGCTTTATAGGAGCTATAGGTTACTACCGACGATTCGTCCCGGCATTCTCGAGAATTGCTATACCACTAGTAGCCCTGACGAAGAAATACGCTAGGTTCAAGTGGACAGAGGACTGTCAACGGGCATTTGATACGTTAAAAGAACAGTTGACAGCCGTCCCACTGCTGACGTACCCAGACCTCAGCAAGCCCATGGTACTATACACTGATGCCAGTGAGCAGTGTGTAGGAGCAGTTCTTACCCAGCCATGTCCCGATAAAGAAGGACCAGTGCCAGGCATACCAGAGGAGGTACCGATATACTTTCTCTCTCATAAGCTCTCAGAGACACAACGGAGATGGCCAGTAATAGAAAGAGAAGCATATGCTATCATGTATGCTCTCCAAAAACTGGACTACTACTTGAATGGTGCGGTCTTTACTATAAAGACAGACCACAAGCCTCTGCAATACCTATTGCAGGTAGAATGGACAAATAATAAGAAAATTCAACAGTGGGCTGTAAAGTTAAGTGGCTACCACTGTAAGATAGAGTATTTAGCAGGGAAGGAAAATACGTGCGCAGATTTACTCTCAAGAATACCGAAACAACTGGAAGAAAGATCTGTAAAAGTAGAGCAGGGAGTAGATGATAAAGCCTATAGAATCAGAGTAGTTAACTCTAATAAGTTAAAGGATCGCCCTATGTTAGAATCGGACGAGGAAGGGGACGCACAGATAATAACAGATCCCTACTGGACAGAAGGAATTGAGAAGGAGCGGGCAGACAGTGAAATGGCCGCCCTGAGAGAAAAGGTGGAGGCAGGAGAGACCACCAAGTATGCCATAATAGAGGAAAGGCTGTATTATCTCTCAGGTAGGGATGAAGAAGTCCAGCCCAAGTTGTATGTGCCCAAAAGTTTAAGACCAGAGATATTGGAACAGTGCCACGAGAGGTTAGGCCACATGGGAATTGATAGGACATATGATCTAATAGGGAGAAAGTACTATTGGCCCAAACTGTACGGAGAGGTCACTAACTATGTTCGGAGCTGTGTAGTGTGCCAGTCACAGAGCAGAAGGCAGGAAATGGCACCATTGGAGGAGATGGACGTGCCGAATTTCCCCTTCGAGAAAGTGAGTATGGATGTATCAGGACCATATGGGGAAACTACACAAGGAAACAACTATATAGTGAGTTTTGTTGATTGGCTAACAAATTGGCCTGAGGCATTTGCAGTACCAGACATGAAGGCTAGAACTGTGGCCGATTTGATAATAGGTGAAATCTTCCCTAGGTATGGCGCCCCTGTACAACTTGTCACTGATAATGGAGAATATAAACAGCATAATGAGAGAGGTGCTGACAGGTTTGAATATAGAGCACGTAAAAACATCTCCATATCACCCGCAAGGAAATGCTAAAGTGGAAAGGTTTCATAGAACCTTGGGAGATGTATTGGCCAAGCTGACCAGAGAGAACACTGGAAATTGGGATTTGTATTTGACACAGGCTCTGGCGGCCGTGAGGTTTACGATAAACGAAACCTCCAGATTTTCTCCTTACTTTATGTTGTTTGGCAGAGACGTGGTCCTGCCTGTGGATAACCTATTGAAGCCCCGAAGAAAGTATATGGGATAAGATCATCATCAGCTGTTGCTAGAACAACAACATAAGATATTTGTACAGGCCGGAAGAAGAATAAAGAGGGCACAGAAGAGAAGAAATGAGAGAGTGAATGCTGAAAGAAAGGTATTAGAATTGAAGGTTGGAGACCCTGTCTACTATAAAATCCACCAGAGAGAAGGAAAGCTGGACCAAAGGTGGGAACCGTACTACCGGATAGTGGAGCAGACGGGTCCAGTATCATATGTAATATGGGATCAAGTGGCAGGACGAGCAAGGAGGTTCCATGCCAATGATCTAAAGAAGTCTGAAATAGCTAACCTGGAAATGAGCGAGCCGAGGCCTAAGAAGACAAGAACAAGGAAGGTAACTCTGGTTGAGCCTGAAGAAATGGAGACGGAGGAAGATTCCGAGGAAAATGAAGAGATAGATCGACTTGGCCAGATAGACGAAGCGATCCGAGTGACGGAGTTGGAACCCTCGGCGGGGATCAACGGCGTTCAGTCGTCGCCTGAATCGGTGCAGAGAAGACCCTGTGATGTCACCGTCGCACCCCAATGTCCAAAGAAAAGGGAGAGAAAAATGAAGAGATCCGATCAAGCAGTCAAAGGCTCTAGAAAGCGGCACCCTAAACAAGACGAAGAGTTCAACGAGTGGGAGGAAGAAGATCAAATACCCCTTTCCCAGCTCAAAGAAAGACTAAGGAACAGGAGAGATTTAGACAGAGTCAAGAGGTATTGAAGACGTCCAGGGCGAGGACTCTAAACAGAAGGAAGAATCAGGGGGAAAGAGAATAGGCGAAACACACCCTGAAGAGAAATTAAAACATTAAGGGAAGGTTAGAGGAACTACCTCGGAAGATGAGATTGAGAGGAATGGAGAAGTCCAAATCTCAGTTGAATAATTAGGTGTCGTCAGATAACGACCCTGGCTCATCCAAAACCTACTGTCTGACTGTGGTGGATGTGGATGGAGGGGATGGAGGCGCGAATTGCACCTCACGAAGGACGGAAGAAAGTTAGTGGCATTGTTAGCTGGCCAGCGATAGTGTCATTGAGTACCATCCTTGGAGGGGAACCCCGCGAACCTGTCCGGACCATTCAATCTGCTAGGGGTTAGTTGGGGGAGGAGAGAGCTGAAGAGTTACGAGTTTAGAAAAAGTTATGAAATAGCTGAGTAAAGAATTAAGCAAGATAGAAGGATAGAATAAAAACATGAAGAGAAGGATTCCACCATAGAAATGATTGGCAGAAGCTTAGTCAATTGTACAGAGTTGTGGGAACCGATATTGAAGGGATTCTCCAATGTTACCTTGAATAAAATACCGGCGCTGATGAAGCCGATAAAAAAGATCGATATGGATCAGTTGAGGAATAAGCTAAGTGAGCTGGGTAGGTGATAAACAGATCGCGATAAGTTGGTTAGAAATGATGGATACATTCATAATTATCTCCATAGGAGGTGTAGCAGTATGGAAGGTTAGAAGTAGCACGAAATTAATTCGCAGTAATCAAATGAGCGTGCAGCAGCTCGAGAGGGAGATGCCGAGTAGTGTTCTTTACCCATACAGAATCAACGAGAGAATTGCAGAAAAGCCGATGGAAGAAGCCAACGCAGAACCGACACGCGCGGCGGATAAACCTCCTGCAGAAGAGAGAAGGACCTTGACCAAGAAAAAAAAACAAGCCATAATAACCACACACATACACCCACCGGCACACGCACATTTTATAAATGAAAAAAAAATGATGCATGCTAAATAGTGTAGTTGGATTCGAATGCCATTTACAAGTATATGACACAATTGGGTTAGGAAGGATTGTAACACTATTTAGAAATGGCCGGTTAATTAACCAATTAATTAACCAATTAACCAATTAATTAACCACAGAAGTTAATTACGGGGATTACTTAAACCGATAGATAGAACGAAAGACATACTGAGCGATAACTTAAACCGATAGATAGAACGAAAGACATACTGAGCGATATTCTTGTTGTTTTGTTATTTTCCCCAGGCAGGGGATGGGTAAAGGGATTTTTTATTTTGTTGTTTTCGGGTGCGAATCAGGATGGTCATTTTTACTTTCTCGCGGAAGTTTGACGCTGAGATATGCCAAATGTTCCCCGAGTTTTGAATGGATACCCATTGACTGTGTTATAGTGACAACAGTGTTATCAGAGAATGATGAGAATTCTCTGCTAGGACAAAGGAAGGAAAAAGAGAAAGAAAAGAAAGAAAGAGAGGGACAAGACTTAACAACTTAGATGATAAAAGAAAAGAAAAAGGCCACCCACAAAGCGATGTTGTTTTGATAACGGGACGGCGAAAATTCTGGTCATTGTCGTAAAAATTAGTTGATGAATCCCAGAGTTTTTGGGCAGATAAAACATTAGCTGTGTCATGATAGCCAAAATTTATATTATCGGGAAAGGATTTAATAGGTCATCTGCCGACCGCACACAGAGCCCAACCCTGAGTTGAGGAAATGTCGGTTGGACAAGACATCTGTGTTCATTGAAATTCTTTTGCGATAACAAAAGCCATGTTATTGGATATTTTTTTTAATTAACTCAATTTCGCCAAAATTCCAATTGAATAATTCCATATGCCGTGACGTTGGATAAAAATTGAGATTATCAGATTCGCACTATTTTGACGCCTATTGGCCGAATAGCCAGGCGGAGGTGATCATGTGACGCAGGGAGGATGCCTGCCACCGCCCATTGAGAGGATAGGTATGAGATGTTACTGCAAGGAAGTGGGAAAACCGTTGACGCCCTCTAAAGTATGGTGAGATACCCATATGAGAGCAGAAGAGGGTGGGAGTGGAAGAAGATTTCCAAAAATGGAAAATGATAAGTGTTTCTGACCGGGGGCAGAGAGAATCCTTATTGGGGATTTGAAATCAACGTGGTGGCCACACCACGTCCACGCCGGGTTTGATCGGCGTCCATATAAGCAAACGTCTTCGGGCGTTTGAGATAGTTGAGAGTTAAGTTAGTTTTTGGCAGTGCAGTCCAAGAGCAGTGCAGTTCGCAGAGAGATCCAGTCGAGCCCAAGAGACAAGGCGACTCGGAAGATAACGCCTCGCACAGGTGACCGCACGATTCCATGCCTTCCGACTTAGACTTCTAACCAAGAACAAATTTGTTGAAGTCCGACTTTAGATTTCCCACCAAAACAAGTTTCCGACTTAGACTTCTAACCAAGAACAAATTATAGAGGTCTGGCTTGTGTTTTCCACCAGAGCCGACTTTATTTAAAAACAATCCAGATATCCAGAACTAGCTAAGAACGCAAAAGTGTTACAATCCACATTTTTTTCTTCGGGCTGGGAGAGAAAGAGAGAAACGCACTCCTGTAACTCAACAAACCGACATAAAATTAATCACTATTCCTAACCAGTCGCTCGCCTTGAAGTTGTTGTTTGTGCTTTTGTTTTTTTTTTGTCTACATTTATTGTGCAGTATCACCTTGACCCGGAGTCGGCTGGCACTACGGCCCGACGTCTGATTGATCTGGTCAACCTAAGATCAAATCACAACGTGGGTAGGTTGAATCGAGATCAAAGCAGTTGCTTCGATGACCAGGCGTTGGAAGCGAGCTGAGTACGACAAGTTGGTACGAGAACCCAACAAGACTTCAACCGATGTCCCAGGGTTAGCCCGTCACGAAGGACCGACGTCACATATTGGCGTCGTGACAAAAAAGGACGGGTGTCACAAAAGGTTCAATTTTTAATTGCTGGCGATTGTCTGAAATATATTCTTTTAAATACATTGCAAAAGGTTTAGACGATTTTGGCTAAACATCACATGTTGTAACAGTAAAGAAATTAGGTTTTGGGTAAAGATTCAATTTGGATGTGCTGAAGTCAGACGAGAAAATATTCAATAAACTAGATTACAAAAGGCTGTAAGGATTTATGCTAATCGGCAAATGATGAAACAATCATGAGATTAGGATTGGTGTAAAGATTCAATTTACATGCTAAACATTTTTTAATAAACTAGATTGCAAAAGGCTGTAAGGATTTATGCTATACAGCACATGATGAAACAGTCAAGAAATTAGGATAGGTGTAAAGATTCAATTTGTCATTGCTGGCGAATATCTAAAATGTATTCAGTTAAATAGATTGCAAAAGGCTTAAACGATTTTGGCTAAACAGCACATGATTAAAGAGGAAGACAGGAAAATATTCAATAAACTAGATTACAAAAGGCTGTAAGGATTTATGCTAAACGGCACATGATGAAACAATCAAGAGATTAGGATTGGGGTAAAAATTCAATTTCGATGTGCTGGCGAATGTCTAAAATGTATTCAGTTATATAGATTGCAAAAGCTTTAAATGATTTTGGCTAAACAGCACATGATGAAACAGTCAAGAAATAAGTATTGTGTAGAAATTCAATTTGGAATTACTGAAGAAAGACGAAAACATATTCAATATACTAGATTGCAAAAGGCTGTAAGCATTCATGATAAACAGCACATGATAAAACACTCAGGAAATTAGGATTGGTGCAAAGATTCAATTTGGAAGTGCTGGCGAATGTCTAATATATATTCAGTTAAATATATTGCAAAATGTTTAAACGATTTTGTCTAAACAGCACATAATGTAAAAGTCAAGAAATTAGGATTTGGCTAAAGATTCAATTTGGATGTGCTCAAGTAAGACGAAAAAATGTTCAATATACTAGATTGCAAAAGGCTGAATGAAAGGGTTTATGCTAAACGGCACATGATGAAACCATCAAGACATTAGGATTGGGGTAAATATTAAATTTGGAAGTGCTGAAGAAAGACGGATAAATTTTCAATAAACTAGATTGTAAAAGGCTGTAAAGATTTATGCAAGACAGCACATGTTGAAACAGACAAGAAATTAGGATTAGGGTAAAGATTCAATTTGGTAGTGCTGGCGAATATCTAAAATATATTCAGTTAAATAGACTGCAAAATGTTTAGACGATTTTGGCTAAATTGCACACGAGGAAACAATCAGAAAATTAGGACTGGGGTAAATATTCCATTTGGAAGTCCTGAAGAAATACAAAGAAATATTCAATAAACTAGATTACAAAAGGCTGTAAGGATTCATGCTAAACAGCACATGATGAAACAGTCATGAAATTAGGATTGGGGTAAAGATTCAATTGAGAAGAGCTGAAGAAAGACGAAACATCTTTCAATAAACTAAATTGCAAAAGGCTGTAAGAATTTATGCTAAAGAGCAGATGATGAAACATTTAAGAAATTAGGATTAGGGTAAAGATTCAATTTAGAAGTGATGAATAAAGACGAAAATATATTCAATAAACTAGATTGCGAATGGCTGTAAGGTTTAATGCACACGATTAAACAGTCAGGAAATTAGGATTGGGGTAAAATTTCAATTTGGAAGTGCTGGCGATTATCTAAAATATATTCAGTTAAATAGATTGCAAAATGTTTAGAGGATTTTGGCTAAACAGCAGATGATGAAACAGTCAAGAGATTAGGATTTGGGTAAAGATTCCATTTGGAAGTGCCGATGAAAGACGAACAAATATTGTATGTACCATATTGCAAAAGGCTGTAAGGATTTATGCTAAGAAGCACATGATGAAACAGTCAAGAGATTAGGATTTGGGTAAAGATTCCATTTGGAAGTGCCGATGAAAGACGAACAAATATTGTATGTACCATATTGCAAAAGGCTGTAAGGATTTATGCTAAGAAGCACATGATGAAACAGTCAAGAGATTAGGATTGCGGTAAACATTCAATTTGGAAGTGCTGACGAAAGACCGAAAACATATACAATAAATTAGATTGCAAAAGTCTTTAAAGATTTAAGTTAACAGCAATTGACGAAACTGTCAAGAAATTAGGATTGGGTTAAAGATTCAATTTGGAAGAGCTGGCGAATATCTAAAATATATTCAGTTAAATAGACTGCAAAAGGTTTTGAGTATATTAGCTAAACAACCACATGATGAAACAATCAAGAGATTAGGATCGGCGTAAATGTTCAATAAACTAGATTGCAAAAGGCTGTAAAGAATTATGATAAACATCACATGATGAAACCGGCAAGATATTAGGATTGGAGTAAAGATTCAATTTTGTAGTGTTTGCGAATATCTGAAAAATATTCAGTTAAATTGATTGCAAATGGTTTAGACTATTTGGCTAAAAAGGACATGATGAATCAATGAAGAAATTAGGATTGGGGTAAAGATTCAATTTGAAAGTGATTGCGAATGTCTAAAATATATTCAGTTATATAGATTGCAATAGGTTTAGACGATTTCGGCTAAAAAAAATGAAACAATCAAGAGATTAGGATTGGGGTAAAGATTCCATTTGGAAGTGCTAAAGAAAGACGAAAAAATATTCAATAAACTTGATTGCAAAAGGCTGTAAGGATTTATGCTAAACCGCACATGATGAAACAGTCGAGAAATTAGGACGGGGGTAAATATTCAATTTGGAAGTGCTGGCGAATGTCTAAATTATATTCAGTTAAATATATCGCAAAAGGTCTAGACGATTTTGGCTAAACGGCGCATGATGAAACAATCAAGAGATTAGGATTGGGGTAAAGATTCAATTTTGGAAGTGCTGAAGAATGACAAAAAAATATTCGATAAACTAGATTAGGATTGGGGTAAATATTCAAATTGGAAGAGCTGAAGAAAGGCTAAACATTTTTTAATAAACTGGATTGCAAATGGCTGTAATGATTTATGCTAAACTGCACATGATGAAACTGTCAAGAAATTAGGATTGGAGTAAATATTCAATTTGGAAGTGCTGGCGAATATCTAAAATATTTTCAGTTAAATAGATTGCAAAAGGTTTAAATGATTTTGGCTAAACAGCACATGGTGAAACAACAGAGAGATTAGGATTGGGGTAAAGATTCAATTTGGAAGTGCTGAAGTAAGACGAAAAAATATTCAATAAACTAGATTGCCAAATTCTGTTAGGATTTATGCTAAACAGCGCATTTTGAAGCAATCAAGAGATTAGGATTGGGGTAAAGATTCATTTTGGAAGTGCTGAAGAAAACGAAAAATATTCAATAAACTAGTTTGCAAGCGGGTGTAAGGATTTATGCTAAACCTTACATGATGAAACAGTCAAGGGATTAGGGAAGCGTTAATGATTCAATTTGGAAGTGATGACGAAATACAAAAATATTCATTAAAATAGATTGCAAAAGGCTGTCACGATTTTGTCTAAACAGCCCATGATGAAAGTGTCAAGTGATTATTATTGGGCAAAATATTCAATTTTGATGTGCTAACGCAAGACGGATAAATATTCAATAAACTAGTTTACAAAATGCTCTCAGGATTTAGGCGAAACAGCACATGAAACAGATTAGGATTGGTGTGAAGATACAATTTGAAATTGCACACGAAATTTTAAAAAATATTTAGCAAAACAGATTGCAATAGGGTGTCACGATTGTGGCTAAACTGTACATGATGAAACCGTCAAGAGATTAGGATTGCGGCAAACATTCAATTTGGAAATGCTGACGAAAGACTGAAAAATATTCAATAATTGAGATTGCAAAAAGCTGTCAGGATTTAGAATAAACAGCACATGATGAAGCAGTCAAGAGATTAGGATTGGGGTAAAGATTCAATTTCGATGTGCTGACGCAAGACGAATAAATACTCAAGAACTAAGGTTGCAAATGGCTGTCTGGATTTAGGTTAAACAACACATGATGAAAAAAACGAGAGATTAGTATTGGGGTAAATATTGAATTTGCAAGATCTGAAGCACGATTGAAAAAAGCTGTAAGGCTTTATGATAAACAGCACATGATAAAACAGTCAAAAGATTAGAATAGGGGTAAAGATTCAATTAGGAAGTGCTGATGCATGTCGAAAAAATATTGCAAAAGGCTGCCAGGATTTAGGAAAAAAGCACATGAAACAGAAAAGAGATTAGGATTGGGGCAACAATTCAATAAGAAAATGCTGGAGAAATACCAAAAAATATTCAGTAAAATAGATTTCATATGTCTGTCAGGATTTAGGCTAAACAGCACATGATGAAACAGACCAGAGATTAGGATTTGTGTTAAGATTCAATTTGGAAGTAAAATATGTTGCAAAATGATGTCAGGATTTAGTCTAAACATCACATGATGAAACAGTCAAGAGATTAGGATTGCCTTAAACATTGAATTTGGAAGTGCTGACGAAAGACTGAAAAATATTCAGTAAAATGGATTGCAAGTGGCTGTCAGGATGTAGGCTAAACTGTACATGATGAAACAGTCAAGAGATTTTGATTGCGGTAAACATTCAATTTGGATGTGCTGAAATATATTCAGTAAAATATATTGAAAAGGCAGTCAGGAATTAGGCTAAACAGCAGATGACGAAACAGTCAAGAGATTAGGATTGTAGTAAAGATTCAATTCCGTAGAACTGAAGGAATACGAAGAAATATTCAATAAATTAGATTGCAAAATGCTGTGAGTAATTAGGCTAAACAGCACATGATGAAACAGTTCAAGAAATTAGGATTGCGGTAAACATTCAATTTGGAAGTGTTGACGAAATACTGAAAAATATGCAGTAAAATAGTTACAAAAGGCTGTCAGGATTTAGACTAAACAGCACATGATGAAACAGTAAACATATTAGGATTGCATAAACATTCAATTTGGAAGTGCTGACGAAAGACTGAAAAATATTCAGTAAAATCGATTACCAAAGGCTGTCAGGATTTAGGCTAAACAGGACATGATGAAACCGTCAAGAGATTAGGATTGCGGTAAACATTCAACTTGGAAGTGTGGAGGAAATACTGAAAAATATTCAGTAATATAGATTGCCAAAGGCTGTCAGGATTTACGCTAAACAGCACATGATGAAACCGTCAAGAGATTAGGATTGCGGTTAACATTCAATTTGGAAGTGCTGACGAAATACTGAAAAATATTCAATAAATGAGATTGCAAAAGGCTGTCAGGATTTAGAATGAACAGCACATGATGAAGCAGTCAAGAGATTAGGATTGGGGTAAAGATTAAATTTCGATGTGCTGACGCAAGACGAATAAATACTCAAGAACCAAGGCTGCAAATGGCTGTCTGGATTTAGGTTAAACAACACATGATGAAAAAAACGAGAGATTAGTATTGGGGTAAATATTGAATTTGCAAGATCTGAAGCACGAGGAAAAAATATTCTATAAAATAGATTGAAAAAAGCTGTAAGGCTTTATGATAAACAGCACATGATAAAACAGTCAAAAGATTAGAATAGGGGTAAAGATTCAATTAGGAAGTGCTGATGCATGTCGAAAAAATATTGCAAAAGGCTGCCAGGATTTAGGAAAAAAGCACATGAAACAGAAAAGAGATTAGGATTGGGGCAACAATTCAATAAGAAAATGCTGGAGAAATACCAAAAAATATTCAGTAAAATAGATTTCATATGTCTGTCAGGATTTAGGCTAAACAGCACATGATGAAACAGACCAGAGATTAGGATTTGTGTTAAGATTCAATTTGGAAGTAAAATATGTTGCAAAATGATGTCAGGATTTAGTCTGAACATCACATGATGAAACAGTCACGAGATTAGGACTGCATTAAACATTGAATTTGGAAGTGCTGACGAAAGACTGAAAAATATTCAGTAAAATGGATTGCAAGTGGCTGTCAGGATGTAGGCTAAACTGTACATGATGAAACAGTCAAGAGATTTTGATTGCGGTAAACATTCAATTTGGATGTGCTGACGAAAGACAGAAATATATTCAGTAAAATAGATTGAAAAGGAAGTCAGGATTTAGGCTAAACAGCAAATGATGAAACAGTCAAGGGATTAGAATTGCTGTAAAGATTCAGTTCCGTAGAACTGAAGGAATACGAAGAAATATTCAATAAATTAGATTGCAAAAGGCTGTAAGTATTTATGCTAAACAGCACACGTTGAAACAGACAAGAGATTAGGATGGTGGTAAACATACAATTTGGAAGTGTTGACGCAAGACGAAATAATATTCAATTAAATAGATTGCAAATGTTTTGTCAGGATTTAGGCTAAAGAGCACATGATGAAAAAGTCAACAGATTAGTATGTGGAAAAGATTCAATTCGGTAGAAATGAAGAAATACGAAGAAATCTTCAATAAAATGGATTGCAAAAGGCTGTAAATATTTAAGTTAAATATCGTATGAAGAAACAGACAAGAGATTAGGATGGCGGTAAACATTCAATTTGGAAGAGCTGACTAAAGACTGAAAAATATTCAGTAAATTAGATTGCAAAAGGCTGACAAGATTTAGGCTAAAGTGTACATGATGAAACAGTCAAGAGATTGGATTGCTGTAAACATTCAATTTGGAAGTGCTAAAGATATAGTAAAAAACATATAGTAAAATAGATTTCAAAAGGCTGTCAGTATTTAGGCTAAACAGCACATGAAAATCTGTCAGGTTATAGGGTAAACAGCACAGGATGAATCATTCAAGAGATTAAGTTTGCGGCTAACTTTCAATTTGGAAGTGCTGACGAAATACTGAAAAAATATTCAGTAAAATAGTTTTCCAAATGCTGTCATGATTTTGGCTAAACAGCACATGATGAAACAGTCAAGAGACTAAGATGGCGGTAAACATTTAATTTGGAAGTGCTGAGGAAATACTGATAAATATTCAGTAAAATAAAATACAAAAGGCGGTTAGGATTTAGGCTAAACTGCACATGATGAAACAGTAAACAGATTAGGATTGCGGTAAACATTCAATTTGGAAGTGCTGACGAAATAATGAAAAATATTCAGTAAAATTGATTGCCAACGGCTGACAGAATTTTGGTTAAACAGCACATGATGAAACAGTCCAAGAAATTAGGATTGCGGTAAACATTCAATTTGGAAGTGCTGACGAAAGACTGAAAAATATTCAGTAAAATCGATTACCAAAGGCTGTCAGGATTTAGGCTAAACTGCACATGATGAAACAGTCAAGAGATTAGGATTGCGGTAACATTCAATTTGGAAGTTCTGACGAAATACTAAAAAATATTCAATAAAATAGAATGCAAATGGCCGTCAGGATTTAGGCTAAATAGCACGGGATGAAACAGGAAACAGATTAGTTTTGCGGTAAGCATTCAATTCGGAAGTGCTGACGAAAGACTGAAAAATATTCAGTAAAATAGAATGAAAAAGGCGGTTAGGATTTAGGCTAAACAGCACACGATGAAACAGTAAAGAGATTAGGATTGCGGTAAACATTCAATTTGGAAGTGCTGACGAAATACTGAAAAATATTCAGTAAAATAGATTGTCAAAGGCTGTCAGGATTTAGGCTAAACAGCACATGATGAAACAGTCAAGAGACTGCGGTAAACATTCAATTTGGAAGTGCTGACGAAATACTGAAAAATATTCAGTAAAATAGATTGCCAAAGGCTGTAAGGATTTAGGTTAAACAGCACATGATTAAACACTCAAGAGATTCGGATTGCGGTAAACATTCAGTTTGGAAGTGCTGAGGAAATACTGAAAAATATTCAGTATAATCGATTGCAAAAGGCTGTCAGGATTTAGGCTAAACAGCATATGATGAAACAGTCAAGAGATTAGGATTGCGTTAAACATTCAATTTGGGAGTGCTGATGAAATACTGAAAAATATTCAGTAAAATACATTGCAAAATGCTGTCAGGATTTAGGCTAAACAGCACATGATGAAACAGTCAAGAGATTAGGATTGCGGTAAATATTTATTCTGGAAGTGCTGACGAGAGTCTGATATATATTCAGTAAAATATTTTGAAAAAGGCTGTCAGGATTTATGCTATATAGCACCTGATGAAACATTCAAGTGATTAGGATTGTGGTAAAGATTCAAATTGGAAGTGCTGACGAAATCTAAAAAATATTCAATAAAATAAATTTTCAATAAACTAGATTGCAAAAGGCTGTAAGGATTTATGCTAAACATCACATGATGAAACAGTCAAGAGATTAGGATTGGGGTAAATATTCACTTCGAAAGGGCTGACGCAAGACGAAAAATTATTCAATAAACTACTTTACAAAAGGCTGTCAGGGTTTATGCTCAACATCACATGATGAAACAGATAAGAGATTAGGATTGGGGTAAATATTCAATTTGGATAAGCGAAGCAATGCGAAGAAATATTCAATAAAATAGATTGCAAAATGCGGTCAGGATTTTGGCTGAACAACACATGATAAAAAGGTCAAGAGATTAGGATTCGGGTAAAGTTTCAATTTCGATGAGCGGGAGCAAGACCAAGAAATATTCAGTAAATTAGATTACAAAAGTCTGTCAGGATTTAGGCTAAACAGCACATTATGAAACAGACAAGAGTTTAAGGTTGGGGTAAATATTCAACTTGGAAGAGCTGACGTAAAAAGAAAATATATGCCACAAAATATTTTGCAAAAGGCTTTCATAATTTATGCTAAACAGCACATGATGAAAGAATCTAGAGATTAGTATTGAGGTAAATATTCAATTTGGAAGTGTTGAATCCATACGAAGAAATATTCAATAAATGACATTGCAAAAGGCTCTAAGGATTTACGCTAAACAGCACATCATGAAACATTCAAGAGATTCGAATTGCGGTGAATATTCAATTTGGAATTGATGACGCAAGACGGAAAAATATTCAATGAACTCGGTAGTAAAATTCAAGATTTTTGGTAAACAGCACATGATGAAAGAGTCAAGAGATGAGGATTGGGGTATAGATTCTATTCGCAAATGCCGAAGGAAGACGAAACAATATTCAATGAACTAGATTGCAAAAGGCTTTCAGGATTTATGCTAAACAGCACATCATGAAACAATCAAGAGATTAGGATTGGGGTAAAGATTTAATTTGGAACTGCTGAAGCAAGACGAAAAAATATTCAATAAACTAGATTGGAAAAGGCTGTAAAGATTTATGCTAAACATCACAAGATGAAACAATCCAGAGATTAGGATTGGGGTAAAGATTCTATTCGGAAATGCCGAAGCATGATGAAATATATATAATAAACTAGGTCGCAAAAGTCTGTAAGTATTTATGCTAAACAGCACATGATGAAACTGTCAGGAGATTAGTATTGGTGTATAGATTCAAAATACTGAAACAATCGAAAAAATATTCAATAAAATAGACTGCAAAAGCCTGTCAGCATTTATGCTAAACAGCACCTGACGAAAGAGTCACGTGATAAGGATTGATGTAAAGTTTCAATTTGGAATTGCTGACGCAAGACGAAATAACTTTCAATAAATTACATAGCAAAACGTTGTCAGTAATTAGTGTAAACAGCACATGATGAAGCCGTCAAGAGATTAGGATTGCGGTAATGATACAATTTGGAAGTGCAGATGCATTTCGAAAAAATATTCTATAAACCAGATTGCGAACGGCTGTAAGCATTTATGCTAAACAGCACATGATTAAACAGTCAAGAAATTAGGATTGTGTAAAGATTCAACTTGGAAATGCTGGAGCTAGTCGACATAAGTATTTATGCTAAACAGCAAATGGGGAAACAGTCAAGAGATTAGGATTTGGGTAAAGATTCAATTTTTAAGTGCTTAAGCAAGACGAAAAAATTTACAATAAACTAGATTGGAAAAGGCTGTAAGGATTTATGCTAAACATCACATGATGAAATAGTCAAGATATTAGGATCGGGGTAAAGATTCAAAGATTGACGCGACACGAAAACATATTCAATAACCTAATTTGCAATAGTCTGTCAGTTTTTAGGCTAAAGAGGACATGATGAAACAGTCAAGAGATTTGGATTGGATTAAAGATTCAATTTGGAAATGCTGAATCAAGACGAAAAAATATTCAATAAACTAGATTACAAAAGTTAAACAGGATTTATGCTAAACAGCACATTATGAAAAGGTCAAGATGTTAGGATTGTTGTAAAGATTCAATTTGGATGTGTTGAAGCAAGACGAAAATTATTCTATAAATTAGATTGCATGTCTGGATGTCTGGATTTAGAGTAAACATCACATGATAAAACAGTCAAAAGATTAGGATTAGGGTAAAGATAAAATTTGGATGTGCTGAGGCGAGTCAAAATATTTTCAATAATATAGATTGCAAAAGTCTCTCAAGATTTTTGCTCAACTGCACATGATGAAACAATCAAGAGATTATGATTCAATTTGGAAGTGTTGACGCAAGTCGGAAATATATTCAATTAAGCAGATAGCAAAAGGTTGTCAGGATTAGTGAAAGCAGCACATGAGGAATCAGTAAAGAGATTAGAATTGGTGTACAGATTCAATTTGGAAGTGCTGAAGAAAGGCGAAAAGATAAACTAGATTGCAACAGGCTGTCTGCATTTAGGCTAAACATGACATGATGAAAAATTCCAGAAGTTAGGAATGGGGGGAGATTCTTTTTTTAAGTACTGACACAAGTCGACAAAATATTCAATAACTTATATTTCAAAAGGCCTGTACGAGTTTTGCTATACAATACATGATGAAACCGTCAAGAGATTAGGAATGTTGTAAAGATTCAATTTCGATGTCCTGAAGCAAGACGAAAAATATTCCATAAACTAGAATGCAAAAGGCTGTCATGATTTAGGCTAAACAGCAAATGATGAAACATTCGAGACATTAGCATTGGTGTAAACATTCTATTTCTAACTGCTGACCCAATACCAAAACATATTCAATAACCTAGCTTGCGTAAGGCTGTCAGGATTGATGCTAAACATCACATGATGAAACAGACAAGAGATTAGGATGGGGTAAAGATTCAATTTAGAAATGCTGACGCAATTCGAAAAAATATTGAATAAACTATATTGGAAGTGCTGTCAGTATTTATGCTAAACTCCTCAGGATGAAACTTTCAAGAGATTAATATTGGGGCAAAGATTCAATTTGGAAGTGCTCACGCAAGACGAATAAATTTTCAATAGACTAGATTGCGAATGTTTGTCGATAGATGGAAACACTCATATCTGTTGATCTTATATAAGAATCGGTGAATATATCTACCTATATATGAAAGCTCTCCGAAAAATAAATATACAAACATTAACTATTTCCACATTTTTCTCATTTTTATACACGTAATTCATTGTACGCATGTTAGCAGTGCTTGTTTTATCGGTGTACGGGTGTATAGATATATATTCCTCGATGAACGTGGCGTCAGATGTCTCCAGCTACATCGTACATCTGTAAGAATATTTTAATCTGTGTAGAACAGTTGTCTAGGGTGATAATATAAAGGAACTAGGGTTGATTTCAAACTCTGGAACCATCCTTCGTCGCCTCCACGAAAATTGTGGTTCAACAATCTACAAAAACTTAGTGATTTTGGATTCAAAAAGTGAGTTGTTTGCAGGTTTTTACACCACATGATCTGTCAGTTAAGGCATACGCACCCCACCCAGTCAAACCTGTGGAAATCAAAGACTATATAACGAAAGAGTAGTTATTCTGAAAACACTACAAAGGCGAATCCTAAAGGACTTCCACATGGGCCATCCAGGAAAGAACAGAATGAAATCGTTAATTCGTAGTTACGTATATTGGCAAAGCATGGATCAGGATATTACACATATGGTGGAAAAATGCAAGGGTTGTTCCTTAGCAGCAAAAGCACCGCCGATCATGCATAAGCCTTGGCCAGAGACAGATCGACCATGTAGTTTTCGCAGGTTCAATAGATGGTTTCTACTATTTGATCATAGTAGACAGTTATAGCAAATGGCCAGAAGTGTTTCGTTGCAGAAAACCAACTTCTGAAACTACCATAAATTGCCTCCACGAGCTGTTTCGGAGTGGTTGATTGCGTAGTCACCGATAATGGGACACAATTCACATCTGTGGATTTCAAGAATTTTGCGGAACTTTTCAAGTTAAACATATCAAATCCCCGTCATATCACCCAAGATCAAATGGACAAGCGGAGAGATTTGTAGACACACTCAAATGAGCGTTAAGGAAAGCATATGACGTGCCTACAGAAAAGGCGTTGCAACAATTTTTACAAGTATATCGAATTACTCAAACAGTGCTCCGCCAACGGCATTATCACCCGGAGAAGTGATGTTCGCCCGTAAAATTAGATCAGTATTTGTCAAAATGCTACCAAAACAAACAAAACAAATACCAATGACGCACATAACTAAAAGAAAATTCTAACCAGGAGAAAAAGTTTTTTTCAAAAAGTATAACAACAATATATCCTACTGGAAGCAAGGTACAATTGAAAAAAATCGGGAACATGGTTTACAGAATACAGGGCCCGAAATTCTCACATAAAAGCCATGTAAATCAAATAAAAAAGAGGCTGTTAGATAATTCTAACAGTCCACCCCAGGAAGATATGCAAAGGCCGCAAACAATGTCCGAACCACAAAAATTAACAAGAAAAACAAAAGTCACAGAGTCTTTCATAATAAATCCAAAGAGAAAAAAATAATAAAGACACCTGCAACGCAAAAGCTTTGGATGGGTTTTTTTTATGGGAACTTAACTATAACGAGAATGGAATCTTCCTGAAATAATGCACCTCTCTGAGAGAGAGGTGAGGAATAAGTTGAGACCTAACAAGTCAAGAACTATTAGTTCACTCTAAACCAGACTGACAGTTAATATTAACACCTTCCAATTCTTGTATTATATATCTGTTGTAATATATGTTTGTTATTTATTACATTGTGTTCATGTTGTTTTTCTTGCTTCTACCTTGGACCATAACAATGGTGCAAGGATATTGGACTAAAACAGTAGGATTGGGGTAAAGATTCAATTTGGAAATGATAAACGAACACAAAATTTTTCAATAAACTAGATTTCAAAAGGGTATAAGGATTTCTGCTAAAACATCACATGATGAAACAGTCAAGAGACCAGGATTGGTATAAAGATTGAATTTGGAAATGCTGAAGGAATTGGAAAAATATTCAATAAGCTATATTGCAAAAGTCTGTAAGGAATTAAACTAACCAGCACCTGATGAAACAGACAAGAGATTAAGATTGGTATAGAGATTCAATTTGGAAGTGCTGACAGAACAGGAAAAAATATTCAATAAACTTGATTGCAAAAGTCTGTAAGGATTTATGCTACACAGTACATGATGAAAGAGTCAAGAGATTATCATTAGGGCAACAAGAAAAAATATTCAATTAAATTGATTACAAAAGGCTGTAAGGATTTGTGCTAAACAGCACATGATGAAACCCTCAAGAGATTGAGATTGGCATAAAGATTCAGACTGGAAATGGTAAAAGCAAGTCAAAAAACAAAAATATTCAATAAAGTAGATTGCAAAAGACTGTAAGGATTTAGGCTAAAGAGCACATGATGAAACAGTCAAGAGATTAAGATTAGGGTAAAGATTCAATTTGGAACATCTGAAGAATGATGATAAATTATTCAGTAAAATAGATTGCAAAATGTTGTAAGGATTTATGCTAAACTTCACATGATGAAACAATCAAGAGATTAGGATTGCGTAAAGATTCAATTTGGATGAGCTGAAGCAAGACGAAAAAATTTTCAATAAACTAGATTCCAAAAGGCTGTAATTATTCATGCTAAACAGCACATGATGAAAGATTCAAGAGATTAGGATTGGGGTAAAGATCCAATTTGGAAGTGCTGAAGCAAGACGAAATAAATAAACTAGATTTCAAAAGTCTGTAAGGATTTATGCTAAACATCACATGATGAAACAGTCAAGAGATTAGGCTTGGGATAAAGATTCAATTTGGAAGTGCTGAAGCAATACGAAAAAATATTCAATAAACTAGATTGCAAAAGGCTGTAAGCATTTATGCTAAACATCACATGTTGAAACAGTAAAGAGATTAAGATTGGGGTAAAGATTCAATTTGGAAGTGCTGAAGGAAGATGAAAAAATATTCAATAAACTAGATTAAAGAAGGCTGTAAGATTTATGCTAAACATCACATGATGAAACAGTCAAGAGATTAGGATTGGGATAAAGATTCAATTTGGAAGTACTGAAGCAAGACGAAAAATATTCAATAAACTTGAATGCAAAAGGCTGTAAAGATTTATGCTAAACATCACATGATGAAACAGTCAAGAGATTAGGGTTGGGGTAAATATTCAAATTGGAAGTGCTGAAGGAAGATGACAAATTATTCAATAAACTAGATTGCAAGAAGCTTTAAAGATTTATGCTAAACATTACATGATAAAGCAGTCAAGTGTTTAGGATTGGAGTAAAGATTTAATTTGGAAGTGATCAAGCAAGACAAAAAAATAGTCAATAAACTAGATTGCAAAATGCTGTAAGGGTTTATGCTTAACATCACATGATGAAACACTCAAAAGATTAGGATTTGGGTAAATATTCAATTTGCAAGTGCTGAAGCAAGACAACAAATTATTCAATAAACTAGATTGCAAAAGGCTGTAAGGATTTATGCTAAACAGCACATGATGAAACAGTCAAGACATTGGGATTGGAGTAAAGATTCAATTTGGAACTTCTGAAGAAAGATGAAAAATTATTCAGTAAAATAGATTGCAAAAGGCTTTAAGTATTTATGCTAAACATCTCCTGATGAAACAGTCAAAAGATTAGGATTGGAGAAAACATTCAATTTCGAAGTACTGAATCAAGACAAAATATTATTCAATAAACCAGATTGGAAAAGGCTGTAAGGATTTAAGCTAAACATCACATGATGAAACAGTCAAGAGTTTAGGATTGGGGTATAGATTCAATTTGGAAGTGCTGATGCAAGATGCAAATATATTCAATAAACTAGATTTCAAAATACTGTAAGGATTTATTCTAAACATCACATAATGAAACAGTCAAGAGTTTAGTATTTTGGAAAAGATTGACTTTGGAAGTGTTGAAGAAGATGAAAAATTATGCAATAAACTAGATTGTAAAAGGCTGTAAGGATTTATGCTAAACATCACATGATGAAACAGTCAAGAGATAAGTATTGGGGTAAAGATTCAATTTGGAAGTGCTGAAGGTATACAAAAAAATGTTCAATAAACTAGATTGCAAAAGTCTGTAAGGATTTATGCTAAACAGCACATGATGAAAGATTCAAGAGATTAGGATTGGGGTAAAGATTCAATTTGCAATTGCTGAAGCAATACAAAAAAAACATTCAATAAACTAGATTGCAAGAGGCTGTAAGGATTTATGCTAAACATCACATGATGAAAGATTCAAGAAATTAGGATTGGAGTAAAGATTCAATTTGGAAGTGTTGAAGCAATACGAAAAAATATTCAATAAACTAGATTGCAAAAGGCTGTAAGGATTTATGCTAAATAGCACATGATGAAGCAATGAAAAGTTTAGGATTGGGGTGAATATTCATTTTGGAAGTGCTGAAGTAAAACGAAAAAATATTCAATAAACTAGATTGCAAAAGTCTGTAATGATTAATGCTAAACAGCACATCATGAAGCAATCAAGAGATTAGGATTTGGATAATGATTCAATTTTGAAAATGCTGAATCTAAAGGATATAGTAATCCATCGATGTTTGACGTTTTTTACTGACTTATTTGTCAACGGAAACAATGATATTTTTCAGCCACTTACGATATCATAGGTCTTGGGATTCCAGTATATATCGAATTCGCTCTACAAAGGAATTGTTCAACAGAATCCAAGAAATCATGTTTTGGTTTGGTTTTCTCAGTCATACAATAAAAAGCGTATCAAATGAGAACCAACCTCGTATTATGAATGAATATATCAATTGACCTTGTGTAACGATGTTAAGTTATATTTTGTCAAGCAGAACCAACAAATATGAAAACTTCATTAAGTATTGAAGTCGCCATAAAAACGTATCAGTTAACAAAATCAATTAAAATATGTTAGATCCTTAGCAGTCCAGTGAAAGTCACAATCTCTATATGATCGAAACCCTTAATTGTGAATATATTGCATATAATACTGCTATCTTTAAGTTATACGTGTAAATGAATTTTTAATGTGGTTCAGGTTGGTGATTAATTTAATTTTCCCTTTGGAAATATCGACAACCTCTTTATTTGGACGGTTGAAAATATCAACATTTGAATGAGGCTAAATATAAGTATTTTTATTTGAACTATTTTGTCCTTTTACCAAAAACGTTTTCACTTTGCAAAACAGGCAGAAAAGTTTTTCTTTGAAATTTTTAATTCTTCAAACGAAAAGTCACAAAAATATTTGCTTTTCTCACACTTTTTTCACACTTAGCATGTCAGCAACTTTTCAGATTTCACTTCTTAACTTCAAATCTTCAGGATAGAAGTAAGTTTTATAGTTTTGAAGAAAGCAAATGAACCGTGTTAATCTATTGATATTTGTACAAAATATTCATGTAATCTGACTGATTCCTGAATAAGATGAAACTTGTTCTAATAAAAAATAATATACAGACACTCCTCATTTAACGACTGAATTCCGTTCCATTGATTTGGTCGCTAAGTGAAATCGTGTACCTGACTAATGTTTCATATATAATACACCTCTTGTGCGTCAATCAGCTTCAGATAATTTGAGTATCACTTTGACGCCATTTGTAACATTTCGCATTTATTTCTAAATATACACAGCAAAGTTGTACTGAGCAATAAACAAAATTCGAACATCTGATCTATGTTCTTTGGTTGACATTCGGTTTTAATTTTATGAGATTTTTATAATTGATCATAAGTCCATGGTCGTTAAACAAGTAAATCTTTAATGAGAAGTGGCTGTAACTCAAACAATTGCACTATGGGATGGACAAAAAGCGAAAATTATCTTAAAATATTTCTTAGACTCAAGGCTGATATAATGATCGATCTTTTTATTCATATTGCGCAAGAGTAATTATAATAAATCAGCACTGATTGCTTGGCTAAGGCCAACACATATCTGGTACAAGTTAACATTTACGGAGCATCGCAAAGATGAAATTTACTATCAACAATTTGTTGTCAGGTTTTCGACGATTACCTGTTTGTGGAAATTAGAGTTGTTAATTTAAAAATGATATTTAATTCAGCAGAAGAACCTGTCACATACCGAATCTACCTGGAAACTAACTATGAATAAAGTTGAATTTCATTTTCACTTCACTGATACACAGATATTATTGCGCATGCGTGAATAGGCATCCTGAGAGACGCCAATGTGTATTGTGTGGTCGTCGCCTTCACAGCGAATGGGCATCATCTTCTTTTTCAGAATGATTACTGGGTTGATTCAGTTTGGGAAATCCATTCAAAATTTTGTTACTGACGTGAATTCGTTGAAAGTAATTGACAACAAAAACAGAAAAGTTGTAAATGTTGAATGAAAATCTGGACGGCAATCAAATCAAGTGCATGGTTGGCAGTGTGAAAAAGTAAGAAAAAATTGTGTATGCCGAGGAGGTTTCCGGAAAGTTTCCGTCCATTTTAAATGCCTCGATTGCCAATTTTTTTACGTCTCGTTCAAGTATTTGGGTGCAAACAGCGTCGTGTTCAGCTCTCAGACTCTCCCTGAAATCCAGATTTGAATCCCTAGGATTTAAGGTTTTCCACACAATCGAAATCGCCATTAAGGTGAAGAGATTTCAAAACGTACGCGACATCAAAGAAAGGGCAGCTGACGACGATCTCAAAACAGGAATTTGGAGATGATTGTTAAAAGAAGAGTGTAGTTATAATGAGTGAGGTCCCAATCGAAACAGTACGAAGTCGGCATTGCTCTAAATAGGGGATTTGTCCGTTAATATATAATGCATAGATAATTATTCACCGAAAAATTTAAATATATATATATATATATATATTATGAAATGGACAAAGTCCGAAAATTATTTTAAAGACATTTTTATGTTTAACATTCTTTTTATAGATACAAGTATTTAAGTAAATGCTCTGTTTATAATAAACAGTATTAAATAACATTTACCGGCCTGAATGTTTGAAAAATTTTCATAGAAAATATGCGTCCTCCGACAGGATTCGAACCTGTATCCTATACGGAACCGTCATATAGCCTGACGTGCCTTAACCGTTTCGGTCACAGAAGAGCGTTCGGTTGGCAAGGTCGAATTTACTGCTTATAAACTTCAATCTTCCATGAATCTCTCACGTACATTCATAACTGCTCGTGGCGTATTAAATGTAAACAAATGACGTCACACATTATGAAATGGACAAAGTCCGACAATTATTTTAAGACATTTTTATGTTTAACATTCTTTTTATAGATACAAGTGTTTAAGAAAATGCTCTGTTTATAATAAACAGTATTAAATAACATTTACCGGCCTGAATGTCCTCAGTGGCCGAAACGTTAAGGCACGTCAGGCTATATGACGGTTCCGTATAGGATACAGGTTCGAATCCTGTCGGAGGACGAATATTTTCTATGAAAATTTCTCGGACATTAAGGCCGGTAAATGTCGTTTAATACTGTTTATTATAACATATTTAATATATATATATATATATATATAAATATATATATATATATATATATATATATATATATGTGTGTGTGTGTGTGTGTGTGTGTGTGTGTGTTTATTTGGAAGAAATAGAATTTCGGTATCATGAAGGACGATGCCGATTTTCGAGCTAGTAAAAAGACAAAACTTATTAAGAGCTACGAGGGAGAGGAAGATGTTGAGGGCCATGATCGAAAAAGTCCTGAAGGGACACGACGCCAAATGAAGAAAAAGAAGTATGTAGATGCTACTTGCACTTATAATACTACTCGAAAGTGCCTTTGTTAAGCGAGAAATTTACAAAACCAGGAAACAAAAAAACAAACCTTTTGAAATATCAATGAACAATATTAATAATGAGAAAATATATATTTAAAAATTCATTTGCGGAAGCCGTCTAATAAAGTCACGATTTAACATTATATTCCATTTTATTTATGGAATGACTAAGCTGATATTAATTCTTCTGAGCATAAATTGAGGCGTCTCTTTTCTATTGTATATAAAGTAACACGAAAATGATCCTCCCGATAATTATTAAATACTTTTTTTTGTTGTTTTAAGCTTTTCACCCCAGGCAAGGCTGGAAGCCACTAGCACGCAAGGGGTTACAGAGGATTTGGAGCGAGAGCAAATAGGAGTGTTAGAGGAAAGGATGTTGAGAAGGATAGAGGATAGATCAAGGCAACTGGAAATGTCGATTGACGTTACACTTGAATAGTTGGAGATCATAGTCATCAGGGAAACAGGAATGAGGTTAAAATCTAATAATAGCAGAGATATAAAAGAAAATGCGTGTGCGTTCTTTTCTAAGGTCTTTTCTACAAGTATTATAAATAATATAATAAATTATTTTATCACGTCGAAAGATGAATTAAAAATAATTTCGAGCTGTGTCCTTTACCTCCAATGATATCGATGTTAATGACAGAATAATATTTCAAGAGAAAAGCATTCGTATATTTAAATGATTCCCATCAAAACATCTTCTTCCTTTATGTATCGTGTTTCCTGTCTTTTGTAGATCTTAGTAAGGTCTGCCTTTTTGTTATTCTCCCTAATCCTGGTTCTGCCAACCAATTACACATTATGTGGACTATTGGCAGATTTCCGCTTTCGATTTTACATTCAATATGCCTTGTGAGTGTTATATTTCCCAGGTCCTCTTTCCTTATTTCCAACATAATGTTTTTTGGTCTCATCTTTCATAATGAGTGTTTTTCTCCCATTTACCATCCATTCAGGAAAACACCCATTCGATCAATGTCGATCAATTCTAAATGTTTCTTTATAAGGAAACATCTAATATTTAACATTTAACGCTTGTCCAATTCTATCATGCAAGATAGAAAACTACTTCAGCCCAACTCGCCAAATTCCACCAGAACTGCGGGATTTTCAATTTGACAGTGTCCTTGTACGATCTTCAACATCCTTGCTCATGATAGTAAAAGATTGTTGTTATGCCACGCGCTGTGGGCTTGCTTCATCATCTCGTATGAAAGTAGCTTCTTCATTGTGGGCAATGTAGATTCCCCAGAGCTCTGACCAGAATTTTGTAGCGTCTTCTGGATTTAATGGGACCGATTCTCTCTCTCTCTCTCTCTCTCTCCCTCTCTCTCTCCCTCTCTCTCTCTCTCTCTCTCTCTCTCTCTCTCTCTCTCTCTCTCTCTCTTATGCATAATTGCTCAAATCATCTGTTAGTTTCCGTATATTGATTCTAGTCTCCGTTTCGACCATGGATCTCTTCTCACCATCGCTTAGTTCCGACCCCCCCCGACCAAATACTCAGCTGCTCAAGAGAAAATTCATTATTTTACTTATATTATTCGTCCTCACATAATTCAATGCGATATTTACTTTTGCTGTCTCCCTACACATAATGCCCAGTATATCGAACACTGAAAGAGACCAGATCACCATTGTACAACTAACGTAACAATACTATAATGACACCAATTTCGTCATCCAAGTCACAATCTGCATGATGGGACTTAGTTGCTATCAACCATATTTCCATCTTCTACAGCTGTATCGCTCACAGCATTGTCATCTTTAGAGACAGACATAACCATATTCTTAGCCGTGATATCGCTAGTCTCTTCTTTGTCAAGAACACCAGACATTTTATTGTCTTCATCACATTCGACCTGAAGCAACTCTATCTAACCATTCTCCACTAGCTCTTTTGTTAGCAGAAACACCTTTTTGATGCCATCCACCTTTTCTGAAGTGAGCCGATTATTATTCCGTATCTTCCAAATCTGTACTATCAAGTCAGTTTCAGAAATGTCAAACATTCCCAATTCTGTTCAATGAGCAAAAACAAGACCTCAGATGTTACGTTTTCTGTCCGACAATGTCAGCGCTACGACACATATTATCCTCTTTGCTCCGTCGCCTGCTTCTTTTTTCATTACGTTTTCTTGATCGCCTGAGTGAAGATTGATTTGATTGATTATTCAGTGATTTGCCAGGAGAAGAATAACAGTCAGTAAGTTCCTAGTTTTCCATCCCCAACCTGCCGTGACCGATCATGACTACACATGCCGGCCATCAGAGCTCCCTTCACTGCCATAGCAGTTTATTATTTCATTGTATATTCCCATAATTGCACAAATGAATTAGTTGATATAGAATTATTCCGGCCCTAGTGAATCTTGTTCATAGTACTAATACTAGGTGGGCTGCCAACCACGCACCTGGACACTAAAACATCGTAATTCTACGTCTCCGCGATATTATTAACGTTCATATACTCACATTAAATAGTATTATTATTCAGGGCTTACAAATAAATATTTAAACTTAAATTTCCCCCCAGGGTAAAATGGCAGGACAGACTGGGTTTTATAGCCTTGGGTTGCGACTAGTCAACGAGAAGGAAACTTTAAAATCAAACCGGATCAAGCTATCCTGAAAGTGTGTAAATATGCTGTTGGGGCAGCTTTCAGATATAAAATTCCCATTGAAAATCCTACAATGAATTTTCACGTTCGAATGAATACGACCTCTGCTACGCTTATTCATTTTTCGTTCGATTGAGGGGGGGGTTTCGTTTGACGGAACCGGCTCAACCGAGCCCGTGTGAATGTCGCAACAGGTACAAAGTAATCAAGGCATCGAGAGAGATGTTTATTAATTTTCGTCTCACCTTTTTTTATCCTGATACTTTTCATCATAATTTTCATCATATACCTTAATTGATAAAACTTCTTAACGTAATATTAATTGTTTCAAATTAATCATTAATTGTATTGTATAAAGGTGCGCTCACGAAAGAAGAGTAACTGTTAAGTAATGATTATTCTCAGTAATAAAATATTGGCACATATTTTCAAATTGACTGAATCGAATAATCGCCGTGGTTCGCCCTGGGGATGAGAAAATGCAAGTTTCATCCAATAGGCGACAAGGCACAAATATACCTTTTCATAATGTATATATTTTATTTATGGACTTGTTGCTGACATTGAGGTTGAAAAGAGTTTGGTGAAATGTCAAAAGAGAAGAAAGAAAAAAGAAAAGACAAAACTTTATTTCCTTGATGCAAATATTTTGTTTCTTTCCGCTGCTCGCCTTAAGTTCGTAACAGCTAAGAAGATGCAGTCGTGAACGATGCAGGGAACACACTGAAAAGTAACACAGATGGGAGCTTGCAAATAAGATAAACTGAAGAAGATAAAAGATATGACTGCGCCACGAAAATGAATTGTTTAATTGGTACTCGATAGTCTCTCACTTTTATGTATATAGTAATAATAACTAATAGTATGACTGTAAAGTAATAGGCTTTAATGTGAATGGCACAAAGCTATTTTGTAGTTGGGAAAACGTATGAAAGCTTGATTTAGAATTCTAGTTTTTAGCCAAGTAAATATTCTTCAAGGACAAGAAAAAACAAAGCAGGTCTTTAATATTTACTAGATTTGACTTTCTGTGAAATATGGTTATATTTCTGGGGAAATAAGAATGAAATAAATTGTGTTGCGTCAATTCTTCAAGTAGGGAGAGAAACTGCTGCTTTGGAAGTCTTAGCTCTCTCTGGAATCAAACCCCAGTAACTGGAACTGTGGAGAAAACCGTAAATATTTCATCCCCAAAACCCTGTCTACTAATTTTCCTTCACTTTATCACATTGCAGACTAGAATAAAAGATTTTGATGAACCAATCTTGTTGAACCAAAATTGCAAAGACCTGTCTGTATTAAAAGGATGAGTCAACATTAATAGGTTATAAATCGAAACACTGATCTCTTTTACTGATTGATGCTTCCCTATCAAAACTATTTCCGAACCTATAACTGACACACCTGGTCATTATAAAGCGGTAATGGCTAAGGATGTTAATCGATTTCAGTAAAAACATATACCAATTTTATGTAGATGTACTTTTTCGAAACGTTCTTACATTGAATGATGTGTAAAAATGAAAAGAAACAAATAGTAAATCATGGGAAAAAAGGAAAATAGAAAAAGATTACTACTTACCGAACCGCACTGATCTTCGTTCTTCAAATGTTCAGCAATGAACGTGACACCATCAATAGCTTGTTGAATGTCTTCATTGAGAAATCGCTGCCTCATGTTGGATGAACTCTCGGATACAATGGGATCTTCATGTGGAAAACGGCCGAAGGCGCATGACTGGGGCGGCTGATCGAGGTTGACAACACGACGGGTGATCCGCTGATAAAGTTTGCTGCCAGCGCTGACGCCTACACTCCCTCCACCACCTATGCTGTCCCGTCTGCCGCCGGTGCCTACGCACGAACTCCCGTCCTTTACTTCAATACCATTACAGGTCCGTACGGAAGTCCTCGACGATTTGTCGAACTCCAGGTTTGGGCGCCGCATGATGAGTAACTTAGGTAGAATGCTAAGAAAGACACGCCGAACCCACGGGCTCATCGTGTGGGTCCAGGGCGATCGGAAGTGTACATTCAGAACTACAACTGTAACGATGATGGACAAAGTAACAAGAATCATGGTGAATAACAAGTATTTTCCAATCAGCGGAACCACAATGGATGTAGGAGGAATAATCTCTGCTAACAGCAAGAAGAACACCGTTAATGAAAGCAAGATGGAGATACACAGAGTAATTTTCTCACCACTGTCAGACGGAAGGTAAAAGACCAAGACCGTTAGAAATGAGATTGACACACAAGGAATTATAAGGTTAACTGTATAGAAAAGCGTCTTTCGCCTCATGGTGATGTTGAATGTAATATCAGGGTACGGTTCAGGGCAACATAAATACCGTTTTTCGTTTTTCTTGGCCGGAACGTCTAGAATGTCCCACTCGACACTCCTGTATAGCTCTCTTAGATCCATGCCCCTCTTGATGACCGTCTCACCTTCCTCATCGGCAGCGCAGATATGGACTAAGTCCACCTGGTTACCGTCGTAAGTCCACGAGCCGAACTTCATGGTACACAGTTGGATGTCAAAGGGAAAGAACTCCACATCTATGGTGCAAGAACTTTTATAAATAGCCGGCGGCTCCCAGACAACTAAACCGTCAGGATGCAATGTGGCCTTGGTCATCAACGTTACTTCATAATTGCCGTCCGCACTGAAAGAGTCATAGGGAAGATGTGCAGATATCAATGTAAGCAAGTAGGCAAGCTAGCTAGATATAGTGGCCCAGGTAAGCAGCTAGCCAGGCCCCACTAGATTCGAGTAGACCAGCAAATTAAGATGGCCGACTATCGAGAAAGTATTTCAGCGACATTCGTTTTCTCAATACTTAGGGTAAAAAGTGGTTCGATTTTATTCATTAGCCAGATAAAGAAATTAAGGGTGGGTGGATCAAGGTTGGTGTAGGTAGGAGTTACATAATTAATTTACATACATATGTATATATCTATATATATGCATATAAATGCATACATATATACATATATGTACATATATATGCATATATATACATATATATAATTTATATATATATATATGTGTGTGTGTGTGTGTGTGTGTGTGTGTATGTGTGTGTGTGCGGTGTGTATGTTTGTGTGCGTATGTATGTGTGTATATGAGGAAACTACACAGAAGAGATTCCCTGTGTCAGTGTTATCTTGGTGCAATAACTGCGGCCATCCAGACACTTTTGAGGCGAGTGATTGTTTTAAAGATGGTCAAGGGTTTGTTGAAGAGCAGGAAAGGGAAAGAAATGATTGGGGAGAGAAAGAACTTAATAAAACAAGAACAAGATTGGCAGCAGCAGCAGCAGCAAAGAATACAAAATATCATCATCATCATTATCATCATGAAAACAGTCAAGGGTCAGTAGTCAAAACAAAGAAGTAGTAGCAATAGCAGTAGCAATGAGGGGGTGATGAGAGTAATAGTAGTACTAGTAGTAAAAATACCTGCACCATTGATATCTGGCATATTTTAGAACGCGCAATATCCCATTCTTTCTTGATGGTTTTTTTTCCATGAATATATTATTGTTAAAAATAATTCTATTGAATGACTAGTAGAAATGGTACCACACACACACACACTCACATACACACACACACACACGCACACACACGCACACACGCGCGTGCGCGCGCACACACACACACACACATATATATATATATATATATATATATATATATATATATATATATATATATATATCGTAGCTATGAATACTAATGGGTATGTCCCAACCATCATAAATACGTTGGACACTATTGTAAGTGGGGTGTAATATGATGTCTAAGTACTCCACAACTAGCAGTGGTTTACCTACTTCACGCCGCTGGCGAGTATTGAATTTTGTTGATGTTATAAAGATTATCATTTCATTTCCAACCTCCATTTTGTTGGTTAATTCAGTAACCACCCTTTCTAGGTTACAACAATATATATATATATATATATATATATATATATATATATATATATATATATATATATATATATATCATTCATTTTTTTTCACGGATTATCAAACTTTTTCATTGGATCTAACCAACGCCTTTATCCGTTGATTAAATCCAGTGACAAAACCCAAAGAGTGTGAGTTCAATACCCGGTTAAGACAGTGGAGAACTTTCAGAGGGAAATTAACAGGAGATAACTGACATCCATTAAACATGGCACGTGGAACTAGAACGGTCTACCCCAGTGAGCGAAATAAAGGGTTCAGTTCGACATTCCAACCACCTGAAGAAGCCCGGAGCGTACAACGGTCGAAATGTTGTAATAAACATGGCGACAAAGATGAGGACAATAGTCCGAATAATGTAAATAATGTACATAATACCTCATCTCATAAATATAGACATATATTTACAATATGTGTATATATATATATATATATATATATATATATATATATATATATATATATATGTATATATATATATATATATATATATATATATATATATATTGTAAATATCTGTCTATATTTATAAGATGAGGAATATGTATATATATATATATATATATCAACACGAAAGATAAATATTCCTTAATATAGAGATAGATAAAGCTAACCAATTATTTTTACACGTTTTGCATGTAATTATTTCAGAAGTGCCACCCCGTCTCCCATTTGCACGGAAAAGTTTACCATCATGAAAGTCCAGTAATCAAACATGCGCGTCTTTTTGATTGCCAGAGGAAAGCATTTAGCAAGAAAGCGGAAAGATATTGACAAATGCTCAGAAGCTTAAATTTAACAATATTAATAATATATTGATTAAAAGATGAATTTCTTAATAATATTCAGTGCAGGGTAGAATTTACGAAAATAGTGATTTTTTGCTGAAATAACATTAAATCATTAGAAGAACGTAATTCGAATTGAAAATAATGATCTTCCCAAGTCTCTGAATTTTGTGTCAATGAGAAAAAAAAAGTTTCTTAAAAACAAATGAAAAAAAAGATAAAAGGAAAACAAACTCCTTCTTTTTCACACCGTCCGCAAGTCTTTCACGCCACAGATTTATGCATTTAGTTCGAAATGTTTTACTGCTGTTTAATTATCTTTTTTGTTCTGATATATTGCCAAAGCTATCAACGGCATACTTCATTTCACCAGGTTTCTTTGCACATATTTCTCGTCAGCATCAGGCATATTTTACCCCTACGGACGTGCGAATTCGTACAGATGACATTAATACATCATTTTGAGACATATATATATATATATATATATATATATATATATATATATATATATATATATATATATATATATATATATATACATATATATATATATACATACATATATATATATATATGTATATATATATGTATATTTATATATATATATATAACTCTTCTTTCACATCAACTTATTTTCTTCACTTTTTATCTTTCCCTCCCACATCTTGTCTCTTTTTCACACATACACACGTACACGCAAAAAGAAAAGCTCGCGAACTATGTCTTACATATGAACGGGTACCTACGTGTGTTCATGTCTATCTCAGTCTATTCCTATAAACAGATACATATATGTATATATTATGTTTGTATCTATCTGAGACCCAAGAACTGTGTGTTGCTGAGATTTGACGCCAGAAATTCAAGAACAATTTCATCAGCGCGTCGAATTACCTGGTCGCCCAACGAAAGGACCAGTTAATCTGACATTAAAATAACTATCTGTCCTCAGTTTTTAATGAAGCGTGTATCAATATATATTATATATATATATATATGTCGTGGGGATGTTCCAGATATCTGAGAATAAATCTTAAGCGAGCCATAAATTGAAGAATGCCTAATGTTACGTGGCCTGCGTCAACTTTTCACATTCTCATTTCTCTGTAATACGAAAAGGCGCCTGGTTCTCGTGGAACGAACGAACAACCTCAGCTGTTCAAATATAGCCAGTTTCTAGAAAGTACCCAGTTAAACAGCAGGAACATGAAGTGGCTCTGCTTAAACATTACGAGTGGTGCACACTAAGTTCACGTTATCTTTGTTTGATCCTGGCTGTCATGTGCAATAAAGTCCTTGTTATTCTACCTTAATCCTATTTGAGGGACATCATCGTGCTATACTTCGTGGTAAAGCACCGGTCCGAGGAAATGGCAGTACGTGTTTCATTTGGATACTGTTCACTTCCACATGACTCATGTGTGTGACTCTAGAATAGCCGAACCAGAAATTCCACTGTCACGTGCCACAACAAACATGCTCCCTGGACCCCACATTACTTTTAGGATTTCGTCGTCAGACAAACTAACAAGCGGCCTTACAATATGAAAAGATCCATCTTTGTGGATAAAGAACTAGAAACCCGATCCGCCCTTGGTTGTTTCCACCTGGAACGCATTGAAGGCTTTTTCTCTTTTTTAAGTTCTACATGCTTACAATATGTTTTTTTTAAATATAGCGATTTAAACAAATTTAATATTATTAATTTATAATTATTAGTTCACTCTTACCTGACATACCCTATATATGAGTGCGTGCTGAAAAAGTTTTCGGCCTGACCCACTTTCTAATCTCAGACCAAATGAACTAACAGCAGAATTTTTTTTTATCTCTATTTCTTTCGTCGCACCGACATTTTGTAGCCCTTCTCGTATATTTATAAAATGTTTTTATTGAATATATCTTACATCTTATATCTTTTATTTTCATATCTTACAAAAATGTGTATATTATACTTTATTTTCATATATTTCAGTATTTCACAATCTATTTTTGAAAATCTCCATATTCGAAAATTACTATTTTATTCTTTATATTACATGTAAATGATGAATTGTATTTTGTATTTATCACATCAGCTTCAAATCCTGATGGCTTTTCTTTCTTTTAACGTCTCTATTTATGACCTTGTAAATCATTCCAGTCCTTTCTTCTCAGGCATCTTTTGCTTCTTAATTCATTCGTGTCGCCTTCTGTTTAAGCCTCAGACCAGAATCAATGAGAAGTGTATAACTAATTTACAATTCAGCTCATGAATTTAAATTTGGAGGAAAAATGGACACAGAATCGAAAATTCGATCTGAATTAGCCTCATAGAAGAAAATTACAATTACTTCGGAATCCATACGCCCCAATTGTTGCAGAATCATGTCCAGTTCATTCGGATACACAAGCGCAATATCTATCTATATTGCATAGATAGATACCTTGCTTTGAGGTACTGGTTAACGAGTTGTTCTGATTGATTATTATCGCTTTAGGATGTTTTATCTTCGCTGGGTACTCCATAAATGTGGGTTTATGCTATTAAGCTGTTCAGAAAATAATGTCCGGTTTTATAATAAATGTTTTGTGTCCTAAAATATTATAATAGCTGCATAAAAAGCATATTACTTATCTCTAATGATTAAGGTGTCCTCTTTGTTAATTTTATATCAAAATTTAATTTCGAATATTATACAGACGTCGTATTGAACGTGGGGAAATAAAGGGTGCATTTTCTTTTTTACATGGACTCAATCTTGGTTATGAAGGTTTGTCAAACTGCTGCCAGCATTAACAGAATATGGGGTGAAGGATCCACTTGTGATCGGTCAGTACGGTGATGGTTTCTAAAATTCGGCACTGGAGATACGAGTCTTGAAGGTCAAGTTTAGTAGAGGACGTTCATCTGCAATATCAGACTATTTCAAGAGAATTGGCAAAATGAATAAACTCGATAAATGGGTTCCACCTGAACTCAGTGAAAACCAAAGAGTTCGACGTTTTGAATTGTGTTCGATGCTGTCTGCGAAATTCGAATGATTTATTTCTTGATCGAATAGTGACTTATGAAGAGAAATGTTAGCATGATGACACGACGACGTCCAATTCTGCTTCATGTCAATGCTCGGCCACATGTTACCATGATGACACTACAGAAGCTCACTGACTTGTGATAGAGTGAGTTTGCCACTTCCACCATATTTTCGCTGATCACTCTCCCACTTATTCAAGCATTAGGACAATATTTATGCCAAAAGACATTCCGTTGCAAAGAATATTCCAAAACTGCATTCCAAGATTTTATTGGCATTTAATCCTTTAGAATTTTGTCGTAAAGGTATAAATAACCTTTTTTTACTCGATTACAGAATTGTATAGATATTCAGGGTTCCTATTTTGACGGATTCAAATACATTAATTCGGGAATATTTTTTTTTAAATCGGGCATCATTTTCCGAAAAACTTAATAAAACTACGCTAAATTTAGTAAATAATACCATTTGATCCTTCGCATACATATATAGGAATGTTTTGACCTGTAAATATGTACGTACACAAATATGTATATCCCTTTACACACCTTCACACCCGTTTTATACAACTGCTAATAAAATAGACGCTTCTATATAGCAGTAAAATTCGAATGAACTGTGGCAAACACAGTTGCATATTTACATACTCTTATATACGTATACACTGGCATACACGTACAGATCGCTTTTATTTTTAACTATATTTTTTATTTTCTTTCATTTGCTGCATAGAATACCACGCATGCACTAGTGTTCATTTAATGTGCATCAGTTCTTTTTCATATGCAGGCAAGAGTTTTGATTTTTGTGGTAAATGATGAGAAAAATGAAGATAATCTTTGACTTAATCTTTTAATCCTTGTTGTTTTTATCCCAACATGTTTGCTAATGCATCCTGCATCGGCTAAAATGTAATGATAAAATAAAAGATGGAATCATTCGTCCGAACATCACGTGGAATTAATTACAGCAGGTTTTTATAACATTTGTAGATATAAAGACAATGCCCTACACACATAGGCATATATGAACACACTCATACACAAACCCTTTACACACACAATCATATACATATCTATATTTCAGTCGTACAAAAATGTATGCGCATTAAGAGTAATACAAGTTGAATTTAGTTGTATTTAGTCGTGTTTACTCTCTACTGAGAGTTGTGGCGAATAAAAACAAACACGGACTTGGAAAGATAAGACTAGGAAATAACCAATTTGACTTAATGTTTTATATGTATATATGTATAAGGGTTAAATATAAAATTTACATTCTCGAGAAGAATAACATAGAATCACGGGAAATAATTGGTACAACTAATCAAATTAAAAGCTTTGATTAATTAGCAAAGGGGTTCTAAATGTGAGTCAGAACAATTAATAGGCATGCTAATGAAATGTGATTTTGTTATTTCATTAATTCTCGCAACGTTATTGAAAAAGGGATCGGGTTGAGGTTTATGATTATTATTTTTACTTAATTTGTTATATGGCAGCAATTGGTTGCACATGAGGAAGTTGGCTTATTGATATGAATTTAACAAAAGTGATAACTTGTACGAAATAACGCATGGAAGTTGTTTCTTATTGCGATAACGTAATGAAAGTTGTCCTATACGGACGAAGAGAGTTTACGCACGCTTAATTCGTACAAGTTCCATTCAATATCCAATTCCACATGTTCACCGCAAAAGAAAAATTGGGTTGGATTTTGGGAAGAGAATTAACAAAATGAGGAACAAAAATGTTTAAGAAATCAAACAGCATCAAAGTGCATGTTATTTTCTTTCCAAACGAGTAGAGATTATATATATATATATATATATATATATGTGTGTGTGTGTGTGTGTGTGTGCGTGTGTCCAGTTAGGAGCTACAACATAATGTGAAATTGGCATGCCGGAAAACATATTTAGATCTATATGATTATCCATGTGTCTGTCACCGCGTAATGTTATTTATATGAGCAATGCATAAATATATAAATCTCTCTCTCTCTCTCTCTCTCTCTCTCTCTCTCTCTCTCTCTCTCTCTCTCTCTCTCTCTCTACATATATATATATATATATGAAGAAATATAGTCTTAAAGTTGCTATATTTATGGGATAAAGTGCTCAATATCAGAGATAGAGCGTGTGTAAATATAAAAGTGAACATAGAAGTCAACACTTAGAGGCGACAGTCTGTTTCACGCTAGATGCAATCGTCGGGCCTGACGATTGCATCTAGCGTGAAACACACTGTCGCCTCTAAGTGTCGACTTCTATGTTCACTTTTATATTTATATGTATATATATATATATATGTGTGTGTGTGCATGTGTGCGTGTGCCTTATTGGTTGTGTGTGAGGTAAATTAACTGTTACTTAACTGAATCATCCAGATTGTCAATGAGTCATATCACAAGGATTGTATAACGCCTACAAAATTTGAATAGCTTCGAATAAAGTTATACGAATGAGGTTCGTTTTTGTATTACGTAAATTTTACTTTAATTTCAGTGAAAGGTGATATTTCGAAGTGTATATTCTTAATTTTCGAATCGACTGAAAACAAAATTGTACAATATCTACAGCAGAAAATTTTCAATTATCGCTGTCACCTTTGGAACTTAAAACGCCATTATTTTATGTTCTACATATATTTAAGATACGTACTGGTGAAAACTGCAAAAACATTATAGAAGTGATCTCTTTCTTCATATAAGGATGATTTTGTTTTCTATTTATTAAATGTAAACGTGTTTTTGATACAAGCGTTTTTTATTGTCAAAGCATCAATGAGGAGATGCTGTAAAGAATGCAACCCAAGACATTTCCCAGCATATATTCATAATTATAACAGATATGTGTATAGGCATGAATTTAATTATATGCACACACACACACACACACACACACACACACACACACACACACACATATATACATATATATATATATATATATATATATATATATATATATATATATATATATGGCTAAAATGGCTGCCAGCAAAGAAAATAGAATCCATTCTGATCTGCCATTTATTTTCTGCCATTCACAATTGCAGAAGTATTTATATCTTTTAATTTTATGTTTCTTTTTTGTCTCTACAGAGTATTGACCACTTTCTGTGAATTCTTGTCTATTACTTACTAATGTTTTCGTATAAGTGGTTTTACATTTATATATACATGTAGAACAAAATAACATTTGTTTTCAAATTTATTTACTATTATGCATAAAATGATAGATCTAAGCATCTCTTATAACTGTCTTATCAAGCGAAGAATATGGCAGGAGACATACACGCATATATATGTACATTCTGTGTATTTTGGAAGCAAATATTCTTTAAGGCAAATATTATTAAAAACATATTTTATATCGATTCATTTTAACAATTCTTTCTCAGATAAGGAGGAAATCCCGGCAGAAATTATCCGAGGATCATTTCGGAAGAATAGTACAAGAAATATGATCCGAGATTTCGACTATCTGAAGCCATCATCAGGTTAGGTCGAGACAATTGATGAGTTTCGAAGAATTAGTGAGTGTTGTGACCTAGGCAAATATTATTGTGACGAAAGCGGGGAGTGTGCTTTCTTCTATACATTTGAGAATCCTGGTCATTGTTGTTTTTATTTATTGACGGTTTAGTCTGGTTGTATAATTTATATATATATATATATATATATATATATATATTTATATATATATATATATCTGTATGTGTGTGTGTGTGTGTGTGTGTGTGTGTGTGTGTGTGTGTGTGTGTGTGTGTGTGGATATATAATTTTAATGCATGGTATATTTATGGGGTAAAATGGTTAATATCAGAGATAGAGCATAGGTAAATATAAAATTAACATTGAAGTAAAACACTCAGTGGCGACAGACTGCTTCATGCCTGACGATTGCGCCTAGCATGAAACAGTCTGTCGCCAATGAATGTTGACTTCAATGTCCACTTTCACACACACACACACATACATATATATATGAATGGGTTTGCATTGTTTGTGCACATGGATATATATAGACATGTAGATATGTTAAATAATCAATTTCTAACTCTGAATATTGCTACTCATTTCCTAAAATTGATTTCTGTATGAACAAATGAATTTGAAAGTGGGCAAAAGCATGATCCCGATTTAATACATATATACATACAAAGATCACAAAATATCAAACACAATGAAAAGCATCTACATGTAATCCCGAAAAAAAGTTTACAAATACTGACTCATGCATTGAAGAAAATTACAACTAAAAATACTTAAAAACATCTACAACTATTATATATATATATATATATATATATATATATATATATATATATATATATATATATATATATATATGTATATATATATATATATATATATATATATGTATATATATATATTTGCATGCTTATATATAGATATAATATAGATATACTTATATACATAGTGGGTTATAATATGTATATTAAACATTTAAAAGAGATTTATGTGTTTATTTAGTTTTACATGCATGAATGTATGTTTTAATGTAATTCATATATATATATATATATATATATATATATATATATATATATATATATTCAAGGTATGAAAGGAGACTCAGGAATGGTGAAACTCCCGATTCCCAGAACATTTTCTAAATTTCTACATCTACAAATCTACCATAGAAATAAAATATACTACTACTCTCAACAAACACAGATACACGTATATACGTACATACATACATATATATATATATATATATACATATATATATATATATATATATATATATATATATATATATATATATGTATATATATATATTTACGTATTTGTATATATATATATAAACATATACATCTATATATATATATATATATATATATATATATATATATATATATATATGAAGATAAAAATAAGATTTAAAAGGGTCATTAGGTTCTGAAATATATTTAAAGCTACATTAATATAACTGATTAATCGAAATGAAGTCTAATTTTTCCGTCTTTATCTTATCAATGTTAATTGAATACTGATTATATGCAAAATAAATAAAATCAATTTATGTGTCGCGTTTGATCATCTTTATATGTATGCGTGTGTGTAAGGGATATGTGTGTACGAAAATGTGTATGCTTGACTAGAGATTTACCCGCTCGCCCACGTCGTAAGAGAATCTTTGACACAAGATCGGGTTTAATGTGGGCTTTCAGAAAGTCGTTCAAAAACTGCACAAACGCTCTCGGTATTTTCCCTTTTCGGGATGCTTCAGGAGCCTGGTAATGACCCTAGCCAACTCTCGAAGGCGAGATACTACCTGGGAGGGATTACCCCCCTCCACCCCCTGGAGCTTGAGGTAATATTAATTTGAATGTACTCTGGCTGGTGCCGAGGAGTATGTGGGTACTGATGGCTTGTGGATTTAATTTAATGTGCCAGAAAATTATCTTAGAATTTCATATACCATATGTTTCTATGAGATTAACGTTTTTAACTTTACACGCACACACACTCACACAAGCAGACACATACACCGAAGCATGTTATATAAGTGATATGTGTGTGAGTGTGTGTGCGTGCGTGTGAGTTTGAACCTGCAGATGAAATGGTATTTGACTTACTAAGTTTATTTAACGGCATAATATTTATATTTATTATGCCTCTTCACACACACACACAGACACACACACACAAACACACACACACACACACACACACACATATATATGAGTGTGTGTGTGTGTATGTTTGTGTGTGTGTCTGTGTGTGCATCAGTCTGCCTTTATGGACTCATCGATACATGCATTTTATACTTGCCATTTCATTTTATTGTGAGAAATATATATGTATCTAATATATATAGTCTTAAGATATGCTATATTTATGTTATAAAGTGGTCAATATCAGAGATAGAGCGTGTGTAAATATAAAAGTGAACATAGAAGTCAACACTTAGAGGCGACAGTCTGTTTCATGCCAAATGCAATCGTCAGGCCACGATATATATATATATATATATATATATATATATATATATATATATATATATATATATATATATATATATATATACCATAATGAAAAGCCACGTATACTTTCTTAATATGTTTATATAGAAAAAAACAACTAAAAAGTTGTAAATTAAAAAAAATATAATGTTTTTTTTATGAAAGTATTTATTTATATTTTTTTTTATATATATGTAATTTGATATTTCAGATCGACCTCGATCTTTCTTCAGTTATTTCTGATTTACAACTTTTCAGTTGTTTTATATATATATATATATATATATATATATATATATATATATATATATATATATACTCACAAAAATTATTAGGTTAGCTCTATCACTGATATTGAGTTCTTTCCTCTAAGTACTGCGTGTATAAAATAATACACACACACACACACACAACCACACACACACACACACACATATATATATATATATATATATATATATATATATATATATATATATATATATATATATGAGACATGTAGTTTTAAGGTATGCTATATTTATGGGTTAACGTGCTCAATATCAGGCATAGAGCGTATGTAAATATAAAAGTGGATATTGAAGTCAACACCTAGCGGCGCTGGATATCCATTCGTATGAAGTGCTTGACATCGTGTGTCTGTCTGTTTATGTGTGTAGGTTAAGATGTTTGCGTGCATTGATTATGGGATGTCGTAAATATCTATTCAATATATTAATCAATGAGAATTTAACTTCTTTGTCCAATTTTACTTAACTGCCAAGATCGTTTTGTCTGGCCAATGATATTTCAGTAAAATATGCTTGTTGTTGATATTGTATTTACCAATTCTTAATAATTGAGAACCATGTGTTGATTTCCCAATTTGCTGCTGGTGAAAACAGAAAAAAAAACTGCGTGAAAATTAGTTCAGAAGAGAATCAGTTGAATCTTGCAAAAGAAAAAAAAAACAGTACTGGTGGTGGCAGTGGTAGTAGTGGTTTTAGTGGATTAGGGAAAGGTGGCGGCGGTGGAAGTGGTGGTGGAGGAGGCAGCGGACACCATTAGAAAAAACATTGAGAAAGAAATGCAAAAAAAAAAGAAAAAAGTTGTCCAAGAGGAAGTGGGTTTGTAAGGAAGTGACACATCGTGATATTTCTTTCGACGAATCCCGTAAGGCGAAGAGGGCAAGAAAAAAAAAGTTAAGAAAGAAAAGGTTGGGCTACAAGCAGCAAACGGTTTTAGCGTGATAGACATAAATGAGACACTGCTCTGTATATCTCCACACTGCTTCCTTACCTGGAAGGAAAAACCGCGTTAGTCTAAACTTGCTACACTTTTTATTGATTTACTTTGACAAATACACTACACGGGGTAAATTGAAAAACATGTCAATTATAGCAGCTACAACATCAACGAAAAGAACCAAACTCAAAAGATACAATAACTACTTCAATATTAAAAAAAAACCATTAACATCAGCATAAACAACAAAAACAACATTAACATTTTAAAAACTCTACAACTAAATATATGCAATTCTATGTGAGGTTGAAATGCGGGTTTATGTGCGCGGGGTTTGCAAGGAGAGGCAAAAAGGTAGGCGAAACACCCGGCGCCGGCAGAACTTCATTGTTGTCAGCGCTTAGGTGGATGAGGAAAAAAGAGCGCGCAGGGTACCTTCTACAACACCTACGGAACACGTGATCATTCCATTGCTGAGGGCATTACAATGCAGTGAAATTATGCCGCCTCAAAGACAGGCAAAGTTTCTGATTCAAGTTTGCTGCATAGGCGATTTTACAACCTAACAATTGTTTTGTTTAGACACTTTCAGGATTGTTACGTTGGTATTAAAATGAATGTCAAATTGGATGAAAAGAAATGTCCAACAACGATAGATTTTAGATCATAACAATATATATATTACGAACATTCACCAAATTACAAACTCTCTACGTCGACACACCAACAGAATGTTAACTGTCTGCGCGCTTTCTAATATACACACACACAAAAACACCCACGGGTATATATATATATATATATATATATATATATATATATATATATATATATATATATATATATATATATATATATATATATATATATAACAACTTGGACCGATTTTAAATGTGAATTAAGTTTAAGCGTCTAATGATTTTTTTCTTTTTCTTTTAGATTTAACAGCTTATGTCTTTGGCAATTCTAAACATGGTAAGATTAACAATCAAACAATGTGTTCCAGTTATCAAAGCCTATTACAAATATAGGCGTTCAAACAGAATTTGATATGAGAAGTTCCCAGGTCGCATCTAATATATATATATATATATATATATATATATATATATATATATATATATATATATATATATATATATATATATATATATATATATATATATATATATGCTGATTGATTGATTGCAAATTCCATTACGTACAGAAATAATACAGTATTGCAAGTGTAATTCATCAAGTTTCCCAATACTGGCAAAAATGTCAGCAACATCTAAGCCATTTTGCAATTGTTATGCACCTAGAAAATAACGGAATGTTTATATTCCTCTCAATTTTTGATGCATATAAAAATAAGCAAGTAACTTTCAATCGATAATTGAATACATACGGAATTTTATTTATCAAGTTTCCTAAAACATAATTATACTAATTATATTGTCTATTTCTACGACGTTTTCAAAAGAGTCTACGACGTACAGAATGGCGACACCGTCAACCACGACATATCTCTGTGCAGTGGACACTTATGGTGATATAAAAATGTTACACACCTAATATATATATATATATATATATATATATATATATATATATATATAGATAGATAGATAGATAGATAGATATGCTTATAATCTATATAATTAAAAAGGCCTGTGCGTTCAGATATGTGTAAATGCGTGTGTCGTCGCCAAAGTACAAACGATACTGTATAGTAGACTGACAAGTAAAAAATCAGCATTTTTATTTAAAATTAAACATTGAAGCTACAAGCTAATAAATGTCCACAGTTATTTCTTTTTAACTCATTCACTTGAACTGTGATATCAAGTACAATGATCCTACATACTTGCAGGTAAGAAGTTAATCCTTCCCACAACTTGTGCGATGTCTAAGTTAACTTTCCGTCTGTTGCACGGCGATATTGCAGCCGGCTGGCGTTCGATTCGAATTAAATGAATCTAATCTGTCGGTGTTTGTCTTTCTCCAGAAACTCCGGGACTCAAGAATTCCGTAATATTTTAATTTATTTTAATGTTTTTTCTTGTTAACGATTTCTAGAGAATTTTATTCTAATGAGCTGAAGTACTATTTGAGGTCCTGTGTCAGACAATGTAAATAGCCAAGCATCTGCACGTAAGTTTCATTGTTGAAAAGCTTTAAGTTATTAACATTGAATGATTAAATTGGCCAGCATTATTTCAATATGTTCAACACTGATGATGCAAAATTCAATATTATATCATTTATTTCCGGTAAGAATTAATTGGCATTTTCATCTGATAAACGTGACATTCTCTCATACAAATTTTGCCAGCAGTACCCATGATAATTGTTGAAACTTGACATTAGAGAATGCTCTCAACGTCTTATTTAAGTATATCGGAGAGGTTGTTTGGGTGACACACGCTTTGCGATTCTTGTTCAAGAAATGAAAACAACATTCCACAAAGCTTACAGACTCAAGTGAGAGATGGGACAGTATTTCAAAATATTATAAAATCTGAGTTACCCATGATCTGAATTTCGAAAAAGAGGTTGGTAATAAACTGACCATATTCTTTAAATAACGAGGAGGTACTGCGTTTGTTACAGATCTCTGTAACCCAGACATATATCATTTGAGAATATACGCTAACTTTTGTATTTTAAAAATCTGCATGGACCTCTCAAGTTGTATATATCTTGATACCCCGCATGGAACCATACGGCGAAGCAAGATGTGTGGAGCCCTACCCCTATCTCTTGGGAAAAAAGGCAAAGAATCTTTTAAAATTTCTGTGCAAAGAACTTTTATAAATAATGGACCCAAATAATCGTAAATAGTCTTTAACTGACCTTTTAAAAATTAAAAAAATATTTTGCTTTTTTAATGAATCTATATTATAAATGAAGGGCTGATTTTCTGTCTGTCACACACTTCCTGTGATTTTTCATACGCGTATGTAATGTATATGCATGAATAAAGTACATGCATCCACAATTCCACGGGATTTCAAGTAAGACTGGAATAATACACTCGCCTTCATTCAGCCTGGACAACCCCTACCAGAGATGAGTAATAAAATCCTAAACGTGGAGACAAGAAAAATGTCATTCTATACGTCCTAAAAATATACGATAACTATAACATTTTATTGGAATTATAACGTCTTCGGAAATTATTCGGTAAAAAATGGAATTATTTTTTTATGTATTTTGTTTTTAATTTTGTAGAAATAATTTTAGGACAAGAATTGAATTAAAATATAAATACTAACAGGGAGACGTACATACACACACAATAGTTGAATAAAACGGAATAAAATTGTCTGGCAACAACCCTGGTTAACAGGGAATTAGTATAACCGTACAAGTATTTGAAGTCATTTTTATGACTCCCTATGTATTTAAACTGAATATATATTCTAACAAATAGCAGTTTCACTGAGTAAACAATTTAGATTTAAAATTCGACCGAACTAAATAAATACAATTTTCTGTTCAATTTTGTCTTATCTCTTTATTGGTTCAGTGATAAATATATTTATTCATTTATTTTACGCTTTTGTCAGTACTAAAAAGCTACAACTCAAATACCAGTGAAAAATGCATACTCTTTACACATTTCGCCTGATCATCGATCACTATTTGTGCTTTATATATATATATATATATATATATATATATATATATATATATATATAGGTAAAGAAATCCGTGGGTAGGTAATCCAAGTTGATCCTATTAATATAAAATATTAAAACTGATCCACAAGAGAGAGCTCAATAATTCAGTAGAGCATATACGTGAATTACAATTAACGAGATGAAAATTTAGTAAATGTATGTACATTGATATGTCCAGAGAGAAAAACTACTTTCCCATGGACGAAATGATCATCTGTATGAGGTAAATTGTTTGGATCTCATTAATTGTAATTCACGCGCGCACACGCACGCACACACACACACACACACACACACACACATACATATATATGTGTGTGTGTGTGTGTGCGTGCGTGTGCGCGCGTGTGTGTGTGTGTGTGTGTGTGTGTGTGTTTGTGTGTGTTTGAATCGTACCCTGCACAAAATCCTGGATCTGTCCGTCACTATACGGTTCAATACAAATTTAACTTCTATATTGTGATCGCTAGCTGCAAACTTGAATCAGACTCTAAGTATGGATGCTCAGAAATGATCTACCGCCTACAACTATGACGCATCACAACTGTGGATAAAGCTTTTGCAGTCAGTTGAGATTTAAAGACAAAGTGTGTGTCAAATCGACTTTCAGCAATCAATTGCTACAATTATGGGAAATTCAAACTTGAAAATTTATGTATAAACAACAATGTCCCAAAATAAATCCATCAAATATAACATTAAAGTTCTTTCTTTAGAGGTGATTTCTTTTGGGACACCATTCATATATTATTTATTTAACTAAATGAATTTTATTTTTATTGTTCTTTAATTTTGCATTGTTTTTGTTCATTTATTATTATCTTTCATATTTTGTAATAAATATTTAATCTGTTATAAAATGTTGAGCTAAAACAAAACGTTAAAACGTATATAAAAGCTGCAAATATTGAAATTGATGTTTAAAAGTAAAAAATAATTTTATTGTCATCGCCACAGGAATAGAATAAAAATGAAGACATTTAAAATTGCAAAGAAAAAGATTAACATTTAAATAAAAACACATAAAAAAATACAAATGAAATAACAATAATTAAGAAGGATGAAAAGATAAAAAATAATGAGAAAAACTGAAAAAAAGAATAAGAATAACAACAAGAATTAAATAAGAAAAATAAACCAAGATTTCAACAAGAAATACAAATTAAAAGCCAGAACAATATTTCTTTCTTTGCATAATCAAAAAATTGATTTCACAACAGCAGACATTTTTACATCGATAATTATAAGAAATAAAAATCATTTGAAATCATGCATTGTACGTATTTGAAATCAGCGTTCAAGACTCAAATAAGCCTTACGCCATCGAAGTCCAAGTTTTCATTTGACGATTTCGTGGAAAAATGATCTTTACTTTTTACGATTGATGAAAAGCTTTGAAATTTTAAAATCTGTTCACAGTTGAAAGAATAATTAAATATTATTCACTCATGTCAAATGATATTCGTATGACTTTCATTGATAACATAACATTGAAATAATTTGGATGACTAAAATTCTTACTTGGCTATTTAGAAGATATTGGAGATTTAAACTTATTAAAACTGTTTTGTTGTTAAAACAATCTTAATCTCAGCTTAATTTAATAAAAGGTTAAATGAAGAAGATCATGTTCCGCTAATCTTTCTTGTTATTATCAGGGTAACTCAAGAATCAATATTCAGAATCCTGTCTTAGTGACAAGATGAATAATTATATTATTATGAAAATATTTATTAGGCGATCATTTTGTGATTCATATGGAATTATTATTTTCTTCAATTTCAATTATCAATGTCATTGCTGCTTCCAGAATCTCTTCGAATAATTGGCCATGATTGCAATTTGATGAGCAATTTCAATTAAATCGCTGGAAAGCCTTAGTGTTTCCATTTCACATTTCTTAGCTCTGAAATGATGGACAGGTGAAAGCGTAAGACTTTTTTGTTCCTTTTGAGTAGAGAATTTATAGAAAAATAACCATGCAAAATATTTATTCAAGAGCAAAGGAACACATTACAAATGGAGACAAAACAAACTGTAAATATTTGCAAAGGTGCTAATATTTGTAAGTATTTCATTTTTTTTTCTCTCAGACAAATGCAGACAGTTTCTCTCTTTTTCATGCATAAGGTGTTAACATTTGGTTCGAGTTGAATAAAGGAAAGACAACTAAAGTTGAGGTTGAGTTAAATGGGCGAAGTTAATGAATGACTGGGTGAAGAGATGAGAGCTTTAAGACAAAATGAACCTGACGAGATTTTGGTCTGATAAAGCAAAAGGATTTCATTATAAAAGCAAATGTAGAAGGATATAGAAAAGGAAAGAGAAAGTGAGAAAGAAAGAAAAAGAGTCTTGAAAGTGGCAAAAGATGATAGTGACCCCAAAGCCGAAACAAATACATGGATGAATATAAGCTCTTCATTAAGTTCTGAAGACTATTTGTAATTATAAGATGGCCATTTGATTATGTTTCCCTCCAAAGAGTTTTCGAAAAAGTATCAACAAAATATACATTCTTAATCTGAGTTTGCAAAGATCACTTAAAATGAACTTAAATTAGATGTTTTTTTTAATACTACATTCAATGAACAGAGGAAAAAACAAAATTTCCTAATGAACCCCTTATTCAAAGATACCATCAACATTTGGACCCAGACATAAGTCTACCTAGGATTTTTTCAGTGTAACCTGTTTTTGTTTTCGAAAGTATTATATAGGGACGATTTACAGTCAATTTTCGTAAACCAAATGAGATTTGTTAAACTACAAAGATGGCGTTAGTGTGTGATCACAGCACTCGCTTCGTTTCATTTTTTCAACAATATTAAAGTTAGATAATGAGCTAATGCCTCGCAATATTTAACTCATAGAAACAGATAAATCATAATTAACTTTATAATTATATATAAAATATATATATCATTTATAAAAGTATATATATATATATATATATATATATATATATATATATATATATATATATATATATGAATGAGTGTGTATGATTGTGTTCCTGTGTGTATGGCCATTAGAGGAAGATATAAGTTACTATATACAGTCTTTTCTGCCAAAGAATATTTTTTCAAAACATGAAAATTAAAAATGCCTTACACAACTAAGGCCCGTATGTGTGTGTGTGTGTGTGTGTGTGTGTGTGTGTGTGTGTGTGTGTGTGTGTGTGTGTGTGTGTGTGTGTGTGTGTGTTAGGGTGTACTGAAAAGTTCTCAATTCGAGCTGCTTACCAAAATAAGTATTTTGATGTTTACCCAATGAGATATTGTTTGGGGGTAAAGGAGTCGGCCCGAGAATTTTACAGCTCATTCTCGTATGGTGATTGTGTCCACAAGTTTCCAGGATAAAAGACGGTTTTCAACCATGTATTTAGACACTAGAAATGACCGAGGTATTTGAGAACACAGTCGGGAGTTCCCTGGGGATAAGGAAAAGCATCCAAACCCTATCGCTGAAGCTATTTGTTTTTCCTGTGTGTGTGGGGGGGGAGCGATGTTGGGCAGCAGATTGAAACCATTAGAGGAACAGTCTTTGATTTCCACAGATTTGACTGGGTGGGGGTGCGTATGCCTTAACTAACAGATCATGTGGTGTAAAAACCTGCAAACAACTCACTTTTTGAATCCCAAATCACTAATTTCTTGTAGATTGTTGAACCACAATTTTCGTGGAGGCGACGAAGGATGGTTCCAGAGTTTGAAATCAACCCTAGTTCCTTTATATTATCACCCTAGACAACTGTTCTACACAGATTAAAATATTCTTACAGATGTACGATATAGCTGGAGACATCTGACGCCATGTTCATCGAGGAATATATCTATACACCCGTACACCGATAAAACAAGCACTGCTAACATGCGTACAATGAATTACGTGTATAAAAATGAGAAAAATGTGGAAATAGTTAATGTTTGTATATTTATTTTTCGGAGAGCTTTCGTATATAGGTAGATACATTCACCGATTCTTATATAAGATCAACAGATATGAGTGTTTCCATCTATCGACAAACATTCTTATATATAATAATCATACATCGCCACTTCATATACATAATAATCATACATCGCCACTTCATATACATATATATATATATATATATATATATATATATATATATATATATATATATATATATATATATATATATGAATTTTTCTCAGAGTTAACCTGTATAAAGAACAATATTTATAAATATATACTTTCTCAAGGTAAAAAACGAAATGAATTTATTTAAACAAAGTAACTAATAATAACAAAAACGGAATTTCCTAAGCGACTGGAAGAATTTAGAGAACGCTATTTTCATACTCTAAATTCTTCCAGTTGCTAAGGACATTCTGATTTTGTTATTATTAGTTAATTTGTTTAAATAAATTCATTTCGTTATTTGCCTTGAGAAAGTCCACATTTGACGAAACGCGTCGGAAACTATTACAGTTTTCCCATTGTCATTTATATCTATAAATATATATAAATATATATATATATATATATATATATATATATATATATATATATATATATATATATATATATATATATATAAGAATTCGTTTATAAAATCTATAGGAGACTACCAAATCAATCAGATGTTAAGCTTTCCATTCATTTATCCTCATTCATATTTTATTGCCTTTCTCTAGAAAGCGCCATCATCGATTGCATAATCTTTAATCCGATTGAGCTGCGTTCCTTACATCTACAGAAGAAGAATTTGTTTAACACTTTCAGAAGGAGAAACCGAAATTTATAATTGCCATTCACTGCTGTGTGAATCTCACAAGATTTGAAATGTCTCTAGTTTTATAAAATGTCCGAAAATGGCGTGAACAATAAATCTGGATTAGCAGATTTTCTTCACCTAAGAATAAATAAATGCTGGCCTCTCATACATTTGTGCCTCTAAGGCAAGTTTTCCTTTACTTTGCCTCTAAGGCAAGTTTCTCATTACTTTGATTTTAAGGCAAGTCTTTACAGCCCTTCACTTTGCCTCTAAGGCAAGTTCCCCTTCCCATGAAATACTTATATCGTAAACTTCTGAGCTGAGAAAATGCAGCACACTAATATTTACTAACCCTTACTAACACTTACTAAGACTTTACTTACACTTATTATTGCAATTTCGCCTGAGAATTCAATATTAAGCTTACTAGTCCTAAATATCTCTTACCATGAACCAAATCATTATGCCTTTATTGTGTTACCTTGTCGCTATAGATTATCAATATCATAAAAGTCGTTTCTTCGTGTATTTCAACGTGATGTAATGGCGAGCAAGTTTGACTCGTTAGAAAAATTTAAATTGAAAGCTGAGTTCGTTCCTTACTAGATACCTCGGACTTTTGTCAAATCTAAGCTTTGCTTAGAAACTTTTTCGCCATCACAATTTTTATATAATATTCATTCAGGGATGATAGCCCCTGAGGAATGATCCTATTCTTGAAAATTCTTTGAAAACAAAATCTTTACGCTTTGACTACTACTTCGTTTTGGAGCCAGTAATTCCAACCAAGTGTCCTGCTTTGATATGAGAATTTCCATCAATATTCATGCTTTATTAAAAATCAATAACTGCTGAACTTTGATTCCTAGAATAATAGTATTTAAATCAGACAACGCTAACTTCGATTATGTCGACTGTTGGTGGGAACAATGTTCCTGCTTCCAAATAGCTAATAAACAGAAATCAGGGTCAGTAACACATTGAGTTCAGACATCATTCTCTCCAAAAGGATATTAAAGATCATTACTCAAGAGCGATTTTGTCTTACCTGACTTTTTTCACAAAATATAAACAGAAAATATTTTACTACAGACTATGAACATTCTACAAATGTCTTTTTTACCGAAACAATTCGACATTCTAATTACCACATCAACAATCCACAGTTTTTAAATTGATAAGTTAACAAAAACGATTTTCTAATTTTCTCTTCAGCCTGAGAGCAACCAATGAAATTTTCAGATTTGTATAACAATAATGTAATAAAAGGTTTGAATATCGCAACTACATGTGTAAATGTATGATATAAAATGGATTCTACACACACACACACGTACCGATCTAGTTAAAATATTCTTGCATATCTTAAGATATTTTCGAGTTAGGTAATCTTTAGTAAATAATTAAAAATGCGTACTATCGACAATTATACAAATGTTTTCCAAAGGGAAGAAAGTAAAAAGAAACGGATGGCATATGAAATTCTAATGAAATCGAAATTGTACATAAGGCCAAGAAATTAGCGCAAAACGCATGACAAACAAAAATGCAACTATGTGCAAAGAAACGTACGGGGAATAATTCAATGAGAAAATTGCAGAATGTATATTTGGCAAACATGCATGAAAAGATAAAAGACAGCAGAATAGAAAACGTACTGTTCCATCAGATGTACAAAATCGAGAAAGAAAGACCGTACTGGGAAAAGAAAATGTATTACGGAGATAAATTGGATACACGTGAATACACTTCCATAAGAAAACAGAAACTTATTTAAAAAAAAACAATAAAAAGCTCGTCGTATTAAAATATAAGATTATGAGCCAAGATGAGTGTAAAGCCTTAATAGATTTAGGGATTGATAAATTTATCGAAGTGATTAATGAAATATACGACAACAGTGAAATACTGGAAGATCTCAGGAGAGCTATGTTTATAGCGCTGCTAAATAAACCAGGTACAAAAGTATGTAAGTCTCATCTGCTAATGGTCATGTTTAGTCAAATAACTAAATACTGAGTTAATAATGAATAAAGGCCCTATCAGAACTAGACTGGAATGTGGACAAGAAAAGTCTGGCTTTATTCAAGACTGGAATAAGAAATTCGATTTACGTTTAGAATGATATAAGATATAGCAATAGAAATGCATAAAAATCTATGCTTCCTAAATTAGACAGAGGTATTCGACAGGATAGAACCGAGGATCGTTTTGAAATGTTAGACAATGTTGATTTCCATAGAAATGATATTGAAGTAATATGTATTCTGTGCCGGGAAGAATCCGGGAATGCAGATAGAGAATAAGTTTATGAATACGGCAATAGAAAAAATGAGTACGACAATATCTCTTCTGATTGTATTTATTTAACCGATACAATAGACAAAGATAATTTCCAGTCTATCATCGGTGTACATTAGCTCCACAATGTACGCTACGCTGGCGATATCGTGTTTCATAGCAGTGACAAGAAAAACTGAAAGGTACTATTCGACTAGTTAATGGGGGGAAACAAAGAAAAGATTAAGATTAAAGTGTAAGAAAATGGAATGCGTAGATTTTAGCAAGAGAGACAGGCTAAAAGCGGTTACGTAGCAGAGACGACGACGACTAAATCAAATCGAAATAGTATATGGTAACGAGCGATCGAAATATTGACACAAAAATCGGTATGGGAATAACGGAAGATGCCTTTCAGAAATTCTGCAAAGTATTAAGATATCGGAGATATATTTACTAAGAAAACAGGCTTGGGCTGTTATGTAATAGGAAATCCTCTATACGGCAGAGAATTTGCTCACAGATGCATAAAAAACTTGAAGTGACATAGATCAGATTCTGCCGACAAATAATGAGATGACCATGGTCAGAGTATGTAAGAAAGGAAGTCTTTACGAGACAACTAAAAGTCTTCGGTCATATACTGTGGAAAGTTGGCTTGGAGAATTTAACACTTACAAGAAAACTGATGACAAAGCGAAGCAATAGAAAATAACGTGTAACCTAGATGATGAGAGCTTGAATAACTGGATAACAGAAAGAAAAGAAGAATTGTAAAAGGGAGTGTTACTTAGGACAACAGATGATATGAAGCTGTGAACAGCCATCATTGTTCACTGCCTGAAAGAACTTTTTATAGAAAAGAATAAAAACGGCGATTCTAAATGATATCTTCTTGTTACTTGACGAATTATCATCCACGTTGTTTCCTGATTCTATATTAGATGCTCTCTGAAATTGTCCTCATACTATACATGGATAAGTAGATTGAATATCTACCACATTCACGTACTAATATTAAGCAAGCAGCATTGACAACATTAATAATGAACTAATGCAAGTATTGATAAATTTAGGCATTTCTTATTATTTGGATTCTAAAATAGTTGCCATGCGGCAGCCAATCTGCTATCACCTGTAAGCAATCCTTATATTCTAACACTTTAAACAAATCAGCAGGAACGCGCAAATTTCTCATTTTTAATTGAAATTCGAAGTTCAATAATTACATACGCTACCTGAGCTTCCGTTTTTCATCTTGGAGCATCGGCCTTTCTTCCTTCCGTTTTTTCAGTTACCATGGTGACACATGTCGATTAATCACCAGAAGGTTTGGCATAATGGAACCGGTTCGTGAATTTGTCACTTATACTGGGAGTCACTTTTCGTGATTGTCTACGTTAACTTGTCTTCATTAAAATACCAGAAGGTGACCACACTCTACAGAATATTATTTCCAGTGAGGTGTTGTCAGAAAGCGAGAATACGTCCATATACGCATGCCCAGGGAAAGACACACTCTCTGTCAAAAAGCTGTATTCTCGCAAAGAAACATGTCTCAGTATCAATATTAATTAATTGATGCAACGATGTTAAATCTGTAAAAATAGAAACATATTTGCACATACTAAAAAAGGTTCTGCCTGGAAAGTGTCTAAGCACTTAACAATAAAGACATCATGACCTAGATATATCTATGGCGCGTTAGTCCTCTTCAAATAACTCATACACTTATCCCGGTGTCTAATTTTCAGAAAAATTGTGGCGTTCTTTATATTCATGTCTACAGTCTAAAATCTCTTCCATTTCAATCGCGATTTTAAAACAAAGTAAAATGCCAGAATGGAGAAAAAGATAAATCTGGAATTTAACTGCGCGATATGTGAAGAATGAGCAAACGAGAGATATACAAAACGGCCGGATACTTTCCACATAGACCGTAGGATCGAAGAATTATTGTCAAGTTTTCGCAATAATTATTCTCACCGATTACTAATGAGTACGAACTCTAAATCATTCAAACTGACAAATGGATACATTTCAAAAAACACTTGATGCTTATTTGCTGTCAATCTAAAGGTCACACATTACGCAAGCTCATTGAATTGTGTTTCACTGCATATAGCTTCTGTTGACGAGTAAAGTGGTTTCTGATTGGTTTAAATAAGGGTCACGTAGCTGTTCCTTGAGTTATTCAAAATTACTTCATACTTTCTGAACAGAGAATCATATATATATATATATATATATATATATATATATATATATATATATATATATATATATATATATATATATATATATGAATAAAATAACTGAAAAAAAATTGGGTGTTTTTTTTGCGAAAGTATTTATTTCTATGTTTTTATATATATTTAATATTTCAGACCACCTCGGTCCTTCCTCAGAAATTAATTGAATTAACTGTATTACTGTATTTGGCAGTTTGTTTACACTTTACAGCGTTCGTCGTTAGACGCGGACGTCACGTGATGTGGAATGCAACTGTGTTTGAATTTTTTAACGTAAATCTAACGATAGTATTTTAGATGTTGTTTAAAAAGGTTTTTTAACAATATCTAAAGAAATTTTTTAACTATTGAAATATTTATACAGATTTAAAATACCCAAGTCTTTGTTTAACCCTAGTTTATATGTGTCTAATTTTAAAATCCAGTATTTCTCTTTTTTTCTTCGTGTGTATGTTGTGCTAAAATCTGAGTCTATTAATATACATTTACAGTTGTCTAATGAGTGTCTTGATTGTTTAAAGTGTTCAGCTATGGGGGAATACTGATTGTTTTGACGTATGTCTTGTTTTTGGTTGTTGAAACGAAATCTAAAATTAGTTCCAGATTCGCCAATACATCCACTATTAGGACATATTGTGCAGAATAGGTAGTAAATTATATTATTGCTGTCACAGTTGAGGCGAGGTGGATGTATATATATATATATATATATATATATATATATATATATATATATATATATATATATATATATCAATCAGACATTTTTTTATACGTTCTTTTTATAGATACAAATATTTAAGGAAATGCTCTGTTTATAATAAACAGTATTAAATAACATTTACCGGCTTGAATGTCCGAGAAATTTTCATAGAAAATATTCGTCCTCCGACAGGATTCGAACCTGTATCCTATACGGAATCGTCATTTAGCCTGACGTGCTTTTACCGATTAAACCACAGAGGAGCATTTCGGTGAGCAAGGTCGATTTTACTGTTTTTAAACTACATTTGTCCATGACTTTCTCTCGTACATTCATTTCTACTCGATGCGTATCCAAATGTAAATGAAAATTTCTCGGACATTCAGCTCGGTAAATGTCGTTAATACTGTTTATTATAAACAGAGCATTTACTTAAATAATTGTATCTATAAAAAGAAAGTATAAACATAAAAAATGTCTTAAAAATAATTGTCAGACTTTGTCCATTTCATTACATATATATATATATATATATATATATATATATATATATATATATATATATATATATATATATATATATATATATGAAATACATCGGTTTGATGCTTTGGCAGACATCATCAGTGATGTTTTTAGCCGAGGATCATTAGGGGTTTCGGATCATTCAACATCATCCACGCTCTCCACGGTGACCCAGTCGATACTGATCGGGTATTGACTTGTGTGCCATCAGTCAGTTATAACTTTTCTAATATTACGCCTAACACACTGCGACTCCTCCGGTATCTTATAGTCCAATCACGGATAACTTCCGGCTCACCAGCCTCTACGCGATTCCATCAAAAGAGAAAGCAAAGTCTTTAACCGTTTTTCTCTCGTAAGAAATATGGCGGCACGCTCGATTTGAAGTGGTAAGTAACTATCTTAGATTTCACTCATGGAGATACGCACATACACATCCGTACACACACACATATATATACATATATATATATTTTTTGTGTGTGTATGTGTGTGCGTGTGTACACATAGTTCTGCTATGTTTCTGAGGTATTTGCGTGTGGTTTCCGACCTCAAATATGAGTCAGAATTTTAGATGCTGTCCTTTATGTTACAAAGGAGATTTCTACTTAGAAATAGAAACTGAAAGTAAAATATGTCTCACATGACCTTGTACCAGACTAGTCCATACTTTATATATGGAGGGACGCCAATAAATTTCATAGATGAATGATAAAAAGCGTTTATTCTACACAACATGTATTTTTCATTATTATGCTTGTTAATGCACTTAATATAGTTGTGAAGATTAAATACAGATCAAACATTTCAAAATGTAAATTTGTGCTCAAAATTCGGTTAATTACTTTTTAATATACAGATTTACTGGTGTACATTCTCATATATATATATATATATATATATTAATTTTGAAAACAATTTTATTAACTTTTACAATTTTTGGTAGACATTGCAGTTTTTCTATTTCCTAATTAATAAATAAATCGAAAATATCATTACTATTTGCATCGCTATCCGATGTTTTTCTTTTAGAATTTGTGGTCTTTGTAAATGACAGTTTTAATCAATTGATCTGTTAATCTCCTCGGGCAAAAATGTAGCCAAATCGTTACAAATATTTTAACATGAAATTATTATTTTGATTCTGAGACAAAAGATCTTCCCTTTCCCTCTACGTCAATTCAGTTTTCTTAGCCATTTCATATGTTTGCTGTTACTTTCTTAGATGCAAAGAAATTCATCTATTTAGCGATAAATCATTATAAATTAGATGAACCAATGCATTTATTAATTAGACTCTCAATAGACCGTTTATTCACTCTTACGTTCAAACAGAAATTGATTCCATGGACAAAGCCCACCGATGAAAAATAAAAGTTCAACTCCCTAAATACGTGTTTCAGTTGACTTAACATTAAAGAATTTCATCGGTTTATTTCCGTCAATGTAATTATACATTTTTACCGGGGCCACAGATATCAGTGTTCCAGCCAGAATAAAATGTAAAGACTTTGAATACCGATTTTCTAGGCAAATAAGCTCATTCCATCTGCACGATTTCATTTCCTCTTCATTTGTCCTTTTTACTCTGCTTCGCTTAGACGATCGATCTAATCTACAAATCGAGTTTGCTGTCCACAGCTAATTTTAGTTAATAAAATATAATAGAAATGTTCATCCTTTTTAAAAGAAATAGATTTCCGACTTTTTACGTGATTATCTGTTAAAAAGAAGTTTCGATAATCGTTCAAGGCAAAGGGGCCTCCATAAGAGAGAAACACCCGTTCATTGCAATAGACTAAAAGTCTCTTGGTGATGATGAAACATTATGAGTTTGATTTTTGGGAGTATTGAATGTGATAAGTCATTTTTTCTGCCATCAAGCTGTTAGATTAAGGTCAGAGGAGAGATCAGTTATAAGGCTTTGGCCATCCATATTTTTGGAGGTGCACCCATATACCGTTCTATCATCTGCATAGATATTCCCAAAAGATCGGATTATGCTGTTAGGCATATCATTTATGTAAACCAAAAATTGAGTTCGATAGAGAAGTGATCCTTTGGGGGACACCTAAAATGGATCTCGAAGGCTTGGCAATTGAAACCTAACTTCATGAACCTACCCCGTTCGGAAGAAGTTGATAATTGTGAAGACTCCTCCAGTGATTATAGAGCTGGGGAGCTAGTGACAGCCACCTGTGGCCTTCGATATATCTAATCGACTGTCCTTGATATATATTTATTGTCTAATTCCTCACTGATTCTGTGGGTAACCCTTAGGATATCAGCAGTTGATTGACTCGATCGGAATCCGTATTGTTTGTTGCTCAAGCAATTGTCCCTGTTGATGTGATCAACAACCTTCTTGTTGATTATACCTCAAAGAGTTTGCTGATCACATTAATTTTACAGACCGGCCGGGAAGGGGTTCACTCACATTCTTCGAAACAGGGCATACGCTTGACACTTTCTACGGACATAGCGAGGATTTCTTCTTCCGGCAGCGGTTAAACAGTTTTGCTCAGATCGTTAATATTCTTAAAGGTGAACCACTAGAATTTTATCTAGATCAGTAATCTTCTTTGAGTCAAGGATTTTGATAAGTCTTGAAACTTCCCGAGCACTGATAGAGATATTATTAAGTTTGTGTTCCTTGATAAGGCGAAGTCACGAAGATGATGGCCGGTCGTCTTTAGAGTTAGAAACGTGCTAATAACTGTCTTAATAAATTTCGAGTAATACATTCATTCTAAGACGATTTCAACAGAACAGCCAAAGATACTATTATTTCGGTTTTCGGTTTTCGTCCGATATCGCAAAATTATTTTCTAAATGTTGCAGGGTCTTGTGCTTTGACGATTACGCCATAGAATATAAAGTAAGCTAAAGATTTTGTAATGTTTAATCATAGTTGTTTTTATTTAATAATAATAATAATAATAATTATTATTATTATTATTATTATTATTATTATTATTATTATTATTATTATTATTATTATTATCTACTAAAAATAACAAAAGACGGTGTGATACATATTTGAAATTGGGACAGTAAAATTTTACCGCGGACCAATTTTTCAAATAAAGAGAAACTTTTAGCTTATTATTATTTGCGATCAGGGGTGAAAAATACGCAATGCTCTACAATACAAAATAGGTTAGATATTTATACAGCTTTGTTTAGTTTCGTACAAGGTTCATAGAGTGCAGACTAGAATGTACTACTTTAATAATTGGTCTAACGGACCTAAAATACTGAGACTTCAAGCTGATATTTTTTTTTTTATTTAATTATAATTGAAGAAATATAGTATGATTAGTAAAATTTTGACGCTATAAAATCTTGCAAAGTTCTTATAAAAGTAAATTCTTTAGATTACAGAACTGATATCTTCATTTTAGTCCTTATGATAACAACGTTTCGGCTGATGCTTTAACCTTCTTCAGGGGCATGTTTGCCTCGGTCATTCTAAAGTCTTTCCAATTTTTTTTCAAAAGAGCGCCATTACCGGATCAAGGAAAACGAAATTCGTCCAAGAAGCATCAATGGGAGAACGACAGAAAAAGATGAGGATATTAGTCTAATTATTTTATTAAATAAGAAAAATACTTCAAATTAGAATTGCAGAAGAAACAGTATAAATTGTTTCTCATAATTTAATAGATTTAAAATAATACTTGTGACCTGAAAGTTATTCTGAAGATTTCAGTTTTAAACATTTACAACATATCATTGATTCCGATGTTTCTCATCTCATACACACACATATATATATATATATATATATATATAACACAATGATCAACCAACTTTAACCTATAGCATTTATTCTTACTATTACTTTATACACACACACACACACAAACACACACACACACACGCACACACACACACATATATATATATATATAACCTTTGAGAAGTGCCTGAAATACATACCCCGGCTTGACCCAAGTCTTGTGAGTGAAACTGGGTAGGCGGAACCCTTGTGGGCCATTGATAGCTGTGCTAGCACGAAATCACAAGTCATCGTGACCGAACGTTTGAATGTGCTGGCCTTGTTCAGATTGTTAATCACGCTAGGTAACAGAATCTCTCCCAGAAACTGTAACTAAGGTCTTCTCAGCATAGTTGCAGTATAAACCACAGGTGAGCTCTGTGGGTGTTGAACAAACACAAATGTGCCTTAGCGAGCTTCTGCAATAGGGATTGACTAGCCGCCTTAAAAGACGTGTATCCCCGAATACGAGTTGGACAGCTATTATATATATATATATATATATGATTCCTTCACTAATATATATATATATATATATATATATATATATATATATATATATATATATATATATATATATATATATATATATATATATACTATTATTATTAATTAAAGAATATCAAACTTAAAATTAAAGGATTGTAAGTGTTTGATATTCTTCAATTAATAATAATTTTGGTCTGTCTTTTGACATAGAGTTCTTCCTTGGATCTATATCTCCCTGGTAATTCTATACGGATTACCATATATATATATATATTATATTTTTAATTTCGCGCATGTCCGTTCTATTGATCATAGTCTTGATATGCGATTTTGTAGTAGACGCGGAGATATAAACCAAAACAATATCAACATTGACCCTGTGGAAACCGATTTGAAAGCTGCAAGAATTTACAAATTTTTCACGGAGGAAATATTTTACTCTCAGTTTTTGAAAAGGGTGATTACTGTTTTAAGATGTTTTATGCTGAAAATAACATCGCTTTATGAAAGACATTTTTACGAGTTTGTTTGTCACCATGTAATTTGCATCAAAATCAAATGATGGTTTAATAGTGATGGAAAAGAATACACAAAACTTACTACCTTCTTTGGGCGTGAGTGATTTTATTATCTCGTATGATCAGTGTAATTTATATCAACAATTGTACAGGCACGCACATACATACATAGACTGTGATTGATAGATAGATAGATAGATAGATAGATAGATAGATAGATAGATAGATAGATAGATAGATCTTACATCTTATATGTAATAAATATATATTATATATTTTAATATTTATTAAAACCTATAATAGCACAGAATGAACAATAAAATACTCGATGAGAATCGAACTCACTCAACTACAAATCCAAACAATATCAATAAGAAATCATTATTTTTATTTGGGCGTCTGTCTAGATTTGTAATGACAACAAAGATCAGGATATTAGACTCACAAATAAAAAAAATATTTGTTATTGACATTGTTTACAGTCGAACTAATATCCTCATCTTTGTTGTTATTATGAAAACTTTTCGGCCGTTGTGTTCTCAGACCTTCTTCGGATGTCTGCTGATCTTGCTAAGTTTCGGTGAATTTGGAACTTTAAGGATCCAGTAGAGGGAAATAAAACTTAACAGCAACCCTGCAGCAGCAGCAGGAGGGTCAACAAGAACATTCGGTTTCAGTCTGTTTATTTTAATTAAGTATGTTTATTTTTTGTGAATATGTTGGGTTATTTTTTTTAATTAGCACTAAAAGCTAAATCAATAATTTTAAAGTATGAAATCCAAAAATCAAAAACTGAAAAGGTAAATCTTTTGTCACTGAGTATTTTATTGTTCGTCCCACTCACACGAATGAAAACCACAACCATGAACTGGTGGAAACTAACGGAATAATCTAACAAAATGTTGTGTTTTGTATTACTGCTATTTCTCATTTCAAACTTTTGACAGCATCAGCATCATTTCCGTAAAAATTGCAAAAATATAACAAGTTAACTGATCTGAAATCAAATTAAGGGATATAATTCCAGTTACAATTTAACCCTACATAATGACGTGATAAAATAAAATGCAACTTTTATTTCTTTTTGGGCTTCCATACTTTAAAATCATTTGCTGACGACGAAAGACAATTCCTCAAATTGTTTCTCCATTAAGTTTCGAATGTGCTGTGTTATTATAAAAGTAAATGGTAAAGCATCTTAGAATGTAAATATTACTCTTTGGAATGACGTTTTGAATTCAGACATTGTTTACTAGAGGAATTTATGGAATTGTTTTTTAAAGTTACATTCAATCACTAAAAGCTGAGAAAACAAAAGAGGTTTGCTAATAACCCTGTTCTGAGATTTACTCGTGGCATGTATCTTAGCAAGCTATTGACAGTAAGCTGTTTCTTTAGAGTTGTCAGAAAATGGCGAATATTCTACAAAGAATGTCTACAACTCATTTCTTGTGAAAATGTTTTGTTTCTTCTATAATAATATTCTACTCACCATAGTTAACTTTTCTAAACTTACTGGCCATGCTTTCATCTCTTTAGAAATAGAAATCAAGAAAAACAGGAAGTCAAAAAATAAATTTATAGAATGATTTTATTTTTCTATTTTTAATCATGTCATCCATGTAAGGCGATAAGGCCACTAAGACGCTAGGGAGGGGGTCACCGAGAGTAAAAGAAAATCGGAAACGGTATTGAAGAGAAAGGACAATAAAAGAACTGGATTGAAGGAGACAGATGATGACGATTGATTTTGCATTTATATTCTAGAAGATCGTAATTGACTGGAAAAGCCAGAAACTAGAAGAGAGATGAAAAAAAGGAAGATTTAATATTTACAATACTTAGCCGAACTTGATAAAAGTCCACAGGTGTGGGGTACTCACTGAGATTCGAACACTCTAAATTAGAAATATTCGGAAAGGGAAACACGCTTACCATAGTTTCATATCACGTGTCCTAAGAAATGGTAGGTTTCTGTCATCAATATAAAAGCCTAAAAAGACTGGCCGTTATACTGTGGGTTTAATTAACTAGTAAGATCTAGTATATTGAAAGCGACAAAAGACGAAATGTATGTCTATATTTCCGAGATGAGGTATTATGTACATTATTTACATTATTCGAACTATTGTCCTCATCTTTGTCGCCATGTTTATCACAATGTTTCAGCGGTTGTACGCTCCGGCCTTCTTCAGGTGGGTGGAATGTCGAACTGAACCCTTTATTTCGCTCACTGGAGTAGACTGTTCTAGTTCCACGTGCCATGTTTAATGAATGTCAGTTAACAGTTATCTCCTGTTAATTTCTCTCTGAAAGTTCTTTATCCACTGTGCCATGTGTCCTCAAGGACACATGGCACAGTGGATAAAGGCGTTGTTTAGATCCAGTGACAGGACCCAAAGAGTGTGAGTTCAATACCTGGTTAAGGCAGTGGAGAACTTTCAGAGGGTAATTAATTGGAGATAACTGATAACTGACATCCATTAAACACGGCACGTGGAACTAGAACAGTCTACCCCAGTGAGCGAAATAAACGGTTCAGTTCTACATTCCAACCACCTGAAGAAGACTGGAGCGTACAACGGCCGAAACGTTGTGATAAACATGGCGACAAAGATGAGGACAATAGTCCGAATAATGGACGAAAAGTATGTTGGAAATTTTCTTGTTTGACAATGATCACTCAGTTTTCAGGTATAGCATCCTTAAAATGCGTGAATGAAATTAACCTACAAATATTTTATTATCACTGAAGGACCAGTTTTAAACAAAAAAACATTTTCAGTTAGAGACGAAACGTTTTTGTTTAATTCCTTCATCTCTTTAAATCTATTTAGCTTTATGTAATGTCTTACATTTTTATAGTCTTCGTGGTTTGTTTTTACGCCTGTTACTGCTTTTTTCCAGGAAAAATGGGTTTCAAAGGTTTGAATTCTCGGGATTCAGATCGACTATGAACAGCTTTCCAAGGATTCAATATGCATTAAGTTAACTGCTTCCAATTAAAATTCTCTCGGTGGAAATATTTGAGTCTCCGTTGCAGTAAAGTTTCAAAAGAGGATTTGACCGGCCATTTTCATGCCTACATTGAAAAACTATTAACGGGAAATTTGAATTTAGATTCGACCTCTGAAATCGATTAGGAAATCAAACCCTTTTGTAGACTCAAACACATTGCAATCAATATGTGTCTGATGTACGTTTGCAGAATATCCGTAGATAAAAACTGGCCACATTGTCTACATCGACCAAATTATTTATGTTAAAATAATCTATGTTGTTTAAATAATAATTTATAAACTTCAGATGAAAAATAAATAGATTTATAATAGATATATCAAATTTATAAATGGAATAACTAAGATGGTGGCAATTTTGACGAAAGAAAATATGAAAGAAAGAATGAAAACCTGAAAGAATGAATAAAACAAAGCAAATCATTTCATAGAATTATCAAACTAGAAAAAAAAACATACTAAAGAAAGGCAAGGAAAAATGCTTTCGTTGGGATTTAGTTAATTACGATGAGTGTAATGTTATCGACATGGATGGGAAAAGACGTTAATTGCAGTGAAGTTATGTGAATTAGGATTAAAATGAACCAAAATTGAAATTGCATTCGAAAAAATCACCAAGCAAGAAAAAAACCACAAGTGACCAAAAGCCAGAAAGAGAAATAAGAACGCTGATTAACCATGTAAAATTATTAAAGTTCAGATAAACAGAAGTTTTTTTTTAATATAATAATTTTTTTAAGAGGTTTGCTTTCAGAAGTTGTTAATTTGTTGCAATGATGTTATAGTGGAAAGTTTTATCGTTCGTTCTGTATTTGAAAGCACATGTAAAAATGTTCACAAGTTTCTTTTTCATGATCTTATGTTTTTAAGTTTAAATCACGTTTTTTGAAAAACTGAACAAGAAATTGCTTTTATTCAGGCCTTTAAGTCCTGCCTACGTTACATATGAAACTTGTTTCCTTTTTTCAAAGTACAAAAAAAATCGACTTTTATTGCCCTGCTATTATTACAGAAATATCATCCAACAATTGGAAGAAAGTCTTGTACAGGGTGAACGTTACTTTTTAAAAGATAAACGCGACTGCTTCTCATCGGAAAGCAGAAAACCGATCAGAACAAAGCAACTATAACGAGGCTCTTTTCTCAAAGTGCTTGCTCTCTACCCTCCATTAACTCATGAGACAAACTTCCGATTTCACCGAAAAAAAGACTGGTGTCTCTCGTAGTAAGTCCTTTGTTTATAAAAATCTGCTATCGCAAATAATTTTTAAAAAAAGCCATAAATCTACAGAGCAAAATCGATAAACTTTCCACGATTCTTCTAAGTAGTTTCATGCCCTAATCACTGCAGACATTATTATGCCATGATTGCCGTAGATTAATTAATTTTAGCAGAAATCATAGTTGAAAATGAATGTGGATCATTGTAATAAATAAATCATGAAGACTGACCAGGAAGAGAAAGTAAAAATGATCAAAAATGTACCTAAAATTAAATAAAAATAAAATAAAACCAGAAAAGAAGTTGAAGGAGAAATTGATTAGAGAAAATAAGAAAAGAAAAAAAGTGTGTTAGTCAGAAATGGCCAAGGGAAAGAACTCTCTTTCCCTTCCTTAGCAGTCAGGCAGGAGTCCATTACCAGAGAGATAAGAATACATGGAACCAGCGCCCATGCTCAACTTACTTGTTGAACAAGACCAGATCTGGCGTCCATATGTCGGCAGCAGGCACCTCCAGGGTCTTCAGCCCTGCATACTCCTTCGGGTTCCACTGAAGCCATACGTCCCACCATTCCTTGTTTAAGATGACGAGTGATGAAAATTGTCGCTATTAGCACAGATGGCTGGGGTATCATGGAATTGGGAAGGGAGAGAAAAGTTGGAAGAGTTCGATCATCCGGGCTTTTATAAGTAAGTGTGCTTGGAGTCGAGGTAATCATTACGACGAACTTTGTTCATCAAACGGTTCATAGCATCTTTACGCTTGTCAGAGGTCGGAAGTTAACAAATTAACGTAATTCAAATTTAATTTTTAAAATAAGATGTAGTACACTATTTACATTGTTCGGACTATCATCCTCATCTTTGTTGTCACATTTATCACAACGTTTCGGTCGTTGTACCCTCCGGCCTTCGTCAGCTGGTTGGAATGTCGAGTTGAATCCTTTATTTCGATCGTTGGGGTAGACTGTTCTAGTTCCACGTGCCATGCCTAATGGATGTCAGTTCTCAGTTATCTCCTGTTAATTCTCCTCTCCAAGTTCTCCACCCCCTTAACCAGGTATTGAACTCACACTCTTTGGGTCTTGTCACTGGATCTAATTAACGCCCACTGTTCCATGTGTCCTTGAGGTTCAGTTCGATATTCCAACAACCTGACGAAGGCCGGAGCGTACAACGGCCGAAACATTATGATAAATATGGCAACGAAGATGAAGATGATAGTCCGAATAATGTAAATAGTGTACATAATACCCCATCTCAGAAATATAGGCAGATAAGATGTAGTAGTTATGTGTATTTTGATTAAAACTATTCTGTGCGACGTTAAGTTATATAAAAGTTGAAATATTAAGAACATTAATTACAATGTTTCGTTTATTATTTGAATGTTAAAAGGTCGACGACGTCTATTTTTCAGTGTGTTCTTATTGCATATTGTATTGTGGGTTAGAAAAAATCTATCTGATTATTTTCATGAATGTATTAAAATGAATAAGTTTAAATGAATGAGTTCGAATTTATTTTATAGAGTCAATATGATGAATATTCAAAAGCTTAATGCAGATAAGTAAAACAATGGAGAGAAAAATATTTCCTAATGACCTTTAAATGATTAGTGTGTTTATAATTATTCCCTAGCATTATGGATGATTAACTCTGATTTGGAATGGAATCGTATGTAGTGCGTTAATGTCTATATACTTGTTTTAATTGAATTAGTTTAAGGATTGTGATTAGCGTGCACGGATTTGCACACTTAACTGAATTGTGCTTTCCATGTCTACCAAAGGGAATAAATGTCAAAACTGCATTTATAAATAGATTGCGGCCGACATTACGTAAATCGCTTCAAGTGCTGGGAAATTTCAATCTAAACGGATGACATATCTGTTATGCAGATGAAATGTAAAAGATGAAAATATTTAAATGATGGTGACAGGGTTTGAAGGAAATGGGATCTGGGGGAGGGATAGGCTGCATATATATATATATATATATATATATATATATATATATATATATATATATATATATATATATATATATAGGGGTATTCATTTATACAGAAAGGGTGCTCAAATTATATAGTACACACTTATATAATGTCAACCAATAAATGAAACAACATAGAAATACAATAAAACACGTATAATCAATTTCGAGCAAGACAAGACATGAAGCATTAGGAAGAGATAAAACAAACATGCATGTGCGCCTCTCTACAAACCACATACACATACACACATATATATATATATATATATATATATATATATATATATATATATATATATATATATATATATATATATATATATCATAGAAACATGTCGTACCGCCTGTATCAAATTAGTGTCTAAGACTTGAAAAAAGCTATTTTGTTTTTATTATTATTTATTTTTGTAGGTGAATATTTGGTATATGTGAACATGAATCTTTTGAGGGTGAACACCGACACTCCGATTTTACGCCGCCATGTCGATCGGTTTCTGTGTTCACTAATTGTTATGGATGATGTATTTTACTTCTGAAAATTATTGATTTTGAAACCGATATTAGAGAACATTATTCAAAGAGCATTGGAATCGTAAGTATTATGTTGTACGATCCTACAAATCCCTGGGTATAATCTAGAAAATTAAGCTTTTGTATTTGCTTCAGTCTACTAAAATCTAAAACTAAACTCTGAAAACAAATACTATTTTTTGGCAAGAAAAGTTCATCTTAATTCTGCTTTAACTGAAGATAAACATTTGCAAAGGAGAAATTTACAAATTCAGGTCGCTTTTACACTTTAGGTAATAAACTTTTAGAATTAAAGATGTTTTTAAAAAAAAAGCGTAGTCAGACAAAGAAACAAAGGATAAAACATATTTTCGACGGATTTCTGATTGAATTTGCATCAAACAGAATAAATATATAGACATTTGGTTTCTTACTTTATATTCCCGCTTTCCAGTTTTACCGCTTTACAAAACTAATGATAAAAACTCAAATGAAAGCATTAGAGAATTGTATGATATTTTATATGTATTAATATAAAACATATTACTAGTAATATTTTATTAAAACCCAGTATAAAATAATTATAAATTCTGCTAAGTCATTTCTTGGATCCTTTTCATACTTTCCATAGACAGATTTCAATACTAGTTTTAAGATTACACTCTGCACACTATGAG